>CM038792.1:109984712-110584712 GCA_021764765.1 Vicia sativa | reverse complement strand
CATAAATTCCCTTTATACTGGACTTGTGACCCACTTCCTATTTCCGGCTTTTCTTATGACAGTCTGAGTGATTCCGAGATCCTTTCTTTAGAATCTGACTCTTCAGCCGATCGTGGTCAAGGATTGCCTTGTCTCGAGGAAGTCCCCGACTTCCTAGGTAAGATTTTTCCAATTAGCTTTACCATGCTACTCTTTATTTGTATGCTTAATCTCTTTCCTTTGTTTTATTTCCAATGCACAAAATGACCGATATGTGCGTGAAAAGAGGAAGCTAATGGTCCGTCGCCGAATGGGTGACGGCGGTCCCTCCGAGACCAAGTCCAACTTGGCCGGGCTGGAAGTGCGCATCCTGAAGAAAAAGAAGAACGTCACGATCCGTGACCACTCCAGACAAACATCATCACCGCTTCCCAAGCGCCACTGAACCCGAGTCTATCCCAAAGAAGCTGAAGACCGTCATGGGAAACGAGAACAACTCGGAAGATTGGGCTATCTCCAATTTGCTAAAGGAAACCGGCGATAGTTCTGGCCGAGCTTCCACAGAGAATCGGTTCTGGGCTGCTGAGTTTGATGGCCTTAAGTTTTTGTATGATCATCTTAACGCCACCACCGATGTGAACAAACTGACAAATCTAGGTTCGCAGCAGATCACCAAGTAGTTGAGTTCGTACCTGATGAGGTGTGTTGTACTCACCCGAAGTTTGTTCGAGTCTGGTGATCACGTGGAGAAGAAGAAGGCCGAGCTGGAGGCAGAGGTCAAAAGGTTAGTTGACAACGAGCAGTTCCTTCTCAATGCCAACAACGTATTCAAGAATAAGCTTTCGAAAGCTGTCGACGACATTACAGATCTTGAAAACAAGAATTCAGAAGCTAGTAGCCGGATAAAGACTTTGGAAGACGAGCTTGCCCAGATGTCAACCAAGTTTCAAGATTCTGAGAAGTCATGCTCCGAGCTAAAGGACGCACTGAAGAAATCCCAGATGGGTATGCTGGATGCCGGGGATTTAGCTTTTGATCGGGCCAAAGCTCAAGTCAACTGCCTGTATCCCGACATAGACATCTCGGAAGTTGATTTCTTCAAGACCATCGTAGATGGGAAGCTGGTGGAGGTCGATGAGGATGATAGCGAGACCACAATTAGCGAAGAAAACGCTAATGTGGATGCCAACTCTGCCAACCCCAACCCTTGAATTCTTTGCTTTTCCGTTTATGTTTTAGAATTTCTGTAGTTAGTCATCCCTTCTGGCGGATGTATTTTGTACTATGAATATTCGCCCTGCCGGGCTATTTTAATTGCTTTCGATGTTTTTGCTATTGATTTTAATGCTCCACTGAATGCTCATTTAATGCTCCACTGAATGCTCATTACGTGCATAGTTGTGAACTTTTATGTAGTACTTACTTACTAGCCCCCCGAGCCATAGGATGCGGCGAGCAATTCTAATGGTTTTGAGATGACCACATAACAATCGTTCGCAACTTCAACATACACCTCCAGGTAACCCTGGTTCACCGGGACTGGAGAGAGTGTTGAGGGAACGCCTGACGAAACTCGATTAAGATTCTTCACTTTATACGCTTTGAAGGTTGTTCCGAGGAGGAACAGAGCCTTTTGAGGTTCAAAGCCTCTATAGGGTTGATCCGAGACGGATGCAGAGCCCAACTGAGGTTGACCTGAGGGTTCAGAGCCTCTTCCGAGGTTGACCAGAGGGTTCAGAGCCTCTGCCGAGGTTGACCAGAGGGTTCAGAGCCTCTTCCGAGGTTGACCAAGGGGTTCAGAGCCTCTGCCGAGGTTGACCAAGGGGTTCAGAGCCTCTTCCGAGGTTGACCAGAGGGTTCAGATTGACCAAGGGGTTTAGAGCCTCTTCCGAGGTTGACCAGAGGATTGTTCCCAATGGAAACAAAGCCTTTTTGAGAAGAGGGTTTTACCGTGACTGAGAGACGATCCTAGACCGAGCTCAGTAGTACGTCCCTAATGATTCACGCCATTTCCTTCCAAAGATCAGATGCTGCAATACAATTTTATTATATAGGTGCCTCATTAAAAACCCTGGCCCTTGCCTAGGGAAAAGAGTGCACCATTTATTTTTACATAAATATGCTTAACTAAAATAAAACTTAAGATTGGCAATGTTCCAGGTCCTCGGCAACTCTGATTCGTCCAATGTTTCCAACTTGTAGGCCCCGTTTTGTAACTCCTCCGAGACCCTGAACGGTCCCTCCCAATTGGGATCTAACTTACCCTTCTTGGTAGGATCGGTCACTTTTTTAAGTACCAAGTCTCCGACCTTGAACCCACGTTGTTTCACCCGTAAGTTGAAACGTCTGGTCATTCTCTGCTTCGCCGCCATTTCCCTGATATGGGTCGTGTCCCTTATCTCATCCAACAAATATGCCTCCTCATTCAAAGCCTGCTTATTGGATTCTTCTTCAAAGTTCTCTCGACGCCAAGAGGGCAAAACTACCTCCACCGGTATCATGGCATCAGTTCCAAAAACCATCCTGAAGGGAGTCTCTTGGGTCGTGGAATGGATTGTGGTATGGTATGCCCACAAGACTTCATGTAAATATTGTGCCCACAACCCCTTGGCGGAATCCAGCTTCTTCTTTATAGCATTCAATATGACCTTGTTAGCCGACTCGGCCTGTCCATTTTCCTGTGGATGCTCTACAGATATAAACTTGTTTTGAATTCAGAGTTCCTTGCAGAATTCCACCACCGAGGCACTTGCAAATTGTGCTCCATTGTCTGAGACAATGACCCGAGGTAACCCAAACCGGCAAATGATACTCCTCCAATAAAAACGCCGAACTCGATCCGACGAGATCCGCGACACTGCCTCTGCTTCCACCCACTTAGTAAAATAGTCCACAGCTACAATCAGGAACTTCAACTGTCTCGGAGCCACAAGGAACAGCCCCAAGATGTCAGCCCCCCATTGATAAAAAGGCCACGGGGCCAGAACGGTGTGCAGGAACTCGGATGGAGTGTGAATGGCTGGAGCGAAAGTTTGACACTTTGAGCACTGTGCCACGTATTCTAGACAATCCTTTGTTAGAGTAGGCCAGTAATACGCGGCCCTTAAGATCCGACTGGCTAGAGCTCTTCCCCCTCCATGATTTCCACAAACTCCCTCATGAACCTCTTTGACCACCATTGACATATCCTTCTCTGCCACACAACGTAGCATAGGAGCCGCACGTCCCAGCCGGTATAGTTTCCCCGACTCCACCACAAACCTGGATGAAACCTTCTTGATTCGTTTCGCCTTTTCTCTGTCCTCGGGTAACGTATCCTGTTGTAGATAACGAATGATCGGACTCATCCACCCGTCATCCCCCTCATGAATAGCTAGGGACTCTTCCTTTTCAATGCTGGGCACGGGAAGCACTTCTCGTATGACCGATTTGTTTATCTCGGAATCCTTAGAACTAGCCAACCGGGACAGAAGATCAGCTCGGGCATTCTCTTCCCGGGCTACATGACATATTTCAAAGACATCGAACCGCCGACTTAGTGAAACAGCTTGTTGTAAATACTTTGCTAAAGTAGGGTTCTTTGCCTGAAATGATCCGTTCACCTGCCCAGCCACTAACTGCGAATCGGTACGAACTAGCAGGTGAGTTACTCCGACCTCCAAAGCTAGCCTCAGACCAGCCAACAGAGCTTCGTATTCTGCCTGATTGTTACTTGTTGAAAACCCAAAACCTAAGGAATATTCTAGCACCATTCCCCCTGGGCCTTCCAGAACCACCCCTGCGCCACTGCCTTTAAGATTAGAGGAACCATCAACAGACAGAATCCACTTTTGAGTAGGGACCTCTCCCGGCGAGGAAGTAAGCTCCACCATGAAGTCGGCCGAGGGGATTTGATCTTGTACGAGGACCAACGATCTCGTATTCTGATAGTTCCACGGCCCAGGACACCATCCTTCCGCCGGCTTCTTGAACACCGCTTCAACGGAAAATTGGTCTTCACTTGACGGGATGCAGGAAGTAATGCGAGCTTTCGTGCTCGTGGCCGTGCTAATTTCTCAATCTTCCGGTACACGACACGCCTTTTAACACTTTGCTTACAAAGTAAACTGGTCGCTCCCCTTCTTCTGTGTCTTGGACCAGAACGGAGCTGATTGCCCCATCCGTTACTGCCAAGTATAGTGTCAACTGAGAACCTTCTTTGGGTCTGATCAGCACCGGAGGTGCTGACAATAGTTGCTTTAACCCGTTGAATGCTTCTTCGCATGCTTCCGTCCCCTCGAACTGGGCTCTTTTCTTGATTGCCGAGAAGAAGTGGATGGACTTGTCACCTGCACAAGATAAAAAACGAGACAACGCGACCAAACGGCCAGTTAGCTGCTGTACTTCTCGGACAGAGGTCGGACTTCTCATGTCAATGATCGCTTGACACTTATCCGGATTGGCCTCGATACCACGATTCGTAAGCATGAAACCCAGGAACTTGCCAGCTTGCACCCCGAACGTACATTTGTCCGGGTTCAGGCGCATATTGAACTTCCGCACTACCGCGAAAGTCTCTCTAATGTCTGTCACATGATCTGCTCCTGATGGGGTTTTGATCACCATGTCATCTACGTACACCTCAATATTCCGACCAATCTGTGGAGCAAACACCATGTCCATCACCGTAAGTTGCCGTGCTTCGAACGGCATAACCCTATAATAAAATTCTTCCTCTGTCATGAGGCGGTCTTTGATGCATCCGCGGTTCATCCGGATTGGTTGTACAGTACGCATCCAAGAAACTCGGAGGCGAAACCCGAAGAGCGTCGATCGGCCGATCAATGTGAGGGAGGTAGGATCCTTCGGACATGCTTTGTTCAGTCGGTGAAGTCTACACATTCTCCACTTGCCATTCTTCTTCTTCACCATAACCACATTGGATAGCCAAGTTGGGTCACCTCACCGGCTTAAACTTTTACTTTCCCACTTCTTTCCCCTTTCTTCTCCCATCTTCCTTCTCTATGATACCTGACCCGGGATCAATTGATAAGTGGTGGCACATGATCTCTGGGTCAATGCCCGGCATATCCGACGGTTTCCAAGAGAAAAGGTCTAAATTCTGCCTCAACACCTGGACTATCTCGATCTCCTCCTCCTTCGATAATTGAGTTCCCAGATGGGTGACCTGTGAGGGTAACTGCCCGATCTGGACGTCCTTGATCTCCTCCTAAGGGGTGAGTCCATCCTCGCCTGATCCTTCTCTCGGATCAATATCGACCATGCCGACTTCGTGTTTCGGAGAGGCCTCTGATGGACCCGACTTCTTCTTGGCCTTGAAACTATCTTTATAGCATCTTCGGGCTAGGCCTTAGTCTCCACGGACTACCCCGACACGCCCATTGCCAAGGGGATACTTCATGGTCAGGAACAACGTTGATAGTACTGCCTCGAGTGCGTTAAACGATGGACGTCCGATGATAATATTATAGGGTGATGACGCATTAACCACCAAGTACCTAACCTGAACGGTTTTGGCACTTTCTCCCTCTCCGAAAGTAGTTAGCGCGGGGAGATACCCTAGAACCTGCACCTGTTCGCCAGAGAACCCAACAAGGGTCCCGCTAAAAGGTAACAACTCATTCGGCTCAAAGCCCATTCCCTTGAAGGCTTCCACGTCCGGAACTTCCCGGATCGATCAACACGCGCTTAACACCCCAGTCTCGGATTTGTACCTCAATCACCATGGGATCATTTTCATGTGGCAGAACCTCTTTGGCGTCTTCACCCGAGAAGGTTATCACCCCAGGATCAAACCTCGAGGTTCCGATGCGGAGTACCTGCCCGATCCAACGAGCATACCTTTTCCTGGCTGAACTAGTGGAGCCGCCTCCCGCAAAGCCCCCTGAGATAGTGTTGAGAGTGTGCCGGGTTGACCTCGCCTCTTTCACTTCTTCCACAGCCTTACCCTTTTTCTTGGACCGGGAATCAGAGGCCGAGTCCCTCCTCGGGGATGAATCACATTTACTGGTCCGCCCAGGATCTTCCTTTACGTATGTTGACAGCTTACCTCTTTGTACTAACTTTTCAATCTCTCTCAATCGTATGGGACTCGTGGTATGCCCTTCGACGATGAAACTGCACCATGCTCGGGTCACTTCCCGAACCGTGTTAATCCACTTATGCTTTGTGGGGAGTAAGTAGTTTCAAATGATTAATGTCACGGAGGATGTCTTCCTTTCTGGTGTTAAGGGGTGTGAACGTCTCCCTGGGGCCTAAAGCCGACCGCGGGCGTGACGGTAGCCGCCTGTCCCGGGCTCGTTCACGAGTGGTGGCAACATCTCGTGGTCGGGTGCGTTCGTCACGCCCCGACCCCCTGTCTTTAGAATCTCGAGCACGCTTCTCCATGTTGCTTTCTTCTCCCTTCACATAGCACTCGGCCCGAGTAATGATCTAAATCCATGCTCTTGGCGGGCTTTTGGGCCAAAGACTCATTGAACTGACCGGCCTTAAGGCCATGCTGGAATGCGGCCACAAATATCTCCTAATTGGGGTGTGAAACTTTTATGGTTTCCTCGTTGAACCTAGCCATGAAGTCCCGTAGTGACTCAGAAGGGCGCTGCTTTACATTAAAGAGGGAGGTGTTGGCCACCTTGCGATGTCGATTAGCCGAGAACTACTGAATGATCTTTCGGTTGAAATCTTGATAGCTTACCACAGACAACCGGGGAAGCCCCATATACCAGCGTAAGGCCGATTCTCTAAAGGTGTCGGCCATTAACTTGCACTTAAGGGAATCGGTTGCCCCAATAAGCGCCATTGTGTTGTTAACCACTATGATGTGCTCCTGAGAATCTGTCTTGCCATCATACGATGCCAGTACAGGGGGTTTGAAATTATCTAGAATGACATCCTCCCAGATTGCCTGAGACAAAGGCTGCGGCTCCAGGGGCTCTGCTTCCTGTTCCTCTACTTCGTCCAAACTCTTCACCAAGGGCTTGAACGTTGTCTGGTGTTTCATTATCTTGGCGCAGTCATCGATCATGGCCAGAATGAGAGTGGATCCGGTGGATCATTGGTGAAAGCTTGAGACATTGTCGTCGATGCATATGCGTTTATGTGTTTTGCGAGGGGTTGATGTTCTTAGTAACCTTATTAAAGATATTTTAGGGATTGCTCAAGTGTCGTCTCAAGGCCCTATTTATATCAATCAATTCCATGGAGTTATTTCTTCCCTCCGTGCGCCTTAGCGCATTAACCATGGCTTGCGAGGAGTTAGGTTATACTCGTGATTCGCTCGAGAACGCCTCATAAAGACTCTTGGAACTCTTCATCTTCATAGTTGATAACGTCTCCCTCTACTCAAACCTCCATCCTGAATTAACTGACGAGCTATACCTCGGATCCAGACCGACCTCATGCCCCTTCCCCGAGATCCATGTCGGATAAGGACCTCATCCTTGAGTCCGAGACCTATCCCGGACCTCTACAATCCTCCCTCCAGACATCCATCTCGGCTGAGGATTTTATGCATGATCAATGTCCACAACAAGGTCACTTTGAGAAAGGGAACATCATCCACCCTTTATGAAATATGGAAAGGAAGAAAGCCTACTGTGAAGTATTTCCATGTCTTTGGGAGCAAATGCTATATTCTGACAGATCGTAAACAAAGGAGAAAGATGGACTCTAAAAGTGATGAAGGAATATTCCTGGGATACTCTACCAACAGTAGAGCATATAGGGTATTCAATTCCAGGACCAAAGTTATGATGGAGTCTATAAATGTCATAGTTGATGATCACCATGAGGAAACAAATGTCTCATATGATGTTGAGACATTCTTTGAGACTTCACCACAAGTGTCTAATAAGGATGATGTGCCTATCCCTACTCCACCAGAGTCTGAATCAAAGGAAGCCAACAAAGATCCTTCCATCAGAATTCAGAAAGATCATCCTAAGGAACTCATCATAGGAGATCCTAACAGTGGAGTCATTACAAGATCTAGAGAAATCATCTCAAACTCTTGTTTTGTGTCTAAGATTGAACCAAAGAATGTTAAAGAGGCTTTGATTGATGAATACTGGATTGGAGCAATGCAAGATGAATTGAACCAGTTCAAACAACATGAAGTGTGGGAGTTAGTTCCTAGACCAGAAGGAACAAACATCATTGACACAAAGTGGATCTACAAGAACAAGTCAGATGCTAAAGGGGTTGTCACCAGGAATAAGGCAAGGCTTGTTGCTCAAGGATACACTCAAGTTGAAGGGGTTGATTTTGATGAGACTTTTGCTCCTGTAGCCAGGCTGGAATCAATCAGATTACTACTAGGTGTTGCTTGCCTTCTGAAGTTTAAGCCGTTTCAGATGGATGTGAAAAGTGCCTTCCTAAATGGATACTTAAATGAGGAAGTGTATGTGGAACAGCCTAAAGGGTTTGTGGATCCAAACTGTCCTGATCATGTTTACAAATTGAGGAAAGCATTATATGGTCTGAAACAAGCTCCTAGAGCTTGGTATGAAAGATTGACAAAGTTCCTCACTGACAAAGGATACAGGAAAGGAGGTTTGGACAAAACTCTTTTTGTCAAGGATGAAGGAGGAAAGATAATGGTGGCTCAAATCTATGTTGATGACATAGTGTTTGGAGGAATGTCAGATAAAATGGTTAAACATTTTGCTAACCAGATGCAAGCTGAATTTGAAATGAGCCTCATGGGAGAATTGACTTACTTTCTTGGACTACAAGTCACACAGATGGAAGACTCAATTTTTCTTTCTCAAAGCAAGTATGCAAAGAATATTGTCAAGAAGTTAGGGATGGAAAATGCCAGTCATAAAAGGACCCCTGCACCTACTCATTTAAAGTTGTCCAAAGACACAAGTGGGTCAAATGTGGATCAAAGCTTGTACAGAAGCATGATAGGAAGTCTGCTATATTTAATAGCCAGCAGACCTGACATTGCCTTTGGAGTTGGAGTATGTGCAAGATACCAGGCTGAACCCAAAGTAAGTCACATCAACCAGGTGAAAAGAATTCTGAAGTATGTGAGTGGAACTTACAATTATGGTATGTTGTACTCTCATGGATGTGAATCAATTCTGTCTGGTTATTGTGATGCTGATTGGGCTGGTAGTGCTGATGATAGAAAGAGCACCTCTGGAGGATGCTTCTTTTTGGGAAACAACCTTGTCTCTTGGTTCAACAAGAAACAAAACTGTGTGTCTCTATCTACTGCTGAAGCTGAATACATAGCAGCTAATAGTAGTTTTTAACAAATGATCTGGATGAAACAGATGTTGACTGAGTACAATGTCACACAAGATGTCATGACATTGTACTGTGACAACCTGAGTGCTATTAACATATCCAAGAATCCTATACAGCACAGCAGGACTAAGCATATTGACATTAGACATCATTTCATCAGAGATCTTGTGGAGGAGAAGGTGATTAAGCTGGAACATGTTGCCACTGAACTACAACTGGCTGACATTTTTACCAAGGCACTTGATGCTAGTTAGTTTGAGAACTTAAGGGGCAAGCTGGGTATTTGCCAATATGAAGAGATGTAGCAATTAATTTTGCTTAATACAAGGGGTGAAAGAGATATTTTCTTCAAGTTAATTATGATTGGGCTAATTAATTGTTTCCCTCTCTCTTTCCAAAAGTTTAAGAAGAGGAATAGACATATTTATATCTCACTCTTTTCAGTTTTCTGTATCACTCTCCATTCCCTCAAAAGAAAATTTCAAACTTGTTGTCCCTTGTATTCTCAATCTCTCAAGATGTCTCAACAATGTGTGTCATCATCATCTTCATCAAAGGGAACTGTGTCCTCTTCATCCACTAACTCAGGACCTAGGGCAAATGCAAACCCCATGGATGCTGATGTTCTTGAGGTCACTCCTCTTCGTGCCATGGCAACATATCCTACCAAGGTCATGAAGTTGCGTACCAGACATGCAAGAAGATCCCAAGCCTCTCCATCTAGTAAGACTGTTGAACCATCATCTTCTGTTCCTCCAGAGATAGCAAATAGGGAAGGTTCTGCTTATGTGCATCAGGCTATTGCTACACTAGTCACTAGGATTCTTAATGAAAATCACTTTGTACCTGGAGTATCTATTCCATTGAACCAAGAAACTGCTAGCCCTAATTTAGAAAGTGATCCAAATGTCACTCAGAATGTTGACACATCTGATGAAAATATTATGAAATCTCCTGAGACACCTAAAGACAACATTGAGCAATCTCTAGAGAAACCTGATGATCACCAGACCCCTACTGACAAGGCTGTTGAACCCCCTGTTATTGATGTTGATGAAGAATTTTCTGACAATGACTTAATTGCTAGTGTCAACCCTAGCATAACAAGAAGGATGAAGTCTAGAAAAGAAAAGCAGAGTGCTGCTCAAAGCCCCTCCAAAGAGAAGGCTACTGAAGATGTGCATGAGAATTCTAGGCCTGAGAGCAAGGCTGGAGAAGAAGCTGGAAAGGACAAAAAGGCTGCAGCTTCCAAAGGGAAGGGTAGGGTGAAATTTGTTGGTAGTCTCTCTAAACCCAAGAGGACTCCTATGTCCAAGAAGAGAAAGGCTCCTGAACCTTCAGAATCTGATGAGGAATCAGATTTTGATTTTGATGTTGAGAGCAATGTTCCAGACATTCCTCTTAGGAAGAAACCCTCTTCTAGCAAATTGCAAGGTTTCTGATGTTGCAATTGACAATATCTCCTTTCACCATCCAGAAAATGCAAGCAGGTGGAAGTATGTGTTTCTGAAAAGGATTGCATTAGAGAGGGAACTGAATAGAAGTGCCCTTAAGTGCAAGGAAGTCATGGATCTCAAGGTTACTGGCCTGATGAAGACAGTGGTAAATTTTTCCAACTGCTATGATATTCTTGTCAAAGAATTCATAGTAAATCTGTCTGGTGGATGTGCTGATGGAAAGTCAGCTGACTTTAAGAGTGTTTATGTGAGAGGAAGGAAAGTGAAATTCTCTTCTACTGTGATCAACAAGTACTTGGGGAGGCCTGATGATGCTCAACCTGAGCTTGAATTTACTAACAACCAGGTTTGTCAAACCATCACAGCCAAGCAATGGTCGTTGAAAGGGAAACTAACTGCTAGCAAGCTCAGTGTGAAGTTTGCCATCCTGCACAAAATTGGTGCAACTAACTGGGTCCCCACCAATCACAAATTCACCATCTCCAATGGTCTAGGAAGATTCATTTATGTTGTTGGCACCAAAACAAAATTTGACTATGGTAGTTACATTTTTGAGCAGACTATGAAGCATGCAGAAAGCTATGCAATTAAAGGTCCCATAGCCTTTCCCTCCCTCCTGTGTGGTATTATCATTGACCAATACCCTGATATTCTGGTAGAAAAGGATTCTATTTGTAAAAGAGCTCCTGCTTTTGGTTTCCACTACAAGCTGTTTTAGGGGAAACATGTCCCTAACATTGTCATGACATCTGTTGAGACATCAAATGTCAAAGCTAATACTCAGAAGATTGATGTCATTGCTGTGCTGAGAGAGACTTGCAGGGAGCTTGAAGCAAGAAAGAAAACTCTTGAGGAGCTGATCACTACCTTGGAACAAGAGAAAGAAGACACTGAGGTTAAGGATGAAAGGCTAGATGAGGATGGTGCAGAGGACTTGCATGAGGATGTTGAAGAATAGCAACAGGCTGGTGCTGAAAGCAGTTCATCAGAGGAAGCTACTTACCACAGTGCTTCTTCAGGAGAGGAAAGTGCCTGAAGTTCTATGGTTGAGAGTTTGCACAGCCAGCTGGTGCTCATGCTGATTACTTGTTGTTGCTGCTGCTTATGCTTGTTGTTTTGTTGATTTTGTTTTGGCTGATTGTATTTTGTTCACTTGGTTGTATAATTAACTCTTCTGCTACTTATAGTTCAAGATTTCTGGGATTATGTAATGGTACCTTTGGCCCCTTTATGGCTAAAAAGGGGGAGTAGAAATTATGGGAAATTATGGGTTGGATTTATCTTTGGTAGGTTCTATTTATTTAGCTTAGTTGGTTGGTTTATTTTTCTGCTGCATTAGTTCTCTGATAAGCTTAGTTTGTTTTAGCCAAAAATTTGCCAAAGGGGGAGTTTGTAAGTGTTTTTATGTTGGCCTTAATTTTTGGTAAAACCAGTTTATGTAAATGTCTTGACTGATGTCATAACATTCTGAGTAGAAGATAAATTCTGCAGAAGAAGAATTATACAGGTACAAGCTCAGTTTGGTTATGAACTGTTATGCTGGAAATCTGCAAGAAGAATGACTGATGTCATGACCAATGTTATGACATTCTGTGCAACATATACTGTTATGCAGATTTACTTTTCTTGAGAGTTTTCAAGACTCTGCTGAGCTGTTTTATTATGGATTAGTTTGTTGGATCATGGGCTCACGTGGTTTTAAGGTTAACCTTGTTTAACCCTAATTGAGTTTGTTAAAGAGACCAAGTCTTTAGGTTAACTTTGGTTAACCCTAGCTATAATTATGGAAGCCCAAGTTGAAGACTTTACTGCTTCTATATTATCAAGAAAACCCATATACTGTAAGCGGTGCCTTCTCCTGTGAAGCAGATTAAGCAGACTGTTATTTTTGTGTTCTAGTTATACTTGTGAGCCAAGCAATTATCATTTGATAAGTGTCTTGGAGTAGGATTTGGTTGTAAGGGTTTTGTTTATCACTCAAAGCTTTGAAGCACGAGTGTTGTGTCTCTTGATTAAAGCTTTGAAGCAAAATCATGTATGTTTATTGAAGAATGTCTTCACTATTCTATTAATCAATAGGTTGATATCACTGTTGTGATTGAGCGAGAGTGAGTAGGAACTCAGGTCTAAGTAGGACTTAGATTGAAGTTGCATTGGGTAGGTCTTAAGTGAAGGAGATAAACTGGTTGATTTATTCCTGAATTAATACTACTTATAGTGGATTTCCTCCCTGGCTTGGTAGCCCCAGATGTAGGTGTAGTTACACACTGAACTGGGTAAACAATTGATTGTGTTCTTTACTGCTGTTTAAATTACTGTGTGAATTGTTAACAGTTTGTCAGATACGGTGTCATAACATTCTCTGTGACATCACGTATCTGCTGCCAGGAATTTCAATTGGCATCAGAGCAGACACCCTGCCTGTTATTTCTGGGTGAGATTTAGGGATATTATTTTCTGGCGTTATGGACAAGGAAGGAGAATTTGGGAGTAGACCACCCATTCTGGATGGATCTAACTATGATTACTGGAAACCTCGTATGGTTGCCTTTTTGAAGTCACTGGACAACAAAGCTTGGAGAGCTGCTGACAGAGGATGGAAACATCCCACCAAACTTGAGAAAGATGAGACTACTAGCCTGAAACTAGAGGAAGAATGGAGCAAAAAAGAAGAGGAGCTAGAACTAGGGAACTCTAAAGCATTGAATGCCTTATTCAATGGAATTGGCAGAAACATTTTCAGACTAGTACATCAGTGTGAACTGGCCAAGGATGTTTGGGACACTCTCAAAACCACTCATGAGGGTACATCCAAGGTAAAAATTTCAAGACTTCAGATGCTCACCACCAAATTTGAGAATCTGAAGATGAAGGATGATGAGACCATTCATGAGTTTCACATGAACATCTTGGAGATTGCCAACACCTCAGGAGCATTGGGAGAAAAGATGTCAGAAGAGAAGCTGGTGAGAAAGATTCTCAGATCCTTGCCTAAAAGATTTGCAATGAAAGTGACTGCTATAGAGGAGGCTTAGGATATCTGCAACTTGAAGGTGGATGAACTCATTGGGTCACTTCAGACATTTGAAATGGGGATCAGTGACAATGTTGACAAGAAAAACAAGAGCATAGCCCTTGTATCCAATACTGAAGAGGAAAGCAAGGAGAGTGATGAAGAGAATATATCAGAAGCTATAGCTATGCTTGGATCAGTGACAATGTTGACAAGAAAAACAAGAGCATAGCCCTAGTTACTGCACTATCTGGTGTTTGTAACTCTGATAATGACTCTTGTGATGAGGAAGTGACATTTGAAGAACTTGCTGATTCTTACAAAAAGTTGTGTATCAGAAGTGCCGAAGTCTGTCAGCAAAATGAGAAACAGAAAAGCTCATTGTGAAGTTGGAGGCTGAAAAGAAGACATACACTGCTACTATAAGTCATCTCAAAGGTGAAGTTCTAGTGTTGAACTCCAAACTAGATCAGATGACTAAGTCTGTCAAGATGCTAACAACTGGAACTGACAAGTTGGAAGAAATCCTTCAGACTGGACAAAATGCAGGAAACATGTCTGGTCTAGGATTTGTGGCTGCAAAGAAATCTGTTGGTGACAAGAAGAAGACCAGGCCTGATAAACAAATGTCAAAGCAGATGTCACAACATAGGGCTCAACATCATGAACAGAGAAACATGAAGAAAAATTTTCAAAGATAGAGATGTCACTACTGTGAAAGGTTTGGGCACATAAAGCCTTTTTGCTTCAGACTATATGGATACCCTAATCAGACCTCATATGTTAAGCCTAAGATTAACAAGGCACCATATACTCAACAGTGGAAGAAAAAGACTGCAGCCCTGATAGCTCACACCTCCCTTAGAGTTTCTGCCAAGGAAGACTGGTACTTTGACAGTGGATGCTCTAAACACATGACTGGAATTAAGAATCTGATGGATGATGCCAAACTCATACTACTAGTTATGTCACTTTTGGAGATGGAGCTAGAGGAGAAATCAAAGGCATTGGAAACTTGGACTGCCTTGGAGTTCCAAACCTAAATGAAGTGTTGCTGGTAAATGGTTTGACTGCCAATCTCATAAGTATCAGTCAACTGTGTCATCTAGGATTCAAGGTCAACTTCACCAAGTCT
Source organism: Vicia sativa (assembly GCA_021764765.1). Classification (NCBI taxonomy): domain Eukaryota; kingdom Viridiplantae; phylum Streptophyta; class Magnoliopsida; order Fabales; family Fabaceae; genus Vicia; species Vicia sativa. Next base: position 110,569,873 of record CM038792.1, on the reverse strand, counting down.
GAATGTCTTGTAACCAATGAAAAATAAGAAGTTGTAATGAGGGGAGTCAGATCAAAAGACAACTGTTACTTATGGGACTCTGAGATCACTAACTACTCTTCTGTGTGCTCTACAGCCAAAGAAGAAAAGGAAGTGAAACTGTGGCACCAAAAACTTGGTCATTTACATCTTAGAGGGATGAAAAAGATCATATCCATGGAGGCTGTCAGAGGGATTCCAATACTTCATATTGATGAAGGGAGAGTCTATGGTGAATGTCAGGTTGGAAAGCAAAGCAGAATGTCACATCCAAAGTCAAGACATCTAACCACCTCTAAGGTGCTAGAGCTTTTGCACATGGATCTGATGGGTCCCATGCAGGTGGAAAGCCTTGGTGGAAAAAGATATGCATATGTTGTTGTGGATGATTTTTCCAGATTTACCTAGATAAACTTCATTATGGAAAAATCTAATGTATTTGATGTCTTTAAGGAATTATGCAAGAGACTTCAAAGAGAAAAAGAAGGATGCATTGTCAGAATTAGAAGTGATCGAAAGGAATTTGAAAATAGTAAGTTTGATGAGTTCTGTTCTTCAGAAGGAATCAATCATGAGTTCTCTTCACCTATAACTCCTCAACAAAATGGAGTTGTGGAAAGGAAAAACAGGACTATACAGGAATCTGCCAGAGCAATGATACATGCCAAAAAGCTTCCTATTCATTTTTGGGCTGAAGCTATGAATACAGCCTGTTATGTATGTTCTTGCAGGAAAAACCTTATTAAAGATATTTTAGGGATTTGGAAGCTCAAGTGTCGTAACTCAAGTTCCAAGCTTATGATTGTCTTGCTTATCCCGCTGGCGGGAGCCCTATTTATATCAATCCTTCCATGGAGTTATTTCTTCCCCTCCGTAACTGCCTTAGCGCATTAACCATGGCTTGAAAGCAGGGAGTTAGCTGTTACAGCTCGTAATGATTCGTTCAGTAACGTCTCATAAAGACTCTTGGAACTCTTCATCTTCATAGTTGATAACGTCTCCCTCTACTCAAACCTCCATCCTGAATTAACTGACGAGCTATACCTCGGATCCAGACCGACCTCATGCCCCTTCCCCGAGATCCATGTCGGATAAGGACCTCATCCTTGAGTCCGAGACCTATCCCGGACCTCTACAATCCTCCCTCCAGACATCCATCTCGGCTGAGGATTTTATGCATGATCAATGTCCACAACAAGGTCACTTTGAGAAAGGGAACATCATCCACCCTTTATGAAATATGGAAAGGAAGAAAGCCTACTGTGAAGTATTTCCATGTCTTTGGGAGCAAATGCTATATTCTGACAGATCGTAAACAAAGGAGAAAGATGGACTCTAAAAGTGATGAAGGAATATTCCTGGGATACTCTACCAACAGTAGAGCATATAGGGTATTCAATTCCAGGACCAAAGTTATGATGGAGTCTATAAATGTCATAGTTGATGATCACCATGAGGAAACAAATGTCTCATATGATGTTGAGACATTCTTTGAGACTTCACCACAAGTGTCTAATAAGGATGATGTGCCTATCCCTACTCCACCAGAGTCTGAATCAAAGGAAGCCAACAAAGATCCTTCCATCAGAATTCAGAAAGATCATCCTAAGGAACTCATCATAGGAGATCCTAACAGTGGAGTCATTACAAGATCTAGAGAAATCATCTCAAACTCTTGTTTTGTGTCTAAGATTGAACCAAAGAATGTTAAAGAGGCTTTGATTGATGAATACTGGATTGGAGCAATGCAAGATGAATTGAACCAGTTCAAACAACATGAAGTGTGGGAGTTAGTTCCTAGACCAGAAGGAACAAACATCATTGGCACAAAGTGGATCTACAAGAACAAGTCATATACTGAAGGGGTTGTCACCAGGAATAAGGCAAGGCTTGTTGCTCAAGGATACACTCAAGTTGAAGGGGTTGATTTTGATGAGACTTTTGCTCCTGTAGCCAGGCTGGAATCAATCAGATTACTACTAGGTGTTGCTTGCCTTCTGAAGTTTAAGCCGTTTCAGATGGATGTGAAAAGTGCCTTCCTAAATGGATACTTAAATGAGGAAGTGTATGTGGAACAGCCTAAAGGGTTTGTGGATCCAAACTGTCCTGATCATGTTTACAAATTGAGGAAAGCATTATATGGTCTGAAACAAGCTCCTAGAGCTTGGTATGAAAGATTGACAAAGTTCCTCACTGACAAAGGATACAGGAAAGGAGGTTTGGACAAAACTCTTTTTTGTCAAGGATGAAGGAGGAAAGATAATGGTGGCTCAAATCTATGTTGATGACATAGTGTTTGGAGGAATGTCAGATAAAATGGTTAAACATTTTGCTAACCAGATGCAAGCTGAATTTGAAATGAGCCTCATGGGAGAATTGACTTACTTTCTTGGACTACAAGTCACACAGATGGAAGACTCAATTTTTCTTTCTCAAAGCAAGTATGCAAAGAATATTGTCAAGAAGTTAGGGATGGAAAATGCCAGTCATAAAAGGACCCCTGCACCTACTCATTTAAAGTTGTCCAAAGACACAAGTGGGTCAAATGTGGATCAAAGCTTGTACAGAAGCATGATAGGAAGTCTGCTATATTTAATAGCCAGCAGACCTGACATTGCCTTTGGAGTTGGAGTATGTGCAAGATACCAGGCTGAACCCAAAGTAAGTCACATCAACCAGGTGAAAAGAATTCTGAAGTATGTGAGTGGAACTTACAATTATGGTATGTTGTACTCTCATGGATGTGAATCAATTCTGTCTGGTTATTGTGATGCTGATTGGGCTGGTAGTGCTGATGATAGAAAGAGCACCTCTGGAGGATGCTTCTTTTTGGGAAACAACCTTGTCTCTTGGTTCAACAAGAAACAAAACTGTGTGTCTCTATCTACTGCTGAAGCTGAATACATAGCAGCTAATAGTAGTTTTTAACAAATGATCTGGATGAAACAGATGTTGACTGAGTACAATGTCACACAAGATGTCATGACATTGTACTGTGACAACCTGAGTGCTATTAACATATCCAAGAATCCTATACAGCACAGCAGGACTAAGCATATTGACATTAGACATCATTTCATCAGAGATCTTGTGGAGGAGAAGGTGATTAAGCTGGAACATGTTGCCACTGAACTACAACTGGCTGACATTTTTACCAAGGCACTTGATGCTAGTTAGTTTGAGAACTTAAGGGGCAAGCTGGGTATTTGCCAATATGAAGAGATGTAGCAATTAATTTTGCTTAATACAAGGGGTGAAAGAGATATTTTCTTCAAGTTAATTATGATTGGGCTAATTAATTGTTTCCCTCTCTCTTTCCAAAAGTTTAAGAAGAGGAATAGACATATTTATATCTCACTCTTTTCAGTTTTCTGTATCACTCTCCATTCCCTCAAAAGAAAATTTCAAACTTGTTGTCCCTTGTATTCTCAATCTCTCAAGATGTCTCAACAATGTGTGTCATCATCATCTTCATCAAAGGGAACTGTGTCCTCTTCATCCACTAACTCAGGACCTAGGGCAAATGCAAACCCCATGGATGCTGATGTTCTTGAGGTCACTCCTCTTCGTGCCATGGCAACATATCCTACCAAGGTCATGAAGTTGCGTACCAGACATGCAAGAAGATCCCAAGCCTCTCCATCTAGTAAGACTGTTGAACCATCATCTTCTGTTCCTCCAGAGATAGCAAATAGGGAAGGTTCTGCTTATGTGCATCAGGCTATTGCTACACTAGTCACTAGGATTCTTAATGAAAATCACTTTGTACCTGGAGTATCTATTCCATTGAACCAAGAAACTGCTAGCCCTAATTTAGAAAGTGATCCAAATGTCACTCAGAATGTTGACACATCTGATGAAAATATTATGAAATCTCCTGAGACACCTAAAGACAACATTGAGCAATCTCTAGAGAAACCTGATGATCACCAGACCCCTACTGACAAGGCTGTTGAACCCCCTGTTATTGATGTTGATGAAGAATTTTCTGACAATGACTTAATTGCTAGTGTCAACCCTAGCATAACAAGAAGGATGAAGTCTAGAAAAGAAAAGCAGAGTGCTGCTCAAAGCCCCTCCAAAGAGAAGGCTACTGAAGATGTGCATGAGAATTCTAGGCCTGAGAGCAAGGCTGGAGAAGAAGCTGGAAAGGACAAAAAGGCTGCAGCTTCCAAAGGGAAGGGTAGGGTGAAATTTGTTGGTAGTCTCTCTAAACCCAAGAGGACTCCTATGTCCAAGAAGAGAAAGGCTCCTGAACCTTCAGAATCTGATGAGGAATCAGATTTTGATTTTGATGTTGAGAGCAATGTTCCAGACATTCCTCTTAGGAAGAAACCCTCTTCTAGCAAATTGCAAGGTTTCTGATGTTGCAATTGACAATATCTCCTTTCACCATCCAGAAAATGCAAGCAGGTGGAAGTATGTGTTTCTGAAAAGGATTGCATTAGAGAGGGAACTGAATAGAAGTGCCCTTAAGTGCAAGGAAGTCATGGATCTCAAGGTTACTGGCCTGATGAAGACAGTGGTAAATTTTTCCAACTGCTATGATATTCTTGTCAAAGAATTCATAGTAAATCTGTCTGGTGGATGTGCTGATGGAAAGTCAGCTGACTTTAAGAGTGTTTATGTGAGAGGAAGGAAAGTGAAATTCTCTTCTACTGTGATCAACAAGTACTTGGGGAGGCCTGATGATGCTCAACCTGAGCTTGAATTTACTAACAACCAGGTTTGTCAAACCATCACAGCCAAGCAATGGTCGTTGAAAGGGAAACTAACTGCTAGCAAGCTCAGTGTGAAGTTTGCCATCCTGCACAAAATTGGTGCAACTAACTGGGTCCCCACCAATCACAAATTCACCATCTCCAATGGTCTAGGAAGATTCATTTATGTTGTTGGCACCAAAACAAAATTTGACTATGGTAGTTACATTTTTGAGCAGACTATGAAGCATGCAGAAAGCTATGCAATTAAAGGTCCCATAGCCTTTCCCTCCCTCCTGTGTGGTATTATCATTGACCAATACCCTGATATTCTGGTAGAAAAGGATTCTATTTGTAAAAGAGCTCCTGCTTTTGGTTTCCACTACAAGCTGTTTTAGGGGAAACATGTCCCTAACATTGTCATGACATCTGTTGAGACATCAAATGTCAAAGCTAATACTCAGAAGATTGATGTCATTGCTGTGCTGAGAGAGACTTGCAGGGAGCTTGAAGCAAGAAAGAAAACTCTTGAGGAGCTGATCACTACCTTGGAACAAGAGAAAGAAGACACTGAGGTTAAGGATGAAAGGCTAGATGAGGATGGTGCAGAGGACTTGCATGAGGATGTTGAAGAATAGCAACAGGCTGGTGCTGAAAGCAGTTCATCAGAGGAAGCTACTTACCACAGTGCTTCTTCAGGAGAGGAAAGTGCCTGAAGTTCTATGGTTGAGAGTTTGCACAGCCAGCTGGTGCTCATGCTGATTACTTGTTGTTGCTGCTGCTTATGCTTGTTGTTTTGTTGATTTTGTTTTGGCTGATTGTATTTTGTTCACTTGGTTGTATAATTAACTCTTCTGCTACTTATAGTTCAAGATTTCTGGGATTATGTAATGGTACCTTTGGCCCCTTTATGGCTAAAAAGGGGGAGTAGAAATTATGGGAAATTATGGGTTGGATTTATCTTTGGTAGGTTCTATTTATTTAGCTTAGTTGGTTGGTTTATTTTTCTGCTGCATTAGTTCTCTGATAAGCTTAGTTTGTTTTAGCCAAAAATTTGCCAAAGGGGGAGTTTGTAAGTGTTTTTATGTTGGCCTTAATTTTTGGTAAAACCAGTTTATGTAAATGTCTTGACTGATGTCATAACATTCTGAGTAGAAGATAAATTCTGCAGAAGAAGAATTATACAGGTACAAGCTCAGTTTGGTTATGAACTGTTATGCTGGAAATCTGCAAGAAGAATGACTGATGTCATGACCAATGTTATGACATTCTGTGCAACATATACTGTTATGCAGATTTACTTTTCTTGAGAGTTTTCAAGACTCTGCTGAGCTGTTTTATTATGGATTAGTTTGTTGGATCATGGGCTCACGTGGTTTTAAGGTTAACCTTGTTTAACCCTAATTGAGTTTGTTAAAGAGACCAAGTCTTTAGGTTAACTTTGGTTAACCCTAGCTATAATTATGGAAGCCCAAGTTGAAGACTTTACTGCTTCTATATTATCAAGAAAACCCATATACTGTAAGCGGTGCCTTCTCCTGTGAAGCAGATTAAGCAGACTGTTATTTTTGTGTTCTAGTTATACTTGTGAGCCAAGCAATTATCATTTGATAAGTGTCTTGGAGTAGGATTTGGTTGTAAGGGTTTTGTTTATCACTCAAAGCTTTGAAGCACGAGTGTTGTGTCTCTTGATTAAAGCTTTGAAGCAAAATCATGTATGTTTATTGAAGAATGTCTTCACTATTCTATTAATCAATAGGTTGATATCACTGTTGTGATTGAGCGAGAGTGAGTAGGAACTCAGGTCTAAGTAGGACTTAGATTGAAGTTGCATTGGGTAGGTCTTAAGTGAAGGAGATAAACTGGTTGATTTATTCCTGAATTAATACTACTTATAGTGGATTTCCTCCCTGGCTTGGTAGCCCCAGATGTAGGTGTAGTTACACACTGAACTGGGTAAACAATTGATTGTGTTCTTTACTGCTGTTTAAATTACTGTGTGAATTGTTAACAGTTTGTCAGATACGGTGTCATAACATTCTCTGTGACATCACGTATCTGCTGCCAGGAATTTCAATTGGCATCAGAGCAGACACCCTGCCTGTTATTTCTGGGTGAGATTTAGGGATATTATTTTCTGGCGTTATGGACAAGGAAGGAGAATTTGGGAGTAGACCACCCATTCTGGATGGATCTAACTATGATTACTGGAAACCTCGTATGGTTGCCTTTTTGAAGTCACTGGACAACAAAGCTTGGAGAGCTGCTGACAGAGGATGGAAACATCCCACCAAACTTGAGAAAGATGAGACTACTAGCCTGAAACTAGAGGAAGAATGGAGCAAAAAAGAAGAGGAGCTAGAACTAGGGAACTCTAAAGCATTGAATGCCTTATTCAATGGAATTGGCAGAAACATTTTCAGACTAGTACATCAGTGTGAACTGGCCAAGGATGTTTGGGACACTCTCAAAACCACTCATGAGGGTACATCCAAGGTAAAAATTTCAAGACTTCAGATGCTCACCACCAAATTTGAGAATCTGAAGATGAAGGATGATGAGACCATTCATGAGTTTCACATGAACATCTTGGAGATTGCCAACACCTCAGGAGCATTGGGAGAAAAGATGTCAGAAGAGAAGCTGGTGAGAAAGATTCTCAGATCCTTGCCTAAAAGATTTGCAATGAAAGTGACTGCTATAGAGGAGGCTTAGGATATCTGCAACTTGAAGGTGGATGAACTCATTGGGTCACTTCAGACATTTGAAATGGGGATCAGTGACAATGTTGACAAGAAAAACAAGAGCATAGCCCTTGTATCCAATACTGAAGAGGAAAGCAAGGAGAGTGATGAAGAGAATATATCAGAAGCTATAGCTATGCTTGGATCAGTGACAATGTTGACAAGAAAAACAAGAGCATAGCCCTAGTTACTGCACTATCTGGTGTTTGTAACTCTGATAATGACTCTTGTGATGAGGAAGTGACATTTGAAGAACTTGCTGATTCTTACAAAAAGTTGTGTATCAGAAGTGCCGAAGTCTGTCAGCAAAATGAGAAACAGAAAAGCTCATTGTGAAGTTGGAGGCTGAAAAGAAGACAGACACTGCTACTATAAGTCATCTCAAAGGTGAAGTTCTAGTGTTGAACTCCAAACTAGATCAGATGACTAAGTCTGTCAAGATGCTAACAACTGGAACTGACAAGTTGGAAGAAATCCTTCAGACTGGACAACATGCAGGAAACATGTCTGGTCTAGGATTTGTGGCTGCAAAGAAATCTGTTGGTGACAAGAAGAAGACCAGGCCTGATAAACAAATGTCAAAGCAGATGTCACAACATAGGGCTCAACATCATGAACAGAGAAACATGAAGAAAAAGTTTCAAAGATAGAGATGTCACTACTGTGAAAGGTTTGGGCACATAAAGCCTTTTTGCTTCAGACTATATGGATACCCTAATCAGACCCCATATGTCAAGCCTAAGATTAACAAGGCACCATATACTCAACAGTGGAAGAAAAAGACTGCAGCCCTGATAGCTCACACCTCCCTTAGAGTTTCTGCCAAGGAAGACTGGTACTTTGACAGTGGATGCTCTAAACACATGACTGGAATTAAGAATCTGATGGATGATGCCAAACTCATACTACTAGTTATGTCACTTTTGGAGATGGAGCTAGAGGAGAAATCAAAGGCATTGGAAACTTGGACTGCCTTGGAGTTCCAAACCTAAATGAAGTGTTGCTGGTAAATGGTTTGACTGCCAATCTCATAAGTATCAGTCAACTGTGTCATCTAGGATTCAAGGTCAACTTCACCAAGTCTGAATGTCTTGTAACCAATGAAAAATAAGAAGTTGTAATGAGGGGAGTCAGATCAAAAGACAACTGTTACTTATGGGACTCTGAGATCACTAACTACTCTTCTGTGTGCTCTACAGCCAAAGAAGAAAAGGAAGTGAAACTGTGGCACCAAAAACTTGGTCATTTACATCTTAGAGGGATGAAAAAGATCATATCCATGGAGGCTGTCAGAGGGATTCCAATACTTCATATTGATGAAGGGAGAGTCTATGGTGAATGTCAGGTTGGAAAGCAAAGCAGAATGTCACATCCAAAGTCAAGACATCTAACCACCTCTAAGGTGCTAGAGCTTTTGCACATGGATCTGATGGGTCCCATGCAGGTGGAAAGCCTTGGTGGAAAAAGATATGCATATGTTGTTGTGGATGATTTTTCCAGATTTACCTAGATAAACTTCATTATGGAAAAATCTAATGTATTTGATGTCTTTAAGGAATTATGCAAGAGACTTCAAAGAGAAAAAGAAGGATGCATTGTCAGAATTAGAAGTGATCGAAAGGAATTTGAAAATAGTAAGTTTGATGAGTTCTGTTCTTCAGAAGGAATCAATCATGAGTTCTCTTCACCTATAACTCCTCAACAAAATGGAGTTGTGGAAAGGAAAAACAGGACTATACAGGAATCTGCCAGAGCAATGATACATGCCAAAAAGCTTCCTATTCATTTTTGGGCTGAAGCTATGAATACAGCCTGTTATGTATGTTCTTGCAGGAAAAACCTTATTAAAGATATTTTAGGGATTTGGAAGCTCAAGTGTCGTAACTCAAGTTCCAAGCTTATGATTGTCTTGCTTATCCCGCTGGCGGGAGCCCTATTTATATCAATCCTTCCATGGAGTTATTTCTTCCCCTCCGTAACTGCCTTAGCGCATTAACCATGGCTTGAAAGCAGGGAGTTAGCTATTACAGCTCGTAATGATTCGTTTAGGAACGTCTCATAAAGACTCTTGGAACTCTTCATCTTCATAGTTGATAACGTCTCCCTCTACTCAAACCTCCATCCTGAATTAACTGACGAGCTACACCTCGGATCCAGACCGACCTCATGCCCCTTCCCCGAGATCCATGTCGGATAAGGACCTCATCCTTGAGTCTGAGACCTATCCCGGACCTCTGCAATCCTCCCTCCAGACATCCATCTCGGCTGAGGATTTTATGCATGATCAATGTCCACAACAAGGTCACTTTGAGAAAGGGAACATCATCCACCCTTTATGAAATATGGAAAGGAAGAAAGCCTACTGTGAAGTATTTCCATGTCTTTGGGAGCAAATGCTATATTCTGACAGATCGTAAACAAAGGAGAAAGATGGACTCTAAAAGTGATGAAGGAATATTCCTGGGATACTCTACCAACAGTAGAGCATATAGGGTATTCAATTCCAGGACCAAAGTTATGATGGAGTCTATAAATGTCATAGTTGATGATCACCATGAGGAAACAAATGTCTCATATGATGTTGAGACATTCTTTGAGACTTCACCACAAGTGTCTAATAAGGATGATGTGCCTATCCCTACTCCACCAGAGTCTGAATCAAAGGAAGCCAACAAAGATCCTTCCATCAGAATTCAGAAAGATCATCCTAAGGAACTCATCATAGGAGATCCTAACAGTGGAGTCATTACAAGATCTAGAGAAATCATCTCAAACTCTTGTTTTGTGTCTAAGATTGAACCAAAGAATGTTAAAGAGGCTTTGATTGATGAATACTGGATTGGAGCAATGCAAGATGAATTGAACCAGTTCAAACAACATGAAGTGTGGGAGTTAGTTCCTAGACCAGAAGGAACAAACATCATTGACACAAAGTGGATCTACAAGAACAAGTCAGATGCTAAAGGGGTTGTCACCAGGAATAAGGCAAGGCTTGTTGCTCAAGGATACACTCAAGTTGAAGGGGTTGATTTTGATGAGACTTTTGCTCCTGTAGCCAGGCTGGAATCAATCAGATTACTACTAGGTGTTGCTTGCCTTCTGAAGTTTAAGCCGTTTCAGATGGATGTGAAAAGTGCCTTCCTAAATGGATACTTAAATGAGGAAGTGTATGTGGAACAGCCTAAAGGGTTTGTGGATCCAAACTGTCCTGATCATGTTTACAAATTGAGGAAAGCATTATATGGTCTGAAACAAGCTCCTAGAGCTTGGTATGAAAGATTGACAAAGTTCCTCACTGACAAAGGATACAGGAAAGGAGGTTTGGACAAAACTCTTTTTGTCAAGGATGAAGGAGGAAAGATAATGGTGGCTCAAATCTATGTTGATGACATAGTGTTTGGAGGAATGTCAGATAAAATGGTTAAACATTTTGCTAACCAGATGCAAGCTGAATTTGAAATGAGCCTCATGGGAGAATTGACTTACTTTCTTGGACTACAAGTCACACAGATGGAAGACTCAATTTTTCTTTCTCAAAGCAAGTATGCAAAGAATATTGTCAAGAAGTTAGGGATGGAAAATGCCAGTCATAAAAGGACCCCTGCACCTACTCATTTAAAGTTGTCCAAAGACACAAGTGGGTCAAATGTGGATCAAAGCTTGTACAGAAGCATGATAGGAAGTCTGCTATATTTAATAGCCAGCAGACCTGACATTGCCTTTGGAGTTGGAGTATGTGCAAGATACCAGGCTGAACCCAAAGTAAGTCACATCAACCAGGTGAAAAGAATTCTGAAGTATGTGAGTGGAACTTACAATTATGGTATGTTGTACTCTCATGGATGTGAATCAATTCTGTCTGGTTATTGTGATGCTGATTGGGCTGGTAGTGCTGATGATAGAAAGAGCACCTCTGGAGGATGCTTCTTTTTGGGAAACAACCTTGTCTCTTGGTTCAACAAGAAACAAAACTGTGTGTCTCTATCTACTGCTGAAGCTGAATACATAGCAGCTAATAGTAGTTTTTAACAAATGATCTGGATAAAACAGATGCTGATTGAGTACAATGTCACACAAGATGTCATGACATTATACTGTGACAACCTGAGTGCTATTAACATATCCAAGAATCCTATACAGCACAGCAAGACTAAGCATATTGATATTAGACATCATTTCATCAGAGATCTTGTGGAGGAAAAGGTGATTAAGCTGAAACATGTTGCCACTGAACTACAACTGGCTGACATTTTTACCAAGGCACTTGATGCTAGTCAGTTTGAGAACTTAAGGGGCAAGTTGGGTATTTGCCAATATGAAGAGATGTAGCAATTAATTTTGCTTAATACAAGGCCTGAAAGAGATATTTTCTTCAAGTTAATTATGATTGGGCTAATTAATTGTTTCCCTCTCTCTTTCCAAAAGTTTAAGAAGAGGAATAGACATATTTATATCTCACTCTTTTCAGTTTTCTGTATCACTCTCCATTCCCTCAAAAGAAAATTTCAAACTTGTTGTCCCTTGTATTCTCAATCTCTCAAGATGTCTCAACAATGTGTGTCATCATCATCTTCATCAAAGGGAACTGTGTCCTCTTCATCCACTAACTCAGGACCTAGGGCAAATGCAAACCCCATGGATGCTGATGTTCTTGAGGTCACTCCTCTTCGTGCCATGGCAACATATCCTACCAAGGTCATGAAGTTGCGTACCAGACATGCAAGAAGATCCCAAGCCTCTCCATCTAGTAAGACTGTTGAACCATCATCTTCTGTGTTCCTCCAGAGATAGCAAATAGGGAAGGTTCTGCTTATGTGCATCAGGCTATTGCTACACTAGTCACTAGGATTCTTAATGAAAATCACTTTGTACCTGGAGTATCTATTCCATTGAACCAAGAAACTGCTAGCCCTAATTTAGAAAGTGATCCAAATGTCACTCAGAATGTTGACACATCTGATGAAAATATTATGAAATCTCCTGAGACACCTAAAGACAACATTGAGCAATCTCTAGAGAAACCTGATGATCACCAGACCCCTACTGACAAGGCTGTTGAACCCCCTGTTATTGATGTTGATGAAGAATTTTCTGACAATGACTTAATTGCTAGTGTCAACCCTAGCATAACAAGAAGGATGAAGTCTAGAAAAGAAAAGCAGAGTGCTGCTCAAAGCCCCTCCAAAGAGAAGGCTACTGAAGATGTGCATGAGAATTCTAGGCCTGAGAGCAAGGCTGGAGAAGAAGCTGGAAAGGACAAAAAGGCTGCAGCTTCCAAAGGGAAGGGTAGGGTGAAATTTGTTGGTAGTCTCTCTAAACCCAAGAGGACTCCTATGTCCAAGAAGAGAAAGGCTCCTGAACCTTCAGAATCTGATGAGGAATCAGATTTTGATTTTGATGTTGAGAGCAATGTTCCAGACATTCCTCTTAGGAAGAAACCCTCTTCTAGCAAATTGCAAGGTTTCTGATGTTGCAATTGACAATATCTCCTTTCACCATCCAGAAAATGCAAGCAGGTGGAAGTATGTGTTTCTGAAAAGGATTGCATTAGAGAGGGAACTGAATAGAAGTGCCCTTAAGTGCAAGGAAGTCATGGATCTCAAGGTTACTGGCCTGATGAAGACAGTGGTAAATTTTTCCAACTGCTATGATATTCTTGTCAAAGAATTCATAGTAAATCTGTCTGGTGGATGTGCTGATGGAAAGTCAGCTGACTTTAAGAGTGTTTATGTGAGAGGAAGGAAAGTGAAATTCTCTTCTACTGTGATCAACAAGTACTTGGGGAGGCCTGATGATGCTCAACCTGAGCTTGAATTTACTAACAACCAGGTTTGTCAAACCATCACAGCCAAGCAATGGTCGTTGAAAGGGAAACTAACTGCTAGCAAGCTCAGTGTGAAGTTTGCCATCCTGCACAAAATTGGTGCAACTAACTGGGTCCCCACCAATCACAAATTCACCATCTCCAATGGTCTAGGAAGATTCATTTATGTTGTTGGCACCAAAACAAAATTTGACTATGGTAGTTACATTTTTGAGCAGACTATGAAGCATGCAGAAAGCTATGCAATTAAAGGTCCCATAGCCTTTCCCTCCCTCCTGTGTGGTATTATCATTGACCAATACCCTGATATTCTGGTAGAAAAGGATTCTATTTGTAAAAGAGCTCCTGCTTTTGGTTTCCACTACAAGCTGTTTTAGGGGAAACATGTCCCTAACATTGTCATGACATCTGTTGAGACATCAAATGTCAAAGCTAATACTCAGAAGATTGATGTCATTGCTGTGCTGAGAGAGACTTGCAGGGAGCTTGAAGCAAGAAAGAAAACTCTTGAGGAGCTGATCACTACCTTGGAACAAGAGAAAGAAGACACTGAGGTTAAGGATGAAAGGCTAGATGAGGATGGTGCAGAGGACTTGCATGAGGATGTTGAAGAATAGCAACAGGCTGGTGCTGAAAGCAGTTCATCAGAGGAAGCTACTTACCACAGTGCTTCTTCAGGAGAGGAAAGTGCCTGAAGTTCTATGGTTGAGAGTTTGCACAGCCAGCTGGTGCTCATGCTGATTACTTGTTGTTGCTGCTGCTTATGCTTGTTGTTTTGTTGATTTTGTTTTGGCTGATTGTATTTTGTTCACTTGGTTGTATAATTAACTCTTCTGCTACTTATAGTTCAAGATTTCTGGGATTATGTAATGGTACCTTTGGCCCCTTTATGGCTAAAAAGGGGGAGTAGAAATTATGGGAAATTATGGGTTGGATTTATCTTTGGTAGGTTCTATTTATTTAGCTTAGTTGGTTGGTTTATTTTTCTGCTGCATTAGTTCTCTGATAAGCTTAGTTTGTTTTAGCCAAAAATTTGCCAAAGGGGGAGTTTGTAAGTGTTTTTATGTTGGCCTTAATTTTTGGTAAAACCAGTTTATGTAAATGTCTTGACTGATGTCATAACATTCTGAGTAGAAGATAAATTCTGCAGAAGAAGAATTATACAGGTACAAGCTCAGATTGGTTATGAACTGTTATGCTGGAAATCTGCAAGAAGAATGACCGATGTCATGACCAATGTTATGACATTCTGTACAACATATACTGTTATGCAGATTTACTTTTCTTGAGAGTTTTCAAGACTCTGCTGAGCTGTTTTATTATGGATTAGTTTGTTGGATCATGGGCTCACGTGGTTTTAAGGTTAACCTTGTTTAACCCTAATTGAGTTTGTTAAAGAGACCAAGTCTTTAGGTTAACTTTGGTTAACCCTAGCTATAATTATGGAAGCCCAAGTTGAAGACTTTACTGCTTCTATATTATCAAGAATACCCATATACTGTAAGCGGTGCCTTCTCCTGTGAAGCAGATTAAGTGGACTGTTATTTTTGTGTTCTAGTTATACTTGTGAGCCAAGAAATTATCATTTGATAAGTGTCTTGGAGTAGGATTTGGTTGTAAGGGTTTTGTTTATCACTCAAAGCTTTGAAGCACGAGTGTTGTGTCTCTTGATTAAAGCTTTGAAGCAAAATCATGTATGTTTATTGAAGAATGTCTTCACTATTCTATTAATCAATAGGTTGATATCACTGTTGTGATTGAGCGAGAGTGAGTAGGAACTCAGGTCTAAGTAGGACTTAGATTGAAGTTGCATTGGGTAGGTCTTAAGTGAAGGAGATAAACTGGTTGATTTATTCCTGAATTAATACTACTTATAGTGGATTTCCTCCCTGGCTTGGTAGCCCCAGATGTAGGTGTAGTTACACACTGAACTGGGTAAACAATTGATTGTGTTCTTTACTGCTGTTTAAATTACTGTGTGAATTGTTAACAGTTTGTCAGATACGGTGTCATAACATTCTCTGTGACATCACGTATCTGCTGCCAGGAATTTCAATTGGCATCAGAGCAGACACCCTGCCTGTTATTTCTGGGTGAGATTTAGGGATATTATTTTCTGGCGTTATGGACAAGGAAGGAGAATTTGGGAGTAGACCACCCATTCTGGATGGATCTAACTATGATTACTGGAAACCTCGTATGGTTGCCTTTTTGAAGTCACTGGACAACAAAGCTTGGAGAGCTGCTGACAGAGGATGGAAACATCCCACCAAACTTGAGAAAGATGAGACTACTAGCCTGAAACTAGAGGAAGAATGGAGCAAAAAAGAAGAGGAGCTAGAACTAGGGAACTCTAAAGCATTGAATGCCTTATTCAATGGAATTGGCAGAAACATTTTCAGACTAGTACATCAGTGTGAACTGGCCAAGGATGTTTGGGACACTCTCAAAACCACTCATGAGGGTACATCCAAGGTAAAAATTTCAAGACTTCAGATGCTCACCACCAAATTTGAGAATCTGAAGATGAAGGATGATGAGACCATTCATGAGTTTCACATGAACATCTTGGAGATTGCCAACACCTCAGGAGCATTGGGAGAAAAGATGTCAGAAGAGAAGCTGGTGAGAAAGATTCTCAGATCCTTGCCTAAAAGATTTGCAATGAAAGTGACTGCTATAGAGGAGGCTTAGGATATCTGCAACTTGAAGGTGGATGAACTCATTGGGTCACTTCAGACATTTGAAATGGGGATCAGTGACAATGTTGACAAGAAAAACAAGAGCATAGCCCTTGTATCCAATACTGAAGAGGAAAGCAAGGAGAGTGATGAAGAGAATATATCAGAAGCTATAGCTATGCTTGGATCAGTGACAATGTTGACAAGAAAAACAAGAGCATAGCCCTAGTTACTGCACTATCTGGTGTTTGTAACTCTGATAATGACTCTTGTGATGAGGAAGTGACATTTGAAGAACTTGCTGATTCTTACAAAAAGTTGTGTATCAGAAGTGCCGAAGTCTGTCAGCAAAATGAGAAACAGAAAAGCTCATTGTGAAGTTGGAGGCTGAAAAGAAGACATACACTGCTACTATAAGTCATCTCAAAGGTGAAGTTCTAGTGTTGAACTCCAAACTAGATCAGATGACTAAGTCTGTCAAGATGTTAACAACTGGAACTGACAAGTTGGAAGAAATCCTTCAGACTGGACAAAATGCAGGAAACATGTCTAGTCTAGGATTTGTGGCTGCAAAGAAATCTGTTGGTGACAAGAAGAAGACCAGGCCTGATAAACAAATGTCAAAGCAGATGTCACAACATAGGGCTCAACATCATGAACAGAGAAACATGAAGAAAAATTTTCAAAGATAGAGATGTCACTACTGTGAAAGGTTTGGGCACATAAAGCCTTTTTGCTTCAGACTATATGGATACCCTAATCAGACCTCATATGTTAAGCCTAAGATTAACAAGGCACCATATACTCAACAGTGGAAGAAAAAGACTGCAGCCCTGATAGCTCACACCTCCCTTAGAGTTTCTGCCAAGGAAGACTGGTACTTTGACAGTGGATGCTCTAAACACATGACTGGAATTAAGAATCTGATGGATGATGCCAAACTCATACTACTAGTTATGTCACTTTTGGAGATGGAGCTAGAGGAGAAATCAAAGGCATTGGAAACTTGGACTGCCTTGGAGTTCCAAACCTAAATGAAGTGTTGCTGGTAAATGGTTTGACTGCCAATCTCATAAGTATCAGTCAACTGTGTCATCTAGGATTCAAGGTCAACTTCACCAAGTCTGAATGTCTTGTAACCAATGAAAAATAAGAAGTTGTAATGAGGGGAGTCAGATCAAAAGACAACTGTTACTTATGGGACTCTGAGATCACTAACTACTCTTCTGTGTGCTCTACAGCCAAAGAAGAAAAGGAAGTGAAACTGTGGCACCAAAAACTTGGTCATTTACATCTTAGAGGGATGAAAAAGATCATATCCATGGAGGCTGTCAGAGGGATTCCAATACTTCATATTGATGAAGGGAGAGTCTATGGTGAATGTCAGGTTGGAAAGCAAAGCAGAATGTCACATCCAAAGTCAAGACATCTAACCACCTCTAAGGTGCTAGAGCTTTTGCACATGGATCTGATGGGTCCCATGCAGGTGGAAAGCCTTGGTGGAAAAAGATATGCATATGTTGTTGTGGATGATTTTTCCAGATTTACCTAGATAAACTTCATTATGGAAAAATCTAATGTATTTGATGTCTTTAAGGAATTATGCAAGAGACTTCAAAGAGAAAAAGAAGGATGCATTGTCAGAATTAGAAGTGATCGAAAGGAATTTGAAAATAGTAAGTTTGATGAGTTCTGTTCTTCAGAAGGAATCAATCATGAGTTCTCTTCACCTATAACTCCTCAACAAAATGGAGTTGTGGAAAGGAAAAACAGGACTATACAGGAATCTGCCAGAGCAATGATACATGCCAAAAAGCTTCCTATTCATTTTTGGGCTGAAGCTATGAATACAGCCTGTTATGTATGTTCTTGCAGGAAAAACCTTATTAAAGATATTTTAGGGATTTGGAAGCTCAAGTGTCGTAACTCAAGTTCCAAGCTTATGATTGTCTTGCTTATCCCGCTGGCGGGAGCCCTATTTATATCAATCCTTCCATGGAGTTATTTCTTCCCCTCCGTAACTGCCTTAGCGCATTAACCATGGCTTGAAAGCAGGGAGTTAGCTATTACAGCTCGTAATGATTCGTTTAGGAACGTCTCATAAAGACTCTTGGAACTCTTCATCTTCATAGTTGATAACGTCTCCCTCTACTCAAACCTCCATCCTGAATTAACTGACGAGCTATACCTCGGATCCAGACCGACCTCATGCCCCTTCCCCGAGATCCATGTCGGATAAGGACCTCATCCTTGAGTCCGAGACCTATCCCGGACCTCTACAATCCTCCCTCCAGACATCCATCTCGGCTGAGGATTTTATGCATGATCAATGTCCACAACAAGGTCACTTTGAGAAAGGGAACATCATCCACCCTTTATGAAATATGGAAAGGAAGAAAGCCTACTGTGAAGTATTTCCATGTCTTTGGGAGCAAATGCTATATTCTGACAGATCGTAAACAAAGGAGAAAGATGGACTCTAAAAGTGATGAAGGAATATTCCTGGGATACTCTACCAACAGTAGAGCATATAGGGTATTCAATTCCAGGACCAAAGTTATGATGGAGTCTATAAATGTCATAGTTGATGATCACCATGAGGAAACAAATGTCTCATATGATGTTGAGACATTCTTTGAGACTTCACCACAAGTGTCTAATAAGGATGATGTGCCTATCCCTACTCCACCAGAGTCTGAATCAAAGGAAGCCAACAAAGATCCTTCCATCAGAATTCAGAAAGATCATCCTAAGGAACTCATCATAGGAGATCCTAACAGTGGAGTCATTACAAGATCTAGAGAAATCATCTCAAACTCTTGTTTTGTGTCTAAGATTGAACCAAAGAATGTTAAAGAGGCTTTGATTGATGAATACTGGATTGGAGCAATGCAAGATGAATTGAACCAGTTCAAACAACATGAAGTGTGGGAGTTAGTTCCTAGACCAGAAGGAACAAACATCATTGACACAAAGTGGATCTACAAGAACAAGTCAGATGCTAAAGGGGTTGTCACCAGGAATAAGGCAAGGCTTGTTGCTCAAGGATACACTCAAGTTGAAGGGGTTGATTTTGATGAGACTTTTGCTCCTGTAGCCAGGCTGGAATCAATCAGATTACTACTAGGTGTTGCTTGCCTTCTGAAGTTTAAGCCGTTTCAGATGGATGTGAAAAGTGCCTTCCTAAATGGATACTTAAATGAGGAAGTGTATGTGGAACAGCCTAAAGGGTTTGTGGATCCAAACTGTCCTGATCATGTTTACAAATTGAGGAAAGCATTATATGGTCTGAAACAAGCTCCTAGAGCTTGGTATGAAAGATTGACAAAGTTCCTCACTGACAAAGGATACAGGAAAGGAGGTTTGGACAAAACTCTTTTTGTCAAGGATGAAGGAGGAAAGATAATGGTGGCTCAAATCTATGTTGATGACATAGTGTTTGGAGGAATGTCAGATAAAATGGTTAAACATTTTGCTAACCAGATGCAAGCTGAATTTGAAATGAGCCTCATGGGAGAATTGACTTACTTTCTTGGACTACAAGTCACACAGATGGAAGACTCAATTTTTCTTTCTCAAAGCAAGTATGCAAAGAATATTGTCAAGAAGTTAGGGATGGAAAATGCCAGTCATAAAAGGACCCCTGCACCTACTCATTTAAAGTTGTCCAAAGACACAAGTGGGTCAAATGTGGATCAAAGCTTGTACAGAAGCATGATAGGAAGTCTGCTATATTTAATAGCCAGCAGACCTGACATTGCCTTTGGAGTTGGAGTATGTGCAAGATACCAGGCTGAACCCAAAGTAAGTCACATCAACCAGGTGAAAAGAATTCTGAAGTATGTGAGTGGAACTTACAATTATGGTATGTTGTACTCTCATGGATGTGAATCAATTCTGTCTGGTTATTGTGATGCTGATTGGGCTGGTAGTGCTGATGATAGAAAGAGCACCTCTGGAGGATGCTTCTTTTTGGGAAACAACCTTGTCTCTTGGTTCAACAAGAAACAAAACTGTGTGTCTCTATCTACTGCTGAAGCTGAATACATAGCAGCTAATAGTAGTTTTTAACAAATGATCTGGATGAAACAGATGTTGACTGAGTACAATGTCACACAAGATGTCATGACATTGTACTGTGACAACCTGAGTGCTATTAACATATCCAAGAATCCTATACAGCACAGCAGGACTAAGCATATTGACATTAGACATCATTTCATCAGAGATCTTGTGGAGGAGAAGGTGATTAAGCTGGAACATGTTGCCACTGAACTACAACTGGCTGACATTTTTACCAAGGCACTTGATGCTAGTTAGTTTGAGAACTTAAGGGGCAAGCTGGGTATTTGCCAATATGAAGAGATGTAGCAATTAATTTTGCTTAATACAAGGGGTGAAAGAGATATTTTCTTCAAGTTAATTATGATTGGGCTAATTAATTGTTTCCCTCTCTCTTTCCAAAAGTTTAAGAAGAGGAATAGACATATTTATATCTCACTCTTTTCAGTTTTCTGTATCACTCTCCATTCCCTCAAAAGAAAATTTCAAACTTGTTGTCCCTTGTATTCTCAATCTCTCAAGATGTCTCAACAATGTGTGTCATCATCATCTTCATCAAAGGGAACTGTGTCCTCTTCATCCACTAACTCAGGACCTAGGGCAAATGCAAACCCCATGGATGCTGATGTTCTTGAGGTCACTCCTCTTCGTGCCATGGCAACATATCCTACCAAGGTCATGAAGTTGCGTACCAGACATGCAAGAAGATCCCAAGCCTCTCCATCTAGTAAGACTGTTGAACCATCATCTTCTGTTCCTCCAGAGATAGCAAATAGGGAAGGTTCTGCTTATGTGCATCAGGCTATTGCTACACTAGTCACTAGGATTCTTAATGAAAATCACTTTGTACCTGGAGTATCTATTCCATTGAACCAAGAAACTGCTAGCCCTAATTTAGAAAGTGATCCAAATGTCACTCAGAATGTTGACACATCTGATGAAAATATTATGAAATCTCCTGAGACACCTAAAGACAACATTGAGCAATCTCTAGAGAAACCTGATGATCACCAGACCCCTACTGACAAGGCTGTTGAACCCCCTGTTATTGATGTTGATGAAGAATTTTCTGACAATGACTTAATTGCTAGTGTCAACCCTAGCATAACAAGAAGGATGAAGTCTAGAAAAGAAAAGCAGAGTGCTGCTCAAAGCCCCTCCAAAGAGAAGGCTACTGAAGATGTGCATGAGAATTCTAGGCCTGAGAGCAAGGCTGGAGAAGAAGCTGGAAAGGACAAAAAGGCTGCAGCTTCCAAAGGGAAGGGTAGGGTGAAATTTGTTGGTAGTCTCTCTAAACCCAAGAGGACTCCTATGTCCAAGAAGAGAAAGGCTCCTGAACCTTCAGAATCTGATGAGGAATCAGATTTTGATTTTGATGTTGAGAGCAATGTTCCAGACATTCCTCTTAGGAAGAAACCCTCTTCTAGCAAATTGC
This sequence comes from Vicia sativa, assembly GCA_021764765.1. Classification (NCBI taxonomy): domain Eukaryota; kingdom Viridiplantae; phylum Streptophyta; class Magnoliopsida; order Fabales; family Fabaceae; genus Vicia; species Vicia sativa. The sequence continues at coordinate 110,548,409 of CM038792.1, read as the reverse complement.
AAGGTTTCTGATGTTGCAATTGACAATATCTCCTTTCACCATCCAGAAAATGCAAGCAGGTGGAAGTATGTGTTTCTGAAAAGGATTGCATTAGAGAGGGAACTGAATAGAAGTGCCCTTAAGTGCAAGGAAGTCATGGATCTCAAGGTTACTGGCCTGATGAAGACAGTGGTAAATTTTTCCAACTGCTATGATATTCTTGTCAAAGAATTCATAGTAAATCTGTCTGGTGGATGTGCTGATGGAAAGTCAGCTGACTTTAAGAGTGTTTATGTGAGAGGAAGGAAAGTGAAATTCTCTTCTACTGTGATCAACAAGTACTTGGGGAGGCCCTGATGATGCTCAACCTGAGCTTGAATTTACTAACAACCAGGTTTGTCAAACCATCACAGCCAAGCAATGGTCGTTGAAAGGGAAACTAACTGCTAGCAAGCTCAGTGTGAAGTTTGCCATCCTGCACAAAATTGGTGCAACTAACTGGGTCCCCACCAATCACAAATTCACCATCTCCAATGGTCTAGGAAGATTCATTTATGTTGTTGGCACCAAAACAAAATTTGACTATGGTAGTTACATTTTTGAGCAGACTATGAAGCATGCAGAAAGCTATGCAATTAAAGGTCCCATAGCCTTTCCCTCCCTCCTGCGTGGTATTATCATTGACCAATACCCTGATATTCTGGTAGAAAAGGATTCTATTTGTAAAAGAGCTCCTGCTTTTGGTTTCCACTACAAGCTGTTTTAGGGGAAACATGTCCCTAACATTGTCATGACATCTGTTGAGACATCAAATGTCAAAGCTAATACTCAGAAGATTGATGTTCTTGTCTTTGAGAGAGAGACTTGAGGAGCAAGAAAGAAAACTCTTGAGGAGCTGATCACTACCTTGGAACAAGAGAAAGAAGACACTGAGGTTAAGGATGAAAGGCTAGATGAGGATGGTGCAGAGGACTTGCATGAGGATGTTGAAGAATAGCAACAGGCTGGTGCTGAAAGCAGTTCATCAGAGGAAGCTACTTACCGTTGCTTCTTGTGAGAGGAAAGTGCCTGAAGTTCTATGGTTGAGAGTTTGCACAGCCAGCTGGTGCTCATGCTGATTACTTGTTGTTGCTGCTGCTTATGCTTGTTGTTTTGTTGATTTTGTTTTGGCTGATTGTATTTTGTTCACTTGGTTGTATAATTAACTCTTCTGCTACTTATAGTTCAAGATTTCTGGGATTATGTAATGGTACCTTTGGCCCCTTTATGGCTAAAAAGGGGGAGTAGAAATTATGGGAAATTATGGGTTGGATTTATCTTTGGTAGGTTCTATTTATTTAGCTTAGTTGGTTGGTTTATTTTTCTGCTGCATTAGTTCTCTGATAAGCTTAGTTTGTTTTAGCCAAAAATTTGCCAAAGGGGGAGTTTGTAAGTGTTTTTATGTTGGCCTTAATTTTTGGTAAAACCAGTTTATGTAAATGTCTTGACTGATGTCATAACATTCTGAGTAGAAGATAAATTCTGCAGAAGAAGAATTATCAGTACAAGCTCGGTTTAGTTATGATTATTATCTTTGAAATCAAAGAAGAATGATGTCATGACCAATGTTATGACATTTTGTGCAACATATACTGTTATGCAAATTTACTTTTCCTGAGAGTTTTCAGGACTCTGCTGAGCTATTTTATTATGGATTAGTTTGTTGGATCATGTGCTCACGTGGTTTTTTAAGGTTACCCTTGTTTAACCCTAATTGAGTTTGTTAAAGAGACCAAGTCTATAGGTTAACTTTGGTTAACCCTAGCTATAATTATGGAAGCCCAAGTTGAAGACTTTACTGCTTCTATATTATCAAGAAAACCCATATACTGTAAGCGGTGCCTTCTCCTGTGAAGCAGATTAAGCAGACTGTTATTTTTGTGTTCTAGTTATACTTGTGAGCCAAGCAATTATCATTTGATAAGTGTCTTGGAGTAGGATTTGGTTGTAAGGGTTTTGTTTATCACTCAAAGCTTTGAACGACGAGTGTTGTGTCTCTTGATTAAAGCTTTGAAGCAAAATCAAGTATGTTTATTGAAGAATGTCTTCACTATTCTATTAATCAATAGGTTGATATCACCGTGATTGAGGGGAGTGAGTAGGAACTCGTGTCTAAGTAGGACTTAGATTGAAGTTGCATTGGGTAGGTCTTAAGTGAAGGAGATAAACTGGTTGGTTTATTCTTGAATTAATACTACTTATAGTGGATTTTCTCCCTGGCTTGGTAGCCCCCAGATGTAGGTGTAGTTACACACTGAACTGGGTAAACAATTGATTGTGTTCTTTACTGCTGTTTAAATTACTGTGTGAATTGTTAACAGTTTGTCAAATACGGTGTCATAACATTCTCTGTGACATCACGTATCTGCTTCCAGGAATTTCAAATATATACACGCATACTGTGAGATTGGATATGAACATTCATTATATATGCCAATCGTATAAGGTTTTGAATATCTTTATCATGAACAGTTTTCTTGCTTTTGAATTATTTTTATATGAAGCAATGCTTTGTTTCATGAATAGAACCCAAGATTGTAGCATGGCGTTGTATTATGAAGAGATATCTGATTAATATTTTATTGGGAAGCTTTGCTTTTGAATATTTTAATAATAAATAATAAATGTATATATTATGTAATAAATCCATCATATACATATACACGGTAACAATTGAAAGAAGAAATCAATTTACATATGCATTGATCTTGTATCTATCTCATGAGTTTCTAAAATAAATCTAGAAGGTTCTCCAAGGATTGTTAAAAACGCAAATCAAAAATTTGTCAATGATTGTTATGCATTAAATATATTTTGAATGTATATTTAAGTGAAAGTAAAACTTTAAATTTAAAGGGTTAGCAAAATGAAGATTGACATACAATTCATATATATGACAAAATGAATGACAAAATTGTCATGGTGATAGTTTGTCAAAACTATAAAGAATATATGATGTATTTGTTGCACCCCAAATTTTACCCTGCTATTTTTTTTTACTTGCATTTGTATTTATATTTAAAAAAACAGTCATTCACTCATTGCATTTACATCATTACGTCGTATTTAGATTGACCAAAAGTCAGTTTAAATCGATAATTGCATCGTTTTGGTTATAAAATACCCGTTATCTTACTTCATTCATTTTTACCTCTTTGCCTGTTTATTGCATTGTCTTTAAATTATTTATGTGTCGATGATATCAATATTTCGGTTTTATAAACAGTCTGTTAAAAGCAATTCGATACTGTGCGAAAATTGGCGGGGAAATATTTCAAGTTTTCATCTTTTACTCACTGTTTTATAAATTTACGTATCGCGTAAATCATAAAAATGTGATCTCCCTAATTTTTCCATACAGTTTGAAGACTCGTTTTTAACTGTAAGTATTTTACAATCGAGTATTCTTTATTATCATTTTATTTCGATCTTAACCATTTCAATAATTTTTCTTTAATCTATGAGACCCGTAATTTATTTTAATGTACTCATTTATTATTTTCGGATAATTTATTGTCCGAACTTTTACCGTTTCTGACAATTTTAAGTGTCCATTTTTTATCTTCAAAAATCAAAATAAAATATTTTCAGATGGGTTAATTTTTGGTCTATTGGGCTTATTAGCCCATTTTATGATTAAGAGCATTTTTGGTATTTAAAAAATAACTTAAACCTAACTTTTATGTATAAATATATGTTATGTTACTGTTCAACCGGGGGAAAAAGAGAAAACGGAATCGGAGGCCAAAAATTGAAAAGGGAAACAGTGAAGCGGAGGATACAAAATTATAAACAAAACACAGAAACCCTCTTCATTATTCCAAACCTTCACCGTTCACTCCCTTTTCCTTCGACACCCTTCGTTCTTAATCCTCAACGCAATCTCCACTGTAACCCTCATCTTCTTCACAAGCTGCCGCCACTGCCTCATTTTCCTTCCATCCGCCGTACCTCCACAGCCATGGCTTCCGGCCTCCATCCTCCAACCCCTTCGCCACACACAGCTCCATGTTTCTCCATCGAAACCCCACTGTTGCCTTCATTCACCATCATCATCTTCAATTCCATAACTCCATCCGCGCCGTAACAGTTCCGCTACATACCCCCTTTTCTCCATCTGTCTCTCCCTTCGACCTCACGGTCCCGACCCTGCTACCTCACCTTCACTGTTGACAGAACAACACAGTCCATCCGTTCAACTCCTGCTCACCTGCTTCCATAACTCCGCTGCTTCATCTCGCCTCAGCCTCTATCGCAGAATCGTGTTTCCAACAACAACAATCCTGTTCTCGTTTCCAGCCAGCAACTACCCAGCCACCATCTCCTGCCGTCTCTTCACCGTAAATCCACTACAGAAGCCACCAGTGAACTTCCCTGCCTCTGTTTTAGATTTCGACAAGCTTCGGTAAGCTTCGGCGTTGTTTCATTTATTTTTGTTTATCAATCTGTCGCGCTGAGTTTGATTTATGATAAAATGCTGCATCCGATTTTATTTATGAGCTGAGCTATTATATTGTGAAGAGCTGATACTGTGACAGTTTTTATTTAGAAATGTTGCTGTAAAAATTCATCACATGATCTGAGACAATTTTGATGTCGATTGGTAAATAACGTATTGCTGTCCGATTTTTGTTTGTATTTTGATTTTGAATTTTTCTAAATTTGAGTTTTCAATTTGGTAATGGATTGACGTATTCGTTAAGTTTCGATGATGGTTTATGTTGTTTCCGCGTCTACTCGCGTGTAAACCTAACCAAGAAACCATTTGGGACAGCCATGTTATTTTGTTTTCTTTTGAATTGGTGATAAGAATCCTACTTTAGTTTCGGTGATGGCTTGATATTGATGTCGCGTTTATCCGCATACGATTTAGCCGAGAAACCATTAAGATATTGTATCTTTTCTCATTTTTTAATATCGATTGAAGTTCGTGAGTAAAAGCTATATTTTGTTTTAGTTTCGATGATGGTTTTATGATTGGCCGCGTTTAATCGTGTGTGAATCTAACCGAGAAAGCTATAGGGAAGCCTTGTGGCCACTCTTTCTTTAGGTGAATTCGATAAGAATGTGGGTTTTGGCACCATTTTTGGTTGATGGTTGTAATAGTATAGCTTCGATGATGGTTTAATATTGATACCGTGCTTATTCACGAATAATACAACCGAGAAACTTATGGGGCAGCAAGTTTGTTTTCCCTTTGTTGTTGAATTTGCTTCAGTTAGAAGTTTTTAATTAATCGAGACGACCTTATAGTATTAATTTACGCTTAAGTAGCGGCTGCCCGACTTTGTTTTGTTTGAATTGAAATCAATTTTCCACGCACAAGTGTATATGGCTGTCCGGACTTTGCTTCAATTAATTAATTTTGAATCCGAATTCAAGCTTTATTTCATGTGCATAAGTGCTGCCCGGTTTTGATTCATGTGGTTTAAATGTGTTTAGAGCTCGATTTTCCATGTTTCGACTTTGGATTAAATAATAACTTGTGCACGATTTCTTTGGTTCCAATTATAATCAATTGTTTGTTTCTTCATTTATTCATATACATTTATACTAATTTCATTTCGATTTTTATACCTTGTTACTAACGCATATTCTAATTTATCGCAATTTTATTTCTTTTATACCACTATGCTACTAATGTATTTGTTACTTGTGAAGAGATATCCAAAGATCATTCCAAGCATTCAAGAATAATCCAAGCATACATTTTATACTGTTGCATTTCTATACTTTTTTTTTACATATGCTGTTTATTTATATTTATGTTACTATTTATTATTTAGTAATGAACATACAAATATATAGTATTTATTTTTTATACTGTAAATATAATTATGCATATTATTTTTATTTCTTATATTTAGTATTGTAAATATATACTATATACATATTATTTTTATTTCTTAGAATTAGTTCATATAATAAAATACAATAATTAATATTTAAGTTTCACCGCATTTAGTTTCTGTTTGTATGCTTTTAACATAATCAATTTACTGTTTTTCTCTTTAATTCAATTTATCCCTATTCGAAAAATTGTATCTCAATCCCCTTGTTGCGTTGTAAATAATTTACCGCTTTCTATTTTATTTTACCGTTTAATCTCCATTTATAATTGATGTATCCCTCTCCCAAAAACAAAAACTTGTAATAAATATTTAATTGTCTTTACTTTATTATTTATTTCAACTCTCACTTACACAAAACCAAAAATCATTTTTAAACTAATAGTTGTAAATCATTTTTAACCCGTAAGTCGACAAAGCTTAGAAGCGTCGCGATGACCACACATGCACACATGTACGCTTGATCCTGGGCCTTCTTACAGTGAGCCTATTTCGATTAATTGTTCCAATTAGTCGTTATAGTAGACTAGCCCACTTTGCTAGTACACATGTAATTTAATTGTTTTATACTTAGGTTGGCCACCTTGTATGGGCTTTGTCAATTTTATTTGTTATTTACAATTATTTCGATCCTCTTCTCATCTTCATAAGGGTTCAATGGTAGGGAATAGGCTTGGCTATTCTCTCGAGATTGATCAAGTCTTTTGGCTTGATTGATCATAACCTGATTCTTTCTCCATTCACCAAGCATTTAAAACACTTTCAATAAAACTCGATCCAACGTCGAGATGTTTTTTTTAAATGTTTTTCATAATAAACTTGGATAAAATTTGTTTAAATCGTTAGATGGTAGCCTAATGTTTTAAACAAATTTGAAGTCTTTAGATTGTTGGATGATAGCCCAATAAGATAAAACTTCTATCCATGCCAAAAAAGCTTGAGCGGTATTCAATTAAATTGTTGGATGATAGCCCGACGGTTTAATTGAATTGGAAGTCTTTAGGTTGTTGGATGATAGCCCAATAAACTAAATACTTCTATCTGCATTAAAATAATAAAGTGACATTCGTTTAAATTGTCGGATGATAGCCCGACGATCTAATCGAATTTAAAGTCTTTAGATTGTTGGATGATAGCCCAATAATTTAAATATTTTATCTCACTCAAAACACCAATTTCATAATAAATTTTTTGGGATGAGAGATGATTGGTTGAGCTCACTCGCTAATTTCTAGTATTTGAATCATTAGATGATAGCCTAATGTTTCGATACTTATCATCCCCAACTTAAAATCAATTCCAACACATTCAATATCTTTGTGTGCTCCAAGCACCTTTTACCTTTTAAACCCTTTTCAAGATTAGACATGATTCATTTATAATTGAGATGTTCTTTCCTCTATTCCCAAGGTTTTCGACTTCTCCACTTGAGTACTAGAGGTGTTCTCAAACCCTCCCTCATGTTGGTGCGTAGTCCTTTATTCTTTATCATACCTTGTGAGCGTTAGACGAGTCTTCTCCTTTAAAAATGACGACCTGTCTTTTCATTTAAAATCAATCAACAAACAATATTTTCTAGCCGAACTACGGCGCTCTGACTTTCCCATTGCACGAGGGAGTACGTAGGCACTAAGTCTTACGACCAAAGGCGAGCAAAAATAATAAAAACATTTCTTCTCTCTTTCTTTCTTATTTTAAAACTTAGAAGATCGTAAAATTTTACACTAACACACGAACACACTTTGAACTAAATGGGTACCATCGAGTACGATGGATGTGAGGGGTGCTAATACCTTCCCCTTGCATAACCAACTCCCGAACGTATATCTCTTAATTTCGTAGACCGTCTTATTCTTTTATTCGTGGGTTTTATCTACATTTTCCCGTTCTTCTTTTAGAACAAATAAAATTAGGTGGCGATTTCACTGTTTTTGAAAATTAAATGATTTTTGAAAAATGAGTTGCTTCAGTATTTTGCATATGATAAATGAATAATTTGACAAAGGTGTCATGATTTGATGATAGTTGGTCAATGCTATTATGAGTACATAAAATAATTATCGACATGACTATTTGAAAGATTGAATATTCAAAGTTTGTTAAAGTTTGAAAAATATTGTGATTCTTTGACGAAAGGATTGACAATGATATGATGTCTTTAGATATAACTGAACACAAGAAAGACATTATTAAGGGATGTGGAACAAGCCAATATATAATTAATCATCAATGGTGGAAACTCAACTCACACTTGATTAATGTTAAGTCTTGAGTTCAATGATGAAAGTACATTATTAGAGTGATTGAAGTACTTGACAATAGATACATCCCATGGATTAAAAGTACTTGGACCATAAGAATAAATGTGGTAGGATGGAGGTTTTTTCTTAATAGACATATAGCATATATTTGCTGGAATGCATAATTATGGGTGCATTTCTGATATAGTCTATCTATATGAGAATGAAGTGGTGCCGCTTCATAGAGTTCAAGGGTCCGACTCTTAAATTCTCATGAAAGGGATATGAGACACAAGGCATTATTAAATGTGTCATATTGATAATTCGATGAATGATACCGAGATTTCATGTGGGAGTTATGCACACTTGTTCTAATGAATAATTGGTTCAAAGCTTGTCTACCAATCTATTCGGGGATGAGTGAAAACTTAACTTACTAAGTAATGGTTCAAATCGTAAGATACCTTTATCTGAAATCATGAAATTTCCTGAATAATGGATTTAGATATATTTTGAAAATGGTGGGGGATTGTTGGAGAATTTCCAAAATATATTTGGAAAGTTGCAATGGTTAAAATAGACCTTTTAGAGAAAAAGTGTAATGCTTTACAATTGAAGCAATGTAACCATTCATGAACAAAATCTTTCAAAGAGTTGTTTCCCTTCACCAAAGGACATAAGTTTTTCTATAAATAGATACATTTGTTAGGCATTGAAGAGACACAAAAAAATATTATATTCCAAATGCCAAAAAATCATATCTACATCATTCTTTATTTTTCTAGTGTACGAGAATAAATGAAGGAACTTTATTCAGTAAAATATCGTTGATCGATATGCTTAATGTGAATGTGCGATTCATGTTAAGGTTTTCAAAGTATCCTGAAGGGGATTCACCGGGTAACCATTTGCATCCAATATACATAAATTGGTGGGGGCGAATCGAACCTAAAGCTTAGTGTAAACACACGCTTTGAATTCATTTTGTGCAACTTTCATCGTAACGGTTTCATCTTCTTCTTGTGGTTTATCTCTTCTCTTCTCTTTGTATTTCTCTATTTGATGGGTTTGTATGTATTTCTACTCATAACTCATGTATATTTGTCGCCCTTGGCGTTGTATAAATTCTGCTTTACGAATCTAAAAAAGCATACTTTAAGGCTCCGAAGACGTAGTTTTGATGAACAAAAGACCAATTTTTCTCAAGAGAGGCCGTTGAGCGCGGTGAGGCCGCTCAACACGAGTCCGCTCAACGCGTTTTGGAGCGTGTTGAGTGCTTTGGTACTGTGTTAAGGACCAAATTGTAGCTATTTTGTACATGATTTTGTGGTCCTTAACAATGCCTTTTTAATTAATTAGTAGTATTTATTCTAGTATTTTGGTTTAATTAGGTTTTTATTTAGTTTTTGTTCATAATATATTATTTAACTTAGTTTACTTTTAATTGTAGGTTTTTATTGATTAATTCTCTCAAGCTTGGATTCCAGGACACTTGAAGAGCTCTTGGGATGATTCTTTTTGAAGAAATTTTTGGATGAAGAAGCATGCTTGTGTCGTGCTTTGTGATTCTGCGACATAAGCCCAAGATAACTTAAGGCTTAGCGGTCTAATCGAGAAAAAGACAGACCCATGCTTTCACCTTTTTGGCCACCAACTCCATCATTTCCAGCTGGCTTTTGGTGTGTTAGGCAAGGGAGCTTCACTTCATCATCATTATCTTTCATTGTGTAAAAATTAGGGCATAGATTTGTAAAAAAAAACATAGTTTTTCATCTTGATTTCTTCATGTTCATCATCTCCTCCAACAATCTTGAGAACAAAGCAACCTTGGAAATGAGTGGCTAAGTTCTTTTTGTGTCAAGATTAGAGGTAGTTGATCTAAATAGTATGTATTCCTCTTAATCCATTTGTGTATGAACATGGTTGATGATTAATATATGTTGAATATCTTTGTTCTTCTATTTTCTTATGCTTTGAGTTTTGCTTGAAAAAGAATGCTTCAAAGTAGACCTAGGATATTCATCCACTAATGAAAAAATGCTAGGAATATATTTGTGTGTTAGTGTTTACAAATATTGAACTTAATGATTATCATGTCAATAGTTGTAGTGAGAGATCATACAAAGATTAACATGATAACATTCACAATCTTGGTGGGAAATCTACAAGATTGAGAGGATATGTATTTATAGAAATCATCTACTATGTTCATCACTTGATTAATAGAATGCATATGAAATTAGGTCAATGAAACTAATCTTGACATGCTTCCATCAATTGAAAACAAACTCCAACTCTCTTGAATCCAAACCATAACTCTCTTTTGAAAAGACTATTTTGGTTACTTGTTTGGAAATTCATGATATTAGTAGCTTAGGAAACAAACCCTTTGGTTACCTAAATCTTAAAATACACTTTTCTATTGAAAGACTACAATATGCACCAATCCCTGTGGAATCGATAATTAAAAATACTTGTTCGCAGGAAAACCTACAACAAAATGGCGCCGTTGCCGGGGATTGACGTTTGATATTGCTAGTATCGTAATAGTTGTGTGTTTTAAGAAATTTTTCTACTAATCTCTCTTTATTTCTTTTGTGTGGCTAGACTTTTTCAGGAATTAGTTTATGCGAGGAAGTATTCCGGCCGATCAACTCCTTTTCGATCCCGAAATTGAAAGGACAGCTAGAAGACTTAATAGTAGTGCTAAAAGAAGGAAAAGATTAGCTAGGCAAAGGCAAGAAAGAGGAGAAAGAGGAGAAACATCTACTTTTTCTACACCACCCGTGTTAGGAGAAGTCATCACTATGGAGGATCCCCCACCACCACCACCACCACGGGGGCCTTGTGTCAATAGCCCTCGTCACACCGCTCAATTTGCTCGCCAAGCAAATGCAAGGGTCGCGGAGATGAAGACGGCTTGCTTCAACTTCTTTATGAAAGTCCTTTTCATGGCCATGACCATGAAGATCCTTACACCCACCTTACTAAGTTCTATGAGATCGCGGGAGCGGCCGGGGCCCCGGAAGACCAAGAAGAGCAATACTTTCAAAGGCTTTTCCCTCATTCTCTAGTGGGGAAAGCAAAAGATTGGTATCTAGACCAATTGCAAGAAACAATGACAAATTGGAATGTGTTGGAGGAAAAATTCCTTGAAAGATTTTTCCCTCAATCACGTTTCATGGAGGCAAATACCGCAATCTCGGTATTTTCACAAGGAGTAAACGAGCCTTTGAATAGGGCTTGGGAAAGGTATAAGTCTATGCTTAGGAAGTGTCCTAGCCATGGTTTTGACGAGCTCACCCAAATTCATATTTTCCGAAATGGTCTCCAACCTCAACACAAATTGTTGTTGGATGCTACGGCGGGAGGTTCTTTGATGGCAAAAACACCATATGAAGCGATTCAAATAATTGAGAAGATGGGGAGGAATGATCACCAAACTCAACATGATCAAGGAGGTGTACAAGTAAAAACGGGAGTTCTTGAAATTGGCTCGAGTCACGAAGCACTTGTAGCGCAAAACAAATTATTTGCGAAACAAGTTGAAGAATTGACAAAACAAATGGCAAGACTTCCTCAACAAATCATGGAGTTGCAAGGAACATCTAGCAAGCAAAGTCAACAAATTGCTTGTTGTGAATTGTGTAAAGGGGATCATAAAACCGGATTTTGTCCTCTGGAAAATGAAGAAGCAAATTATCTGGCCAACCAAGGGCAAGGATACCAACAACGAGCTCCTTATCCTTATCAAAATCAAGGCCAAGGTTACCAGCAAAGAGGTAACCAAGGTTATCAATGCGGGTGGAGACAAGACAACAACAATCAAGGTAGGCAAAATCCATATCAAAGTCAAAATCAAAATCAAGCTCAACCTCAAAATCAAGTGAGATGTTCCAACATTCAAGACACTCTAGCTCAATTTATGCAAGCTTCTATGGCAAATCAAAAGAGCACGGAGGCATCTATCAAGAATTTGGAAACTCAAATGGGGCAACTAGCTAAGCAACTTTCCGAGCAAACGGCTTCGACATCATTTTCCCCAACTACTCAAGCAAATCCTAAGGAGCATTGCAAAGCTATTACAACTAGAAGTGGTAGAGTTTGTGATGAGAAAAAGAAAGTAGTGGAGAGAAAAGATCAAGTGGAGAAGGATGAAGAAGTAGTAGTGGAGGAAGATGTAGTTGAAAAAGATGATGAGGTTGTAGTTGAAAAAAATGATGATGTTGATGTGGGGGATGATTTAGTTGAAAATGAAGTTGTAGTCGAAAATGAAAATGAGAATGGTGTAGTTGAAAAGGAGAAAGTGGAGGAAAAGAAGAAGAAAATGAGAAAGGGAAAGGAGAAGGAGAAGGAAGTCACTCTTCCATTAAGAAACTTACTTTATCCTCACCTTCCTTCTAAAAAGGATGATGCAAAGCACTATGCTCGGTTTATGGATATTTTTAAGCAATTGCAAATTAATATTCCATTCACCGAGGCATTAGAGCAAATGCCAAAATATGCAAAATTCATGAAGGATATATTGACAAAAAAGAAGCGGTACACGGATCAAGAAACTATAATGGTAGATGCAAGTTGTAGTGCAATAATTCAACGCACTATTCCAAAAAAAGAAAGTGATCAGGGGCGTGTAACCTTGCCCGTCACCATTGGGGATGTCTATGTCAGCAAAGGATTAATTGATTTGGGATCAAGCATCAATTTGATTCCATTATCCATTGTAAAGAGGTTTGGGGGATCAAATTAAAGTCTACAAAAATGACGTTGCAATTGGCTGACAAGTCGATTACTCGCCCGCACGGTGTAGCTTTAGACTTGTTGGTAAAAATGGACAAATTCTTTTTCCCGGTTGACTTTGTTGTGATAGATATGGAGGAAGACGTGGATGCACCTCTAATTCTAGGCCGTCCATTCATGAAGACGGCTAGAATGATGATTGACATTGATGATGGTTTAATGAAGGTGAGGGTTCAAGATGAAGAGATTTGCTTTAATCTTTTTGAAGCAATGAAGCATCCAATTGATAAGAAAGATTGCTTCAAAATTGATGTTATTGAGGAAGCAACCCAAGAAGTGAATGATGATGATGATAGTCGGGATCTTGAGGAGTGTTTAGAAGTAATGGAGATTTCCAAGGAAATGCACCCATGGGAGGAAGAAGTGGAAATTTTGAAAAATGACCCTAAAGAGGAAGAGCCAAAGCTTGAGTTGAAAGCTCTACCATCCCACTTGAAGTATGTGTTTCTAGATGAGGGAGGTAAGAAGCCCATAACCATTAGTAATACATTATCGGAGAAGGAGGAGGGAAGCTTAATTCAAGTTTTGAAATCTAACAAAAATGCGATTGGTTGGGTTCTAGCCGATTTGAAAGGCATAAGCCCGGCCTATTGTATGCACAACATCATGATGGAGGAAGAGTACAAACCGGTAGCCCAACCTCAGCGGCGTTTGAATCCGGTGATGAAGGAAGTAGTTCGAAAAGAAATGGTGAAGATGTTAGAAGCGGGAATGATCTATCCGATTTCGGATAGTACTTGGGTGAGCCCGGTGTATGTGGTTCCGAAAAAAGGAGGTTTGACGGTTGTGTCGAATGACAAGGATGAATTAGTGCCAACAAGAAAAGTAACGGGATGGAGAATGTGCATCGACTACCGAAGGCTTAACAAAGCAACGAGGAAGGATCACTTTCCTCTTCCGTTCATGGACCAAATGTTGGAAAGGCTAGCGGGACAACAATACTATTGCTTTTTGGATGGTTATTCGGGGTACAATGCGCCGACAACATTTCAAAGATGCATGCAAGCCATATTTGCCGATTTGATTGAGAAAACAATTGAAGTTTTTATGGATGACTTTTCCGTCTTTGGAGCGTCATTTGATTTGTGCTTGGAAAATTTGAACACCGTCTTGAAGAGGTGTGTGGATACCAATTTGGTCTTGAATTGGGAAAAATAAAATTTCATAGTGACCGAGGGAATTGTTCTTGGCCACAAGATATCTTCAAGAGGAATCGAGGTCGATAAAGCAAAAATTGATGTGATCGAGACGCTTCCCCCACCTACCAATGTCAAAGGCATTCGGAGCTTTCTAGGACATGCGGGATTCTATCGAAGATTCATCAAAGACTTCTCAAAGATAGCCAAGCCTTTGAGCAACTTGCTCAACAAAGATAAGTCCTTCTTGTTTGATAAAGATTGTTTATTGGCTTTTGAAAAATTGAAAGAAAATTTGATAAATGCACCCATAACCACCGCGCCTAATTGGAAACTTGATTTCGAATTGATGTGTGACGCAAGTGATTATGCGGTGGGAGCCGTGCTTGGCCAAAGGAAGAACAAAATTTTCCATGCTATTCATTATGCGAGAAAAGTTTTGAACGATGCTCAAATTAATTACGCAACAACCGAAAAAGAGTTGCTCGAAATAGTGTATGCATTGGAAAAGTTTCGTCCTTATCTTATTGGTTCAAAAGTTATGGTTTTCACGGATCATTCCGCGATAAAATATCTGTTTACCAAACCGGACTCTAAACAAAGGTTAATCCGATTGATTCTTCTTTTACAAGAATTTGATTTAGAGGTCCGAGATAAAAAGGGTTCGGAGAATTTGGTAGCGGATCATTTATCTCGCTTAGTGAACGTGAAAATTACGGATAAAGAGAAAAAAGTGAAGGAGGAGTTTCCGGATGAGAAGTTGTTTGCAATCCAGGAGCGGCCGTGGTTTGCCGACATGGCAAATTACAAGGCCGCGGGATTAATGTCGGAGGATTTAACATGGAATGAGAAGCGAAAATTCTTAGCCGATGCTAAGTATTATGTGTGGGACGAACCTTATATTTTTAGGTTGAGTAGCGATGGGTTGCTAAGAAGGTGTGTGTGTGTAATGAGGAATCCAAAAACATTCTTTGGCATTGTCAAAATTCCCCTTGTGGGGGACACTATAATGGATTGTGAACGGCCACCAAAGTCCTACAATCAGGATTTTATTGGCCTTCGCTATTTAAAGATGCTTATGCTCACGCTAAGTCTTGTGATAAATGCCAAAGAAGTGGCGGTATAGGAAAAAGAGATGAAATGCCTTTGAGCAACATGTTGGAGGTCGAGGTATTTGAATGTTGGGGGATTGATTTTGTCGGTCCATTTCCATCGTCGTTTTCTAATGAATATATTCTTGTGGCTGTTGATTACGTGTCTAAGTGGGTGGAGGCCATTGCTTCACCTAAGACCGACGCCAAAACCGTTATCAAATTTTTAAAGAAAAACATTTTTCTCGGTTTGGTGTCCCTCGGGTTTTAATTAGTGATGGCGGGTCGCATTTTTGCAATACACTGTTACAAAAACTTTTGAAACAATACGGTGTAAAGCATAAGGTGACAACTCCCTATCATCCGCAAGCGAATGGTCAAGCCGAAGTGTCAAATAGGGAAATTAAAAAGATTTTGGAAAAAACTGTTTCGGGTTCTCGAAAAGATTGGTCACAAAAATTGGATGAAGCTTTATGGACGTATCGAACCGCCTATAAAGCTCCTATCGGACTAACCCCGTTTCAGGTTGTTTATGGAAAAACTTGTCACCTACCTGTGGAGATGGAGCACAAAGCATTATGGGCCCTCCGATTCTTGAATTTCGATCTATCTTTGGCGGGTGAAAAGAGAAAAATACAACTCGTTTAATTGGATGAAATGCGAGAGGGAGCATACCATTCCAACCGGAAGTACAAGGCACAAGTTAAAGTTTCTCATGATAAAAAGATAAAGCACAAGGAATTTCGACCGGGGCAAAGTGTTCCCTTGCTTAATTCCCGGATGAGACTTTTTCTGGGAAAACTTAAAACAAAGTGGTCTGGTCCATTTCTAATCAAAGAAGTGAAAGATTATGGTGTCGTTGTCTTGCAAGATCTAGAAGGGAAGAAAGAGTGGACTGTGAATGGGCAGCGTTTGAAACGGTATGTTGGTGGAGAGTTGAGCCGCGACATAGTCGAATCCTTCTTCAATGATCCTTGATCATCCTGGACCGTCGAGCTCTACCGACGTTAAACGAAGCGCTTGTTGGGAGGCACCCCAACATTGTAAATATCTTTATTGCACGCATTTTGACTTGTCCCTTTAATCAATTTGTTGTTTTTCTGAAAAATTCAAAATTCTGCAGGTCGCGCTTAGCGTGCTCAGAGCGCGCTTAGCGCGCATTTTGACCTATCTGGCAGAAACTTTCGCGCTTAGCGCGGTCTGGGTCGCGCTTAGCACGGTCTGTGAGATTTAAAAAAAAAATATTTTTCAAAAACCGGATTTTTGAGCCCCATTGGGTGGCCTGGTTTTATATTTAAGTAGGTAGGGTTTATTTCAACCCTTTTTTTCCCTTTTTTCCCTCTCCATTTTTCACTCTCTCAAAAATCCCAAAATCCCCAACCCCAAATCAACAAATTCTTGCGAATTTCTTTGTCTAATCATCTCCCCAAGCATCTAAGTAAGTTTCTCTATGGTTTTCCCCTTTCAATTTCGTTAAATTTTGATGTTTAGGTTAGATTTTGAAAACCTAGGTTTAGGAATTTTTGATTTTTCTCTTAGGATTAGGTTGTTTAGAATGTAGAGAAGGCTTAGATTAGGATTTTCATTGCTATTAGGTCTGTTTGTGTGGAGAAATTTCTATTTTTACAGAAGAATTTTTCTGGAAATCGCAGAGCGCGCTCTGCGCGCTCTGCGCTGTCAGCGCGCTTAGCGCGGTCTGCAGAGTTCGAAAAATTCTTCTGCTGTGTTTTTGAATCGTTCGTTGTGTCTAGATGCTTTGGTTGAATGATTTCTACTGCTGTTTGCATGAATTTTCACTAACGGACACTTCGGTGTCGATTTTCATTGATTTTTGGTGTTGTTTTCAGATGGCTCCAAAAAGACAAAGAGTTTCTTCCGCCGGGGCTGGGTCCTCTAGGTCCGTACCTTTCGATGGTGATCGGTTCTTGGGGCCTGCTCAAGAGGCGAGATACAAAGAGCTCGAGGAGCGGAACATTTGGACGGAAAGAATCATCCGGCTCCGAGAGCAGGGCCATTATGCCACGCCTGATGCGATTCTTCATAACTATGATTTGGGTGTTCTATGTGAGCGCCAGACCAAAGTGAATGTTGAGCTGGTTAAGGAGTTCTACGCCAATGCCATTCCGATCGAAGGGTGAGACTTTCCTTTCACTTCTGTTGTGAGGGGGAAGATGGTTTCATTCTCTCGCACTGCTATCAACAACTACCTGGGCATAAACTGGACAGCCCCAGAGGACCAGTTGGATATCTATCACGACCACCTGGCTCGTGGTAACTGGGATCATGCTATGCTGCGGAGGAAACTTTGTTTGTCTGGGCACTCATATGAACTGAACAGAGCTGGGCAACCTTTAAAATTCAACCAGTTCAGCCTGAAGACTAGTGCCCGAGTGCTGATGTGTGTGGCTCTTTATAATCTGAGACCTCGAAGCCACACATCTTCTATTCCCATGGAGACTGCCGGCCTAATTGCTTATATGCTCGATGAGGAGCAAATTGATTTTGGTCGGCTTATTGCAAATGAACTGAAGAGGGTCGCATTGAGTTATACCTCTAGGGGAGAGCGTATAAAATTTGCCCTAACTTATCCTGGGTTGATAATGGGCCTTTTGAAAAGGGAAAAGGTTATCTTTCCTGCTGTGGGGCACCTTACTATTGATGGGGTCATTGATGATTCCTATTGTGATCGCTATTGTAGGGCCCTGGATGATAACTCTGCTGCCCAGGCTATTCCAGTAGCTGCTGCACTTCCTCAGGCCAGTCCCTCTGAAGAATGGAACCGGCAAATGCATCTTGCTCATCAGAGAGCATTTATGTATATGCACGAGAGCATGGAGCACCTTGCTTTGCAGATTAGAGAGCCGGGGGTGAATCACTTCACTCGCACGAGCGAGCAGCTGAGTGCTTATGCTGGTTGGCCCGGGTTCGGGCCAAATGTAGAGGAGGAGGTGGGCGATGCTGATGGTGATGAGCAGAGTGAGGATGATGGAGAGGGCAGTTCTGGTTCTGATTCTGGGTCTCCTGGAGATTCTATCCTCGAGGCTTCAGACTGATTTTTATTTTCTTGTCTTTATATTACTTTCAGCACTTTCTACTTTTTAGTTTTTATTTTTTTGCTTTTAGCTTTAAAACTTTTGAATTTTGTTGGTTGCCATCCATTTTTATGATAGGCTTGTAATTCCAATTGACATTTTGTAGGCATGGAGCCTAAGTACTCTTTAGTTTTAAACACCATTTTGGGGTGTCTTTTATTTTATTTTATTTTGTTTTAGTTTGTTTTATTTTATTTTGTTCTATTTTATTTTTATTTTTAGATTATAGGTTATTTATTTTGAATTGTACTTCTTTTGGATTGTCCGAATTGTAGTTCTTTTGGTTATTTTATTTTGTTCTATTCTGAGTGATTTGGTAATGTGTTAAGGACCAAATTGTAGCTATTTTGTACATGATTTTGTGGTCCTTAACAATGCCTTTTTAATTAATTAGTAGTATTTATTCTAGTATTTTGGTTTAATTAGGTTTTTATTTAGTTTTTGTTCATAATATATTATTTAACTTAGTTTACTTTTAATTGTAGGTTTTTATTGATTAATTCTCTCAAGCTTGGATTCAAGGACACTTGAAGAGCTCTTGGGATGATTATTTTTGAAGAAATTTTTGGATGAAGAAGCATGCTTGTGTCGCTCATATATAAGCGCACATACATAAGCTTAGCGGTCTGCGAAAATTAGAAAAAGGACAGACCCATGCTTTCATATTTTTGGCCACCAACTCCATCATTTCCAGCTGGCTTTTGGTGCGTTAGGCAAGGGAGCTTCACTTAATCATCATTATCTTTCATTGTGTAAAAATTAGGGCATAGATTTGTAAAAAAAACATAGTTTTTCATCTTGATTTCTTCATGTTCATCATCTCCTCCAACAATCTTGAGAACAAAGCAACCATGGAAATGAGTGGCTAAGTTCTTTTTGTGTCAAGATTAGAGGTAGTTGATCTAAATAGTATGTATTCCTCTTAATCCATTTGTGTATGAACATGGTTGATGATTAATATATGTTGAATATCTTTGTTCTTCTATTTTCTTATGCTTTGAGTTTTGCTTGAAAAAGAATGCTTCAAAGTAGACCTAGGATATTCATCCACTAATGAACAAATGCTAGGAATAGATTTGTGTGTTAGTGTTTACAAATATTGAACTTAATGATTATCATGTCAATAGTTGTAGTGAGAGATCATACAAAGATTAACATGATAACATTCACAATCTTGGTGGGAAATCTACAAGATTGAGAGGATATGTATTTATAGAAATCATCTACTATGTTCATCACTTGATTAATAGAATGCATATGAAATTAGGTCAATGAAACTAATCTTGACATGCTTCCATCAATTGAAAACAGACTCCAACTCTCTTGAATCCAAACCATAACTCTCTTTTGAAAAGACTATTTTGGTTACTTGTTTGGAAATTCATGATATTAGTAGCTTAGGAAACAAACCCTTTGGTTACCTAAATCTTAAAATACACTTTTCTATTGAAAGACTACAATATGCACCAATCCCTATGGAATCGATAATTAAAAATACTTGTTCGCGGGAAAACCTACAACATACTGTTTCGGCATAGAGATAATTTTGAGCGCGGTGAGGCTGCTGAGCAACGTTTAAGTCGGTTTACGTGTAAATATCAATAGAGGCCGCTCAACGCGCTCTCGCCGCTGAGCGTGGTCGTCTGTGTTTTGTTTTATAACTTCATTTTCAACATTTTTTAGGTTATGATTTTGGGGTGGATTTTGATCCCCATTTCCATCAACCTTTATTTTTGATAGGTTAGCTTAGAAAACAACACTAGGGTCTTGCTTATGGATGATTGGAGGTGAATTTCTCTTCGATAGGCGTTGACAAACCATTGTAGATCTGTGGTTTATCTCTTCTCTTCTCTTTATATTTCTCTAATTGTTGGGTTTGTATGTATTTTTACTCATAACACATGTATATTTGTCTCCCTTAGTGTTGTATAAAGTTTGCTTTACGAATCTGTGTTGGTGATTGTCTTAGGTTTTTACCTCGTGTTAGGGATTTGAGCTTTGTTAGACATAGATTGCTTAGATTCTTACCTAGGATGATTATCTGTTAGTTTCTGAATGCTAGAAATGGGTTTAGAGTTGATATTTACTTATAGTATCTGAGCTTAATGCCTCTCTGTTGGTTGTTTCGAGCTAGAGATAGTCGTTACGAGTGACACGGTTGACTTCTGTGTTGTTGAGGTAGGCCAAACATGGCTATCGTGGTGATGCGGTTGAATTCTCAATTTGGGTTAGAAATAGCTTGGGTTGTGAGAGGTAAGTGATGACACAGACGAGTATCGTAGGCTGAGTATGACATGGACAATAGATTTTAGTCTGTGGCAGGTAGTGTGCATTCGTTCTGGACAAGCTGTCTATCCTTTATACTTTTTGTTCATTTACTTTTTGTCTTTTCTTTACAACCATTTAATCCCAAACTCATTAATGATAGAATTGTCGAACGACGAATCAATAACCAATCTCTGTGGACACGATACGATATAACCTAACTGGTATATATCACCCGGTAAAAATAATACTTTACTTTTTGCTTGCCTACTATACCCACATCTAAACAGTCACCCACTTGCTTGAAAACATTATATCATTCGGTGATTTCTAAATTGACCAAATCAAAACATGGCATATCATAATATATCATCCTCTAATCATAGTAAGACTATAAGTAGGTAAAAACTATTAGAGTTTGACCTAACTCATCCTTACAAAACCGTCTAGTAAGGTGGAGAGTGTCACTCTATATAAACTTTTTCAATGCATTATCTCTAATAAATGTGAGACTTGAGATTTTCCCAATACACCTCCACGCCCAACACTCTATTGGGATTGATGCGTGGATATAAATGGTGGGCGGCCAATGGTCTGCTCGATATGATCTAATATCATATTAAAGTTTGACCTAATTCATCCTTACAAAACCGACTTGTAAGGTAACAGGTACCACTCTATATAAACTCATTCAATGCACTATATCTAACTAATGTGGAACTTGGAAGTTTTCCAATAAAAACATTTTAAAGGGGGTCACGACATCCATAGGTAAAAATAACCTATCCTAACCATCTAAAAATCCAATACCAACCTGAAACAACCACCTCACAACTAACAAAAAGATGGGAGGATGACTCGGTGGCCGCACTACTACAAATAATACATTTATGACATAGTTTTCACATGCTTCTTCTTTTTTTAATATATACAACCTATTCCCTCGGTTTTTCAATCTACCAAGGACATCGCTTCGAATCCTAGTTACTGTATTTTATGTTTTTTATTTGTTTTTAATTGACTTAGGGACCAAGTGTTGCATTTTCACAATTGGCGCCTTTCCCTTTTCCCTTTAATTTATTTATTTAGAATTACGAAAATTAAAACTCTCAAATGCCCTTATTTTCTAGGCAAAATTACACCAGAGGTTCTTTAAAGTGTTTTTTGTAACATGTTGGTCCTTAAAATTTTTTGTAACAATTTGGTCTTTTAAGTTACCAAATATGTGCACCTAAATACATAAAATGGTATCAAAATGCATAAAGTTGTATCCTAAACATTACAAAAAAACAAGTTCATTAGCGACATGATTTTTACGTCACGACGTGGAAAATCACGTCATAACACGTTTTTTATGACGTGACTGAACACGCGGAAGGGGAGCGTGTGACAACTTATTAGTGATGTGATTTTCATATCACAAAATTGTGACATGAAAATCATGTCGCAACACTTTGTACAAATATCCACAACATTGCACTAAGAACAGGCAAAGGATTATAATGGGTAAAAGCATGCCGAATTTTTGCGAAGTGATTTTCATATCACTAATTTATGATGTGAAAATCATGTCACTATATAACCATTTTTATTTTAAATAAAGAACCTGAAACAAAGATGTAGCGACGTGATTTATATATGAAAATCATGCCACTATACACAACTTTCTTTAAAAAATTAATTTCTGAAACAAAACGTTTCATTTAAATTGTATTAAATAAACTAAAGATAATATAATAACCATAAATTTTATAATAACTATAAATAAATTAAACAAAACAAAACAATAATAACTATAAACTAAATAAATTTTATTAAATAATTATATAATAACTATAAACTAAACAAAACTCACATAAACTGAATAAATTTTATATAATAACTATAAAATAAAATAGAAAAACTCACATAAACCAAATAAATTTTATATAATAACTATTGAATTGAATACTAATTATTGGATTTAATAAATAATTTTGATGAACATTTATTGTGATAATTTTATCAAGACCATTTATCAAATTAAATGGTAAGCATTTAATCATTCTATCTCTTATTTAAAAAAATACTCATACTTGATACATTATCATATATGGAAATATATCAAGTAGCAGAGTTGTTAAAAGCGGTCGTAGCAGCCGCTATAGCGGCGCTCCATAGCGGAGCGGTGGCCTCCCGCGCGCTAACATGGGAGCGGTAGCGGATATGGGGTCACGGCTGTTATTCACGCTATCCTGGATCGGCCGTCACAGGCTTATCCCAGGCGGAGCGGATCCGGAGCTTTTTATTTTTTGTTTTTATTTTTTTGACAAAATTACAATTTTATCCTTTTTTTTATAAAATAGTTTTGAAATTTGTTTTTCTTTTCATTACCTCATGTGACCTACTTCTTCTACTTCTCTTTGCGCCCTACTTCTTCTACTTCTCTTAGTTTCCTCATTGTTCCAGACTCCTCACCATTGTAGACTTCTCTCATCCTCATCATTCCAGACTTCTCTCATCCTCACCGTTCCATCTCCGTTTCCTACTTCTCCAGCTCTGTATCCTACGTCTCCAACTCCGTTTAGCAAGGTACTTCTTCTTCTATTGAGTTAAAATAGTTTTGTTTCTAATGTGCTCTGCTTCTACAGTCTTCTATGTGTTCTGTTTCTACTATCTTCTATTGTGTTCTATTTCTTCTTCTACTCTGTTGAAATTGTTTTGTTTCTACTTTTTTTCTATTCTAGAAATACATGGAAACTTCTTCGTTGACACTGTCAGTAGCGTCATCTGCTCCAACATTCAAACCGACCATTAGTAAGGACATAGGATGTAAACACAATCATTTGAAGAATTTAAATGATAGGAAGAAGGTGACATGTGATTTTTGCAATTTAACTAGCAGTGGGGGAATAAGTAGAGTCAAAAGGCATCAATTAGCAATTACTGGTGATGTAATTTCTTGCACGAAAACACCTGACTATGTTAAGGTTATATTACGTGCTGACATGGTTGAGAAAGAGAGAATTAAGAAAGAAATACAAGAGATTTCGGTGCAATTAGATGCGGATGATACAATTGATATCGAGGAAATACGTAGAATTCGAACCGGAAAGAAGATTGTGGAGAGTGAGACCTCTTCAATGGCTTGAATCTTTATGTTTTGAATCTTTATGTTTTGAGTCTTGATTAAGCATTGTTCTTTATTTGACATTAGATTTTATAAGTATTTTATGAGTATTGTGAAGTTAATTTAGTATTACATGACATATGTTTTATAGATTATTATATAATTATTAGTATACAAAAAGTTGTCCCGCTATCCGGGATCCCGCTATTCCTAATTTTCTCATTCCCGGGGGTGGGCCGCTCCGCTCCGCTATCCGGGATTAATAACTCTGTCAAGTAGTAGTGTTTTTTAAATAAGAGATATCTAAATTGAAGCTAACATTGTATTTGATAAATGATCTTGATGAACATTTATTATCATGACTTTATCAAGACCATTTATCAAATCAAATAGTTAGCACTCAATCCTCCTATCTCTTATTTAAAAACACTCTATATATATATATATATATATATATATATATATATATATATATATATATATATATATATATATATATATATATATATATATATATAACACTTATCACCGCAGTTGGTAACAAAAACCGTAATAAAATGTAAGTACTGTTCATAACATTTTCTGGTACTAATGTAACATTTCATCTATCATCAGTGTTGTTGTTATTATGAACTATGATGAAATATCTTTTAATAGAATAAAAGTAAACTCTTGCGAGATAAGATGATTTATTACATGGTTACTTGACTGTAATAATATAATATGACCTAAAATATAATTTGTAGTAGTGTGTAGGTTCCTATTAAAGAGACTATCGATGAATAGGAAGTTAAGGCTCCAACTTCTATTGTTAATGATAGACAATCTACTCTATCTCCTTATTATCATTTGACTTGTAATAGTCCTAAATGTTTTGAATATAGCTGAAAGATTGTAAGATTTGGAAGGAAAAAAAACCCTTCAAAAAGAGACATTTAAAAGCAAAAAGATTCAAAAGTTGAAGACTCTCAATAATGTGTTAATAATTAGGGTAAGATAATCCTGGATAACTTCGAAGAATCGTGTTTGTTCACTTTCCGAACAAAGTATTTCGACCCTATTCTTGCCTGGGTTCACGAAATCTTTGCGGGGATAATTCTTGAAGAACAATCGATTTTCTGGCAATAGAAATCGATTCGAATGTAGAGATCAAAGTTTGTTTTCTGTGTGCGAAACCGAGGCCAAATGACTCCTTATATAGGAGATCAAAAACTGAAACGAAAAGACACACCTGTTCGGAAAACGGTTGTGTCGGTTGGCGAACCCAGCCAGGGGCTCCGCCCCTTGGACCCCAACGGGGCGCTGCCCCGCACCCTGCCAGGGGCTCCGCCCCTTGGAACCCCGTTTCAATTATTCGTATTCAATTATACATTGGCTCGACGAGCGTGCACTCCGCACTTCCCTAACTCGTTTCCGAACTTAACGTATAATTGCATTGGCCTTTAGTAAATCACATAACTACTAAAATACATTGGTGATACTAAAATCACCAACAAATCCCCCCATTTTAGTGTAATCCTTGATTCAATCAGTATATAAAAAATATATACAAGGGTACAACCTACATGTATAACGATCAAACAAATGCATAAACGAAAATGTCTTGCGATTGAATTTTCATCTTAGTACAAATACACATTCCAAATACTCGAAAATCGGGGTGTCATATCGATTGAACCCGTCAATCCATTTGAATATCTGAAGATACAATACACATATGTTTCTTACAAAACTCTACTATTCATTCTTGACACTTTTACAAGCCATGTGTCCTTATCCATTAATAAGCATATAGGAAGCCAAGTCCAAGCTTCCTGAAGCGGAAAAACTTCATGCTCACATAGGTGATCCTTTTAATCTTGCACCTGCATTTGCAATTTTTCAAAGAGAACCATTTAGAAGATATACTTCAACCTAGCCATTACTTGCAGGTCTGAGCACATACCTTGGGAAGATAAACACAATTGCTCTAATCTTTAACTATGATCTTTCCACATTGAATTCTGCTTCTAACGTTGTATTAGAAGGGAATTGGGTATACCATAACTAATAGATTTAAATGGACTTTAATCCCATCCCAATTACCGACTTCTTCACTAAGTCTCTAGCTAACCCCTTCGTCAAGTGGTCAGCTAAGTTTTGTTATGAAAAAATCAATAGATATCACCCCATTCATGATTAATTCCCTAATCATACTATGTCTAACACCCAAATGTCTAGACTTCCCGTTGTATATTTGACTATAAGCTTTAGCCAGTGTGGCAGTACTATCACAACGGATGGAAATTGGTGATATTGGTTTAGGCCACATCGGAATCTCATATACCAAGTTCCTTAGCCATTCCGCTTCTTTACCAGCAGCAGCTAATGCCACAAACTCATATTCCATTGTGGAACTAGTTATACATGTTTGCTTCTTGGAAGCCCACGAAATGGCACCTCCCCCAAGCAAGAACACCCATCCACTTGTAGAGGATGAATCTTCAGCATTATTTATCCAACTAGCATCTGAATAACCTTCTAACACCGAAGGAAATCCCATATATGACAATCCATAATTCATAGTACCCTTCAAGTACTTGAATACCCTTGTTATCGCATGCCAATGGTGTCTACTAGGATTACTAGTAAATCTGCTCAACTTTCCAACCGCATAAGCAATATCCGGTCTAGTGCTAATCATAGCATACATCAAAGAGCCTATAGCTCTTGAGTATTCGAGTTGATCCACAGGTTTACCTGTATTTGGCATGAGTTTTTCTCCCGGATCCATGGGAGTACTTACTGGAGAACAACTTTCATAATTGAACTTCTTGAGTATTTTCTCAATGTAATGGGATTGAGTAATTACAATCCCTTATTCTCCTTAATCTTAATACCAAGAATAACGTCCGCTTCTCCCATATCCTTCATGGAGAACTTTGATGATGAAAATTCTTCGTTTATCAACTTGATTTTGGTCGGTGCCAAAGATCAACATGTCATCAACATATAGACAAATGAAAACTCCTTTACCAGATGTATCAAATTTGTTATATACACATTTGTCAGCTTGGTTTAGAATGAAACCATTAGACAAAACAACCTCATCAAACTTTTGATGCCACTGCTTCGGAGCTTGTTTCAGCCCATACAACGACTTAACTAGCTTACACACTTTATGCTCATTACTCATTACAAATCCTTCAGTTGCTTCATATACACTTCTTCTTCCAAATCACCATTCAAATCTTTTTGACATCCATTTGATGAATCACTAGGTTATGAATAGTCGCCAAGGCAATCAACAATCTAATAGTAGTGATACGGGCAACTGGAGCATAGGTATCGAAATAATCGATCCCTTCCTTTTGTCTGAAGCCTTGGATAACTAATCTAGCTTTAAACTTGTCAATTGTACCATCGACTTTCATCTTCTTTTTGAAGATCCATTTGCAACCAGGTGGTAAATCAGACAATACCCAAGTATTATTTTCCATGATAGAACCTGTAACACCCCAATTCTACCCCGATAATTATTATGAAAATCAGAGTTATAAAATTCTTTTCAACAACCAATTGGAGTATTACAATTCAACTAAAACAACAACACGCTAACACATATACATAACACCTAAACTCGGATGAAACGAAACAACATGAATCAACTTTATTAATATTAAGCAGTGGAACTACATTAATCAACTTGGATGTCATAGCATATTTTCAACTTAAAACAATTTAAAGTCAACAATTACTTTTCATATATCAACAGAGTTATTCAACAACAAAATCAAAATAGCAAAACAACTAGCGTTCATCCCCCCGAGTGTTACGTATCAGAGCGACAACCCGACTCGAACTAACAACAACTAAACCTTTGTTCTTCATTACCTGCACGTTACCCACGTAGAGGAAACATCACAACAGAAGGGGTGAGATATCTAACAATCTAATAAATTGTATGATAAATAATATATGATAGAATTTAGATAAGGTAGATCAATGCTTCAGTAATTATTCATACAACCAGCAAACAACTTAATAATAACAAGAAGACACTTTATTTAATCAACGTAACAACTTAAATCAACACAACCTAATAACAACAGCAACTTATAACAACAGCAACTTATAACAACAACAACTTATAACAACGGCAACTTATAGCAACAACAACTTATAACAACGACAACTCACAACAATAACAACTTATAGCAACAACAACTTATAACAACAGCGTAACGACAATCAACAAATAACGAATAATATCAACAACTTTAACACGCGACTCAATATGCGACTCAACTATGCCAATGCATGTGGTACCATTTGGAGCAGAACTCCCAACTTAAACATATGCCAGTTTATCGAGGCATTAACAAGGCATAAATAAGCCTTCAACGTGGTGCCATCAAGGCCAAGGCATAAGCCTTCAACTTTCAACGTGGTGCCAATCCAAGCCAACTTAATCATGCAATGTATGCCATGCGACCTCAACTTCAACAACAAATACACAACGATGCAACAACAACAACAACATACAACAACAACTAGATCAACACTGGTCATTCTACCTACAACTCAAGCATGTCCATAAATTAGAACAATTCAACTTATTCAACATTGACCATAGGCCTACATCTTCATCAACTGCAAAACAACTTATCAACATTGGTCATACGACCTACAACTTCATCAACGTATCAACAACAATAATAGTTTATCAATAGAATTAATACGAGCAAACAACAATCAATTTCATCACAATCTACAACTTCGCAATTTGTTAACAACATCAATACCAACAAACAATGACAATTACTACACCATTTACAACTTCGCAATTTATTAACAACATCAATACCACCAAACAACAACAACAATTCAACGGAAACAACACGACACAATTTATCACCTGCAATTATATAACTTATTCTATACTCTTAACTCATAAAAATGTCATAATAATATATAATTATAACTTGACATAATTCTCAATAAATTATAAATCACTCTACCACGATCTCTACAATTCTAAAATAACTCTAAGGTGCTCAAAATTTCTCTACCGACAACTCTTGTATGTAAAATAATATTTATGAAAATAATTGGTTACTGGTCTGACTCAAGTAATAGTAAAACAACTCTAAAGGGTCAAATACCTTTACCTTTAATTCAACGGCTTATTAGGTTTAATTTTAAACAACTCGAAAACAATGCTGACAACTCTAGACATGTCAGAATCACCCAAAAGCATTAAAGTATGACTCTTAATAACTCAAAACAACTCTGATAATTTTATTGACAATTCTAACAACTCTATTGACAACTTTAATAATTCTAATAGAATCAAAATAGTTTAAATTAATCAATTAACCAAATAATCGTCTCTTACTCAAAACTCTTAATTTATCATATTATTAATACTAAAACTATTATAATTATAAAAGCTAATAGTTAAATAGCTAATATTATTCTCATAAACAAAACTTTATGTTATCAATATATTAAAATTGTAAATTAACAATTCTAAGGTTAGACTTTATCACACATTAACCAATCAAATAAACTAATGCTACAATGTATGAAACATTAACTTAGATTTTCGGCTTACTCTAATATATTGGTACTGTAACGTGATACTATCAATTATCTACCCAATTGTGATGTCTACCAAAACAATTAAATTAATGAAAAGTTACGATACCGTGCATATAAATATATTTGAGAAAGTTTCGGTACATATGTGGATAAACATGGTTATACACTACACATATATAAATATTATAACGAAATAATATATACATATTCAACCTACAAAATCAATTTAGCAACTTAAAACTCAAGACAAATTTCATCATATTCAAGAATAATTTCAACACACTGACATCAAATAATTTCTCACCAAATAGAACAATCATAAATACATAGCAAAATTCTCCATTATCCTAATTTCCATATACTAGTCATCATACAACCCATTAGAAAGTCAGAACCCCACCCTTACCTTAAATTGAAGGTCGCTCTACGGAGTTCCAGTCGAATTTCAGTTTGACTTTCGGTCTACAATTTTCTCGCACGGCATTTTTTCTCCCAAGCCTATTCCTCTTTTTCTTCCTCTTCTCACGTATGCTATTATTTTCCCTTTTCTTCTCCTTGTTTTCTAACATCCTCCAAAAACCTAATTTCTTATTATTTATAATAACTAATAATTATATTTATCTTATTAGGTCTATTTCTCTACACCTCCCTTTCTACTAATTTCAACCATCTAATCCCAACAAATTATTTTAATTTTATTATTATTACTAATAGTCACTATTATTATTATTATTATTATTATTATTATTATTATTATTATTATTATTATTATTATTATTATTATTAATCTATCGGCTAATCAACAATTAATCCAATTAACGTCTCTTATAAAAATTCCAATTATTCTCAACTTTGACAATTTCCAATAAATAAATCCTTAATTAATTTAATTAACTAATTAATTAAATTTGGGGCGTTACAGAACCAATCTCTTCATCAATTTCTTCTTTCCAAAAACCAGAGTCTCGAGATTTCACAGCTTCATCATATATTCTTGGATCCTCCTCTATACTATAGCAATAATAGTATTGAGCATCAATCTAATCCTTTGATCCCTCAACCAAATACAATTGAAAATCAGATCCATAAGTTCTAGGTTTTCTAGCTCTTTTGCTCCTACGAGGTTCAAGTGTCTCACTTGGCACATCATTTGAATGATCATCCCTTAGAGATTCATCTGAATTAGGTATAGAAATCTTTGGTCTAGGTATAGAAGAGAAACAATTCTCATCAAATATGGCATCTCTCGATTCTATTATCGGGTTAATAGAGATCGAGTTATTAGGTTCTATAACATAAAACCTATAGGCCTTGGAGTGCTCAGCATATCCAACAAAGATGCACGCTATACCCTTTTCATCCAAAGTTTTCCTTTTTGGGTCCGGGAGTCTAACGACGGCCCTACAACCCCAAACACGTAGAAATGTTAAGTTGGGTCGTTTCTTATACCAAAGTTCATATGGGGTAGTCTTGTTCCTTTTATTAGGAACCCTATTTAACAAATAGCAAGCCGTTAACATAGCTTCTCCCAAAACCCTCACTCGCACTGTAGGATAACATGGCGTTCACCATTTCTTTAAGAACTCTATTTTTCCTTTCAGCCACACCATTTTGTTGAGGTGTATAAGGTGCCGTAGTTTCATGAATAATTCCTACGGACTGGAAAAACACAGGATCATAATATTCACCACCTCTATCTCACGTAATGTCTTAATCAACACATTTTGTTGCACTTCAACTTCGCTTTATAGATTTTAAATTTATCTAAAGCTTCATCCTTAGTGTGCAACAAATAAACATAGCGTAATCTAGACGCATCATCTATGAAAGTGATAAAATATTTTTTATGCCCTAATGATGGAGTAGCATGCAAATCACATAAATCACTATGTATTAATTCAAGAATGATAGATTTCCTTGTTATACTTTTAAAAGGTTGCCTAGTGATCTTTGTTAACATGCAAGTTTTACATTTTTCTATATTTTCATTAAAACTAGGAATTAAGTCATCTTTAGACATTTCATGCATTCTTTTATAATGTACATGTCCTAGACGAGCATGCCATAACGAAAAATTGATAACATTCGACGAGGACATAAATACAGAACCAGAATCATTAGGAATTCCATTCAAATTCATCATAAACATACCATTATTATAATATCCAAATCCTACAAATACACCACACTTTGATAAAACATATTTATCGGATTCACACACTTGCTTGTATCCAAGCTTATTTAATATAGGACCAGAAATCAAATTCTTACATAATTTAGGAACATACAAAACATTAAACAAAGTAATAGTCTTTCCAGAACTGAATTCTAGCACCACGTTTCCTTTGCCTTCAATGGGAGCGAAGTGATCATCTCCCATGTAGAGGACAGAACCACCTTCCACTGGAACAAAAGTCTTGAACCAGAAACGATCCTTGCAAACATGTGTTGTGGCACCAAAATCAATCCACCACGCGGCAGCATCATCCTGCACATAAAATGCTTCAGAATTTAGTGAAACCGAATGTTTAATCAAACTATTCAAATCACTAATTGATTTCTGACCTTGGTTTTCGGAGTGGTCCTTAGACCCTTTCCGAACCACTTGCATTCGTTGTTGTGCTTTTGCGAAACGACAATCCTTCTTGAAGTGGCTGTTTTGCCACAGTTCCAACATTCTAGTTTCGGTTTCTTGTTAGCACCGAAACTGCCTTTGTTGTTCTTGAAGGCACGCTTCTTTCCTTTGTTTTTGTTGTAATCGTTCTTACCACCCTCTTCGACCATATTAACCGAGGGTCCAGCAATTTCTTTGCCCTTTCCTTTGTCATCTTCCTGCGCTCTTAGAGATTCTTCTATGCGCAAATGACTTCCAAGTTGGATCAAAGACAGTTCGTCTTTCCATGTTTCGATTGTGTTTGAAATCCTTCCACGAAGGAGGCAACTTGTCTATGATGCTTGAGATATTGTTTCATCCATATTCAATCCGTGTTGTGTGAACTGTCCAAGGATTCGGAGGAGTTCATTGAATTGTTCCATGACAGACCTCGATTCAACCATTTTGTAATTGTTGAAATCGGTTACCAGAAACTTTTTACTGGATGAGTCCTCTGCCATGTACTTGGATTCAAGGACATCCCACAATTCCTTTGCAGATTCCACGTTTTGGTAAATATCAAATAAAGAATCAGACATACCGTTAAGAATGTGCCCTCTCCATATGTAGTCGTCGTTCTCCCACTTTGATCTGCGTCTCATATTTTCGACTGAATCATTCTCCAGCAATTCTGGAATCGGTGTAGACAGGACGTGTACCACCTTCAACGTTGTCAACATGAAATGCATCTTCTTCTGCCAACGCCTGAAGTCTTGTCCTTGAAACTTGTCCAATTTTCTGAAGTTTGTAGTCATCTCCTTGATGGTGCTTCCTCCAGCCATGATTATTAGAAATTACTTTGTTCGTTTGTTAGAAATTAGGGTAAGATAAATCCTGGATAACTTCGAAGAATCGTGTTTGTTCACTTTCCGAACAAAGTATTTCGACCCTATTCTTGCCTGGGTTCACGAAATCTTTGCGGGGATAATTCTTGAAGAACAATCGATTTTCTGGCAATAGAAATCGATTCGAATGTAGAGATCAAAGTTTGTTTTCTGTGTGCGAAACCGAGGCCAAATGACTCCTTATATAGGAGATCAAAAACTGAAACGAAAAGACACACCTGTTCGGAAAACGGTTGTGTCGGTTGGCGAACCCAGCCAGGGGCTCCGCCCCTTGGACCCCAACGGGGCGCTGCCCCGCACCCTGCCAGGGGCTCCGCCCCTTGGAACCCCGTTTCAATTATTCGTATTCAATTATACATTGGCTCGACGAGCGTGCACTCCGCACTTCCCTAACTCGTTTCCGAACTTAACGTATAATTGCATTGGCCTTTAGTAAATCACATTACTACTAAAATACATTGGTGATACTAAAATCACCAATAATGAACCTTTCAATATATCAAATTTTATTTACAGATTAAAAAAACTATCAAATATTTAAAGTAATAATTATTATACTATTATGTAAACTAAAAAAGGGAACACAAGGCTTAAGTAAAATCATATCATGTTGATTTCTAGAGGGAAAAAAAGGGTCACATTTCGATATCCTGAGTATTGAAGTCCACCATCAAAGCATGACCTTACAATCTATCCAAGTACAAGAAGTTGTTAAAAAAATTAATAAAAAGGGACACCGTAGCTGCAAATAAAAACATTTAAGTGAAGGCTAAGAATGAGAACTATCTGCCATGTAGAGATCCATTCCATTTAAATTTATAAGTTAATTATATATATGTTGCCCTTCCCAATAATTTAAGGAGTTTTCAACCATAGGTCTTGGTCAACATTTTACCTCCAGTTTTTAACGCAACAGATTGAAGGAACGAGGCTTACATGAAATCAATTATCAATTCCCAGTTTAGCAATTTAATGTATCATAAATGTTAACTACACTATTTAAAATTCATATGGGACAAACAATTACAACAAAATCCTTCAGTATCAAAGCCAAAGGAATAATCTTTGGTGTTCCCACTCACTATCTGACCTATCTATATATACCAATCTATCTAACTAGAATACTCAAATCATTTACATATCTGTAACACACCCTCTTGATTCCTCAAAGCCTTTTCCTCATGTTTCCTACATTTTCATTTTGGTTTTTTTTACTCCTTATTTTCAACTTCTGGCCAAAAACAATTGCATTCACCTTAGGAAATCAGACTGATCATTTAGCATTGCTCAAATTCAAGGAACTTATAACCAATGACCCATATGGAATCCTTGATTCTTGGAATGGTTCGAGCCATTTCTGCTATTGGCATGGAATTACATGCAATCACAAGCATCAAAGAGTTACAAAACTCAAGTTACCTGGATACAAGCTGCATGGATCCTTATCTTCTCATGTGGCCAATCTCTCTTTTTTGAAGATTGTCAACCTTGTAGACAACAAGTTCTTTGGAATAATCCCTCAAGAGTTCGGTCATTTGTTACAATTACAACGACTCTCTCTCACCAATAACTCGTTTGATGGAAAAATTCCGATAAACTTGACAAATTGTTACAACCTTGAATACTTAAGCTTGAGAGGGAACAATTTGATTGGAAAAATACCAATTGAAATTGGCTTTCTTCAAAATCTTAAACAATTGACGGTTAGGGGGAACAATTTGATTGGAGGAGTCCCAGCAAGCATAGGGAATCTTTCATTATTAACCCGTTTTTCGGTTTCTTATAACAATTTAAAGGGAGATATTCCACAAGAAATATGCCGCCTCAAAAAATTGACAGCGATCGTATTATTTGCCAATCATTTGTCCGGTACATTTCCTCTTTGTCTATACAATATGTCATCCCTTACTATAATCTCAGCTGCACAAAATCAGTTTAGCGGTTCTCTTCCACCCAACATGTTTAACAGCCTCCCTAATCTCCGTGAGTTTCACATCGGTGATAATTATATTTCAGGTCTAATGCCCACTTCTGTTGCCAATGCTTCTACCCTGACAGAACTTGGTGTTAGCAAAAACTATTTTGTCGGAAAAGTTCCAAGTCTTGGGGGACTACAACATCTTCGGAGGATAAATTTGGAATTAAATAATTTTGGTAACAATTCATCTAACGACTTAGAATTTTTGAAATCATTGATAAACTGTAGTAAGTTGGAAGGGGTTTCAATATCCTTTAATAATTTTGGAGGTAGTTTGTCAAGTTTCATAGGCAACTTATCCACCCAACTTAGTCGGCTGTATCTTGGGGCTAATCAAATATATGGGAAAATTCCTTTAGAAATAGGAAATCTAAATAGTTTAATTCTCTTAAGCATGCAAGATAATCATTTTGAAGGGAGAATTCCTTCATCTATCGGGAAGTTTCAAAAGCTGCAAGTGTTAAATTTGCGTGGGAACAAGTTGTCAGGTGAAATACCATCCTTTATAGGAAACCTTAGTCGCTTGTATCGTTTGAGTTTAGGAAGAAATATGTTAGAGGGAACTATTCCTTCAATTATAGGGAACTGCCAAAACATACAAATGTTAGACCTTTCAAAAAACAACCTTAGAGGAGTCATACCCCCAGAGGTCTTCAGCATTTCATCTTTAACTATAGGATTGTTCTTATCACAAAACTTTTTGAGTGGCAGCCTACCTGATGAACTCGGTCATCTACAAAATATTGTGGCGATTGATGTCTCTAAAAATCGTTTGTCTGGTAAAATTCCTATAACCGTGGGGAAATGCATATGCTTAGAATACCTTATTTTGGAAGGGAATTCATTCAATGGAAGCATACCTTATTCATTGGAATCTCTCAAAGTTCTTAAAGAGTTGGATCTTTCAAGAAATCAACTATCTGGATTGATTCCAAAAGCTTTGCAAAATATTTCTTTCTTCGAATACTTCAATGTATCCTTCAACATGTTGGAAGGAGAGGTACCAACTAAAGGTGTCTTTAGAAATGCAAGTGCATTTACGGTGATTGGAAACAATAAGCTTTGTGGGGGAATTTTGGAGTTACATCTACCACCATGCCCTACTAAAGGTGCAAAACACCATAATTTGAAGTTGATGGTAGGGATAGTTAGTGTAGTTTCTTTTCTTTTCATTATGCTCTCTATTCTAACAATCTATTGGAGGAGGGGAACGATTAAAAAACCATCGTTTGATTCACCAATAATTGATCAGATGATTAAGGTTTCGTACCAAAACCTGTACAGGGCAACTGATGGGTTCTCACCAAGCAACTTGATAGGATCTGGAAATTTTGGTTCTGTCTACAAAGGAACACTTGCTTCGATAGACGGAGTTGTTGCAATAAAAGTCCTAAACCTTACAAAGAAGGGATCTCACAAGAGTTTCATTGCTGAATGTAATGCGCTAAAAATATTAGACACGGAATCTGGTTAAAGTTCTGACATGTTGTTCCAGCACAGATTATAAAGGTAGTGAGTTTAAAGCTCTTGCATTTGAGTACATGAGAAATGGAAACTTGGAAAGTTGGTTGCATCCCACAACAGAAATCACAGATGAGCCCAAATCATTAAATCTAGAGCAAAGGTTCAATATTATTATTGATGTTGCGTTAGCGTTTGTTATCTTCACTATGAATGCGAGCAACCTGTCATTCATTGTGATTTAAATCCTGCAAATGTTCTTCTTAATGACTTCATGGTAGCACAAGTGAGTGATTTTGGCTTAGCAAGGTTGGTCTCAAGTGCTGGTATCTCTCTGAAGCAAAGTAGCACAATTGGAGTAATGGGGACAGTTGGCTATGCACCCCTAGGTAGAACTTGACATTAAAATTTGTGAGTTTCTAAATATGTTGTGTTAATATAGTGATGATAATTATAAGGACTTTATTTGTTACTTTTCAGAGTACGGAATGGGTTCGGAAGTGTCAGTTGAAGGCGACATGTATAGCTTTGGAATACTGGTATTAGAAATGTTAACTGGAAGGAGACCCACAGATGAAATGTTTAAAGATGATCATAATCTCCATAATTATGTGAAACTGTCAATTCCAAATCACCTTTTCCAGATTGTGGACCGGTCTATTCTCCCCATTGAATTAGAAAACAATAGTGAGAATGGGAACTCTGGTAGTATAGATCCAAATGTAGAGAAATGTTTACTTTCAATGTTTAGGATTGCACTTTCTTGCTCAGAGGAATCACCAAAAGAAAGAATGAACATGGTTAATGTTATGAGGGAACTCAACATCATTAAAAGTTTCTTTCCTACAGAGGTTCAACGAAGGCAAGGTGCATAATCACATGATGTAGAGGTATT
This sequence comes from Vicia sativa, assembly GCA_021764765.1. Lineage (NCBI taxonomy): Eukaryota > Viridiplantae > Streptophyta > Magnoliopsida > Fabales > Fabaceae > Vicia > Vicia sativa. Next base: position 110,511,394 of record CM038792.1, on the reverse strand, counting down.
GTCATACCATATCATTCTATGCTTTATTATCCTTAAATGTATTATTGAGTATGATTTCTAATATTTTTGTCTATCTTATGTTTGAATGTGAGCAGAAGTATCCTACACCCTACAGAGAACGACAACGGAGCTTAATTGGATGTTCATACATTAGTTATGATTCATGTTGTAATCTGCACATGTCTAGTTTAAATGCAGTGTGATGCTTTATTGTTTTTTAAGAGAAAATATCTGCTTTAGTGCTTTTTATTTATTTAATTGCCATGTGTGAGGATCTTTTTAATGTAATTAATGATCAAGAAAATAAGAAAAATTTACTCTTTTTAGTTCTTCTATATCGTTAACAAATTTCTTCTTGAAGCACTAGGATATAGGACGCAAAGTAAAAACAAGTTATTGAACAAGTATAACATGTCTTAAGTTTAGGAAAAAAATATAGTAAAGCAGAACCAACCTCAATTCTTGAAAATGCAATGAGTTCAGCGAGCATAAACTTTGGCTGAATTTGATGTTAATAATAGTGGTAGCGATTTGCTGGAATTAACCATAAATTTGGTAGCGATTTGATGTTAATAATAGTGGCAGACACATTTTCCTGCAAAGAAAGACAATATTATACCAAATGTTAGGCTTTTCATCAAACTATCATATGTGCATTCTTACTCCTAGCTAAACTCAAAAATAGTAACTATAAGATGAATAAGAACACTCAGAGCATGATTATCAAGTGTTGTTTGGGGTTTCGACACAGTATTTAAAGAAACTGTGTCAGAAGTTATGAAACTCTGACACGTTAATTAGAAGGCGTATTCCTGCACCGGACACGTATTGGATACTGACACACAAACGATACACGTGCGACACATATCATTCATATTTTTGAAGTGTTCAACGGAAAAATTGAAATGCAACAAACATAGATATGACACATTACTTTTCTTTCTTTATTATTTGTTTTTCTTTTTGTTTCTTATTATTAATTACATACGACGTCACAGTACTTCACTCGTGTTATTATTTATAAATTGTCTATATTTTTTTTTATATTTCATGTCAATTACATAAACGCTATATATTAATTAGATATATTATATCTTATTTGTTTTTGTTTGACTCATATTTATATGTTAATTACATATAACATATAACTCTTTGAATGAGTTAGCTTTAAAACATATTTTTCAATGTAGGGTGACTATAATATAATTTATATAATTTTTTTTAAATAGTTATTTTAACTGAAGTTATTCAATTTAAAATTTCTTTTTTTTTTTTTGTTTGATTGAAAGTACTAAATTTAAATAAATATAAATTTTAGTTCTCATTTTAGACTCTTTATAAATTGTGCTCATAAATTGTATTATTTTAGTAATATATAAAATATATAGTCGTGTATTTTTTACATTACCGGTGTTCTCATATTAGAACATTTGTTGTGTCTCGTGTCCGTATTCGAGTTCGGACTTCATAGATAAAAAATTTATGGATAGATTAATTCACTTTTTTCCATTCCTCAACTAAATAACGTATTCAAAGTAAAGTACGCTCCTGCATTTTAATTTGGTATCTACTATTTAACACATACTAAACAATTGCCTAAATTACCTAACTTACTATTTTCTAAAAAAATATTTTACATTACAGTTTAGACATTCTAATAACTAACAAAATAACCTTTAACTTTTTCAACTTTTCTCATTTTATGCACTAATTGTCAACTTCTTATTGGTTTAAATTAAAAACTATTTTTCTCATCTTACACTACTTTCTCTTTTCTCTCTCTTCTCTTACAATTAATTCTTTTACAATTAAATATCTTATTTTAAACTTACATTTTAGAACATATTTTATCTTTTCTATTTGTTTATTATCATTGAAAGTCTAATTAATCTATTATTTAACTTTAATAAAATTAAAAATATATTTTATGAAATTGAATAATACTACATATCATTCACACAATAAATTTTTATCTTAGTGGTCACTATCAAATTATTACAATTATTTTTAAATTTTAATTTTTTTTCTTTCTCCACGTCACAAGTTTTTTTTTATTTTAAATTACTTATTACATTGAGTTTATTTTAACATTATGTAGTTGAATTTAAATTCACATGTGTATCTAAATACATTATTTGTCCAATTTACCATTATATTTTGTATAATCATATTATTTGTCGTAATATTTTGATTTCATAATTTTTTATTGTACTTTCCCATTAAATACAAATTAATCTATTATTTAACTTTAATAAAATTAAAAAATATTTTATGAAATTGACTAATACTACATAATCACACAACTAGCTTCTTATCTTACGGGTCACTATCAAATTATTACCATTATTTTCAAATTTTAATTTATTTCTTTCACCATGCAATAAGTTTTTTTTTAAATCACTTAATACATTGAGTTTATTTTAACATTACATGTGTATTTAAATACATTATTTGTCAAATATACCATTATATTTTGTATAATAGATGTATTGTGAGATATATTGTGGGATTTAATGAGATTTATTTTAAAGAATTTGATAGGTTGTAAAGATATGATTAGAAAATATAGATGAATTGTTTAAATAATTAGAAAGGATAAAATAATATAAAAAATTGAAAAGATTCTATTTAAAGAACTCAAATCAATGTGATGAACATGAATGCTCTTAAAACTCATACCTATATCGTGTGGCTCTTATGGGGGTTGAAATTAGCACCTTTCACTTTTGTTATCTTTAACATAAAATGGTTAAAAATGAATGAATAAAATAAATTATTTTAGTGTAAGAAAATAATTAATTAATAGAGATAGAGAGAAAGATAGCAAAGGTATGGATATTCAAATGTAACAAATTCATTCCCGAACTAAACAAAAAGGAGGAGCGGAAAAATAGAGATATTTTTATTAAAAATATGTTTGGTTTATGATGAGAAATTTTATTAATAATTTATATATTTATCCTCATAATTTTATTTTTATATAAGTGATATAATATTTAAAAGTGAAAAATTCATTAAAAAAATTTAAAATAAAATTTATAATATTGAGTGATTAAAAAAGTCATAATTTATCATATAACGATAAAAAAAAATAGAGTACACTTCTCTTATTATAACTTTCGTCACAAAATAAATTATATATTAAAACAACTTTTGCATACATAAATTAACTTATTATTAAATATTATTTATATTATAATATAATAAACAAATACAAAATAAGGGGTTAAATTTTATATAAAAGAAAATATAATACAATATATAATAAAATTAATAAAAATAGTAAAATAAATAAAAATAAAAATAAAAAATTGCAGTATTTATAATTTCTATAAAATAAAAAATTTAAAGGTGAAGAATAATTATATTAAGTTAATGGAAGCAAAAGAGAAAAACCACATAAAAGAAAAAACCACACAATCTCTTACCTTGAACACACTCAATATACATTTTATAAAGAATGTGTTCATATCCCTCACTAAATATCACTCCAACATCAATTTTTTCATTCTTCGTCAAGTTCTGATTGGCCCCTTCATTTGCCTCTGCCTTTGAACAACAAATTTATCTCACCAAACACCAATAATACTCTTCAGTCTGATCGCCACCATCTTAATTTGTTAATTTGTTCTCAAGGACGCCCATAATGCTGAAGAACCTGGGGACATCGATCTGCCAATCAAGAAACTCATTCATTCTCATCGTTCCATAGAATAGTGGAATATTAGTTTTCACTCCATAATCACGGTTATATTGATTCTCGTTATCAATTACATCTTCATTGTAGGGTTCTTCCTCTTCAAAACTCAAATTTCCAACAATAACATCATGATGATTGTTTCCACCCCGCAGAACTATAACTTGTTCTCCTCTCTCTCTCTGATGATTCAGCTGTTGTTGGCTTTGTTCACCTGATTTTGCTAAATTTTCCATATGTTTAATCAAAGTCGTTAGAGTCGGGGTAATTCCCTCAAGATCTGCTCTGGTCACCAGTTGATCTGCCATGGTTGATCAATTTAAAAAATGAAACATAAGAAATCTGCTCTAATACCACTTGACTTAGTTAGAAATACTAGGGATTAGCAAGCGCTAAACCTAGAGTGAGAACACAAAATTACAAGAGCAAAATGTGACAGATAAACTCTAGAATCCATTAGATAAATAAAATAATAAATTTTATTATATCAAAAGACGATATTTGACTCACGGCGAAAAAGTTTAAATACATAAACAAAGAACTCCTAATAGACTTTTAATCTAAAATAGAAAAAAGATTTATAAAAAAATTCTAATAGACTTTTAATCCAAAACAGAAATAAAAATAGAAAATTACAAAAAAAAAATCTTAAAATGCTATTTTTGGGCCTAAACTAAACTTGAATGGCTTAAAAAGCATTTCTACATCATTAATGATCATTGATTTATTTTTGAAAATAAAATTAAGTGTTAATGTTGAGTAAATGAGATAAAATGAAAGGACTTTTCATTATTTAGTCGAACAAAAAAGTGATTGATCCATGTACAAGACCAAGTGCTCATATATATACTCCTATGAATAAAGGGAACACTAATAATATGAGACGATACTAAAAATATGGCAGTTGCAGTATAATTATGTCCATTAATATTTCCCCTCAAGTTGGATGAACATAGATTCAACTTTGACATAAAACTAATAAAAAGTGGACAGTGTAGAGGTTTAGTGTACATGTTAGTTATTTGAGAGTTGCCTGGTATATAGGGAGTAAGTGTACGACTTATGATTAAATCTTCTCTCTAATAATATGACAATCTAGTTCAATATGTTTCTTTTGTGAAAAGTAGGATTGTGAGCCAAATAAGATTTAAACTTAAACGATACAATTGACTAAGATTACCTATAGAGGATGGTATATCACCTGACAGCTTGTTTCCATTCAAACCTAACCGCTGCATCTGTTGAAAATTCCCAAAAGTAGTTGGAATATTTCCTTCAAAATGATTATGTTCCATTGTCAAGCGAATTAAGCCAACTAGAGAACCTAACTCGGAAGGAATTTTTCCCGATATCATATTGTCCCCGAGAAATAGTAGTTTAAGCTCGGTGGATAAATTGCCTATAGATTTCGGAAGAATGCCTCCAAAATTATTATAGGCAATAGAAACTGCATATAATCTACTACAGTTTGTCAAAGATTTTAAAAACTCCAAATCCATAGTTGAATTGTTACCTAAATTGTTCTTTTCCAAATTTAGATGTTGCAAGTTTCTTAAACTTCCCAGACTTGGAACTTGTGCAACAAAATGATTTTCATTTATATCAAATGTTACAATGGCAGATGCATTTACTATGGAATTGGCAATTGGACCTGAAAATTGATTTCGACCAATTTCAAATATTTGGAGATTGGTTAGGGTGTTGAACATGTTAAGTGGAAGAGAGCCATGAAAGTTATTATCTGTGACAGAAAATACAGTAAGTGAGGAGGTGTTGTAAAGACAAGAAGGAATGGTACCAGATAATTTGTTTTCGGTAAAGAGTAACATTGACAAGTGTTTGAGTCGACATATTTCTTGTGGAATATCTCCTTGTATGTTGTTATAAGCACAAGAAAAACGTGTTAAGCTTGAAAGATTTCCTATGAATGAAGAGATTCCACCGGTTAAATTGTTATACCAAATAGCAAATGTTTGAAGCTTTCTCAAAGAACCAATTTCTGTTGGTATTTTGCCAATTAGATTGTTCTTTTGCAAATAAAAATCCGTGAGATTGGAGCAATAAGTCAAGTTTGTAGGAATTTCACCTGCAAATGAGTTATCGTTGAGACGAAGTTGTTGCAATTGTAGCAACTTACCTAACTCATGTGGAATTTCTCCAACGAAACTGTTGTTGCTAAGGTTGAGAGATATCAGAAAAGTGAGATTTCCAACATGAGGAGATAAAGATCCATGTAAGTCAAATCCATATAAGTTCAACTCTATAACTCTTTGATGCATGGGGCTGCATGTGATTCCATACCAGTTGCAGAAGTGGATGGAAGAATTCCAAGATTCAAGAGTTCTATAAGGATCACTAGTTATTGATTCTTTGAATTTGAGCAATGCCAAATGATCTGTTTGGTTTCCTAATGCCGCTGCCACAATTTTGCGTGAACCAAAGCACATCAAACATAAGTAAAGAGAAAAAATATAGGTGACAAGAGAGAAAAAGACTTCATTTGATTTATGCTTTAGTTATGTTTGAGTATTGGATAGTTATGAGAGAATAGAAAGGAATTGCATGCATTTTAAATACTACATTATGAGAATTGACCTTTCACCAATTTCCTTGACTCTGTGGAGAATGAATGACTATTACTTTTTTTTTAACTGGGAATGGCTCTTACCTGTTCTCGCATATAACATTTTAGAATATTTTGTAGATTAACTTGGAAATCTATTGGATCAAATGAACTGCCGCTAGTGCAACAAAAATCTATAAAGACGGCTGAGAATATATTGCCATTGAATCAGTAAAGCAGTGTCACTGTTGCAATTGAAAATAAGAGCATCTTCAATAGCATGAACTAAATTTTGATTGATTAAGCTATTTTATGTGAGACCAATTACCACATTGCATTTAAGCAAGGTAAATTCTTATTTAGCCCGACTCAAAAAGTTAGGTTAGGTTATTTTTAATGTAAAATATTTTGAAAATATTAAAAATTTCTTAATAAATAATAAAGAGGAATTCTTATTTATCCAACTTAAATTGTAAATTGTGTTTTTTGTGGGAGTGGGGAAAAAATTTTGGTTCAATTCTTTTTGGGTTAAATAGGTTTTTGGTTCTTATAAATATTGCGGTTTCATTTTTAGCCCCTCCTAAATTTTAGTAACGGTTTTAGCTGGCTTTAACAACCGTTTTTGTTTTTTGTAAAAATCATTGCCTAAAGACAGGGAATGACTAAAAATAAAAACTGCAATATTTATAAGGATCAAAAACTTATTTAACCCATTATTTTTTAAGTGCTCCGTAACAAAGGTGATTTGGGAAGAGATTTGGGAGTGGATTGATTTGGAGTGAAGCGGTATATCAAGAGAGTTTCTTGTGTTGGCATATGTTTCGCAAGAGCAAGGTGGAAAAAAAGAAGAAGGATGCATCCATATGGAACATGTGGTATCTTAGAAACAATATTATTTTTCAGAATAAAAGATGAAATGTTTTGGATACCATTTAGAGTATTATGATTACGGGCTGGAGGTGGTCTTTTATAGGCGAAATTATTCATTTTAATTGGAATTTTTATGAATTTAGCAAACAACCTTTGTTATTTTTGTAGTAATTCCAATTTGTTGGTAATTTCTCTTTTTGTCAAGTTTTGGCTTGTTTTCTTGTGTAATTAGGTTGAGAACCCTTAATTCTCGTTTCTAATATATCTTGCTTACTCAAAAAAAAATTGTGTACAATGCTTTGGAAACAATAAATAATTAAATATGTTACAATTAAATGATATGTTGTGATTGGTTGAAGGTACATTACCCAACTTTTTGAGATGAGTAGGGAAGTTGTCCCCAATAATAAAACATACTAAAATTAAACAATATTATGTGTTTGATTGAAGGTACATTAACCAATTTTTTGTGATGGCTACAAAAGTTGTCCCCTTTAAACTATTTAAACCAATTTTATTCTAATGATAATTTAATTAAGCAACCTATATTTGAGGCAATCAATTTATAGTTGGTCTCACAAATTATTAAAATTAATATTACTAGTGTTAGTGTGTATACCCGTGCGAGGCACGGGATAAAATTTCTTTAAGTCAAAAAATATTTTATAATTTTTTTCAATTTCCGTTTGAAATTCCAAGGATCACGCTTAAGTTTATTTGGTTATTTATAAACTTATGAGAAACACTATTTATTTGGCCATTTATGATAAACAATAATCACCATACAATTGTGATAGCATATAAATGTAAAAAAATAAATATAAAAAAATAAAACAAACATCTCTTAAAATATATAGTTGCATCTACATAAAAGAAAATAAAAAATTATAAAAGATTTTGTGAATAAAATTATTTAATAATTTTATAAATTTATTACAAATAAAATAAAATCTAATTAATTCAAATCAATAAAATAATATAGATTATTTAAAATGATTTTAATTAAAAAGATAAAGTAAATTTTAAATAAAATTATATAGAAAACACATCCTTATTTTAAAATTTTATGCATAAACTTATTCATATTTTTTATAAATTTATTACAAATAAAATAAAATATAATTAATTCATATCAAGAAAATAATATAGATTATTTGAAATGATTTAAATTAAATAGATAATGTAAATTTAAATAAAATTATATATAAAACACATCCTTATTTTAAGATTTTGTGCATAAAATTATTCATTATTTTTTATAAATTTATTACAAAAAAAATTTAATTAATTCATATCAAGAAAATAATATAAATTACTTAAAATCATTCAAATTAAAGATGTAAAGTAAAAAAATTTTAAAAAATTATATAAAAAACTCATTTTTAAAATAAACTATCCATATATTATGTAGTTAATAATACAAAAATTTTTTGGATACATAATACAACTTTACATATAAGATAAAATTCTGACCTATTTTCCAAAAATAAAATAAAAAATTCTGATCTAAAACATATCTCCCAAGTTATAAAAACCAACTCCAACTTAGCACACAGTTTCACCCTCTATAACTTCGTTTGTTTGGTTGTTAACTATCCCTCAAACCAAAATATTCACAAACATGAGTTATACTTCTACTCACATCAGAAAGATATTTATGAACCATTGCTAGCTCCTAGTAAACCAAAACCACCACAACTACCATCATCTTTTACTCATTCATTTGCTTCAAAACATGAATCAGATGGTGAAACATATGATCCGCTATAGAATAGATTCAGGCTCCTTTACGTCTTTCTGCAACCATCCTGCTCATTTTGTTGTCTGTTGTATTTCACATTCAGACAAAATAACTCAACAAAAAGTTAACTAATAGAAAAGAAATTGAGAGGATAATCAACATACCATTTGTCTTATTATTGTGATCATGTTAACTAAAAGTATGACACGAGAAACTAAATAATGATTTTAGACACTTTATTCTTTACTATAATATTAAATAATGCACTACAAGGAACGTGGTCCTAGCGACGTAAAGTAGCGACGTGGTTATCACGTGGGATAAAAAAACTAGTTGCGACGTAATAACCACGTCACAAATAATTTTAATAATAAAAAAATCAAGCCACTGCTATAAACAAGGAAGTCAGAGTTATTTTAAATAAAAAAAACATCTGCGACGTGATACACACGTCGCTACCTAAAAGAAAAAAAGAAATAAAATAAAAACTATAACGCTGTGTTGGAGGGAGATTTAAAATTTATTGAATTTTTGGTTGTGACGTGATACCCACGTCGCAACATTTTAGTGGAAAAATAACTCTGCTTTTGACTTGATTGATTATACACGGTGACAGACTTAGCAATTAATTATTTTTCCGTTAGTAGTGTAGCGACGTGGCTATCACGTGGCAAGGTTGCGACGTGATGCTCACGTCGCTACATGGCAAATAAATAGACCAAATTATAACGCATCAGTTGCGCTTTTGTGTTGTTTCTTCTTCATCCTTGCTTCCTTCTTCTTCCTTGCTTGCTGTTTTCTTCTGCGCAAACCCAAACTAAATTTTCTTCCCCAAATTTTGTGAATTTGTCCACATTTTCTTCAAACACTCCTTGATTTAGATTACAATATCATATAAGGTAATGATATATTGTGTAATTTTAATTTTATATATTCTGTGTATTTATTGTGGTGATAAAAAAATGAATGAAATTTGTTTTGTTTAAGTGGTAGAATCTTGGAGAGCAACATCAAGGAAGTTACAAGAAAAAGAAGATTAAGTGAAGGATATACTAGAGGTATTTATGCAATTTATTTGTATTTTATATGTATTATATTTATTTATATTGTATTGTTTTTATTTTATTTAGAAAAACAATTTTTTTTTTAAATTTTAGTGTTAGATTAATATTATAGGTTAGTATTTAAAAAATATTTAAATTTCAAAATTTTTATATGTTAGTATATATAAAAAAATACGAAAATTGTAATATATAGTAAAATAAATTTTTTTAGAAAACACAAAATTAAAAATCTCTCTCTCTCTCTCTCTCTCTCTCTCTCTCTCTCTCTCTCTCTCTCTCTCTCTCTCTCTCTCTCTCTCTCTCTCTCTCTCTCTCTCTCTCTCTCTCTCTCTCTCTCTCTCTCTCTCTCTATATATATATATATATATATATATATATATATATATATATATATATATATATATATATATATATATATATATATATATATATATATATATATATATATATATATATATATATTTAAAATATAAATTTAAAAGCAAATTTAAAAGCAAATTTAAAAATAGAAAATGAAATTTTTATATATATTAAAATAAGAATTTATAAAACACATAATTAAAAAAATATATTATATTATTGTTTTAATATTATTGTTATATATATGTTATATTATTGTTTTTAATATTATATAATAAAAAATTATATTTGAATATATAGTAAAATAAGATGTTTTTAAAACAGAAAATTAAAAATCTTTTTTTATAGATGTATATATGTTAAAACATAAATTTAAAAACAAATTTAAAAAAAAATTATATTTTATTTATTATAGTAGTTTTAGGTTTTTACTTATATGTTAAAAATATGAAAAAAATTATATATGAAAATAAGAATTAATAAAAAACATAATTAAAAAATATATATTACATTATTGTTTTAATTTTATTATTATATATATAATAAAAAGTATATATGTTATATTATTATTTTATATATAGTAAAAAGTATATATGTTATATTATTGTTTTTTGATATTATTTTTATATAATAAAAAATTATATATTTTACATTAGAATATATATTTATATGTTAGTATATATATATAAAAAAACGAAATTTATAGATGTATATATGTTAAAACATAAATTTAAAAACAAATTTAAAAACCGATTCTTATACTTTATTTATTATAGTAGTTAAAGTTAAAGTTAATACTTTAATATATACTTTAATAGTTAATTAAACAAAATTAATATTTTTAAGAATAGTAATTAAATAGTATACGTTTAAGAATATTATTAACATGTGAATTAATATTTCTAATAAAAAAGACAATGATGGTATAAATGTGCAGTATGGAATATTATCGGTATTATCGTAGTTGGATGTACGATAGAACATATCCAGGAAGAAGTGGACTTAAACCCAATTTTATAGTAGGAGTTGATGGGTTTATTAAGTGGGCGTTTGCTCAGGAATATTGTCGAAGCGAAGGAGGGGTTAGGTGTCCCTGTCTTAAATGTGAATGTAGACCAATAATTAGTGACCCAGAGGACACGTCCTACACATGTACCTGCACGTGAGGCTGACGGTGATGCAGATGTGGTAGCTGATGATATAGATGAAGCTGATCTTCGTGGGAGAGATGATCCGAGTGAGATTCATGTCATTGACGGGAGGTTTTGGATTTGCCCCGAAGGAAGCAAGTAAGTTTCTTATATAAACTTTTATTTAAGTACATATTCATTTTAATTTTTTGTATAAATTTATAATTAATATTGTTTATTCAAAATCTTGTTGTTTAGTTTTGTAACACCCCAAATCTACCCAAGATTTTATATACAAAAATCAGAGTAATTTAAAATTTCATAAAGTAAATACTGAGGCGTCACATCATCAAACCAAATCACCTTAAACAGTTTGATTTAAAGTATAAGTCTCAGATACGTAGCATCGCCGGAAGACATAAATTGATTCAAAAACATCAAAACATCTTCTTTAATAAACTTCCTTAATAAATCATATTTTCATAAGGTATGATTCTATATACAAAAGAAACAATAACAAAAGAATCAACAACAAGACAACATAAATGTTTCCCCCCGAGTGCTACGTATCAGAGCGACACCGACTCAACTAATAGCAGCTATAAACTCCGTCTTCATAACCTGCACGTTACCAATATAAAGGTAACGGCGAAACAAGTAAAGGGTGAGATACTCCAAAACATATAGTTAAAGGCATGATAAAATATATATATAGTTTTGGAATTGTAAAGGATATAAGTTAATAAGTGCATTCCAACACATATCCAAACCTCACTTACTCTTATCGTCATTCTAAAGTGTATAATCTATACTTAATCGTCTTAGCCTCATCGGCACAAATCATCGCAATAACACGTAAACCTCCGTCACCACGAAATCGTCACAAGCTAATACATCTGTAACACGGTGAACTGACTTTGTGGATTTTGTATCGCAAATGTGCGGATAGCAAGAGTCGCCACCGACTTTTATTTTTATCCAATTAAGGGAAGGTAAAAGTACAGAAAAAGACCTTCGTTTAGATTCTGAGTACGGGAGAATGGTTATGAAAAGGGAAGGTATTAGCACCCCTTTCCATCCGTAGTTTATTCTACGGGCTCTTAGTTGCTCTAGATCACTTTAAAATTGCTTTCTGTGTGTTTGACAAAAATGTTTTGAAAAAGGCATTTCGCTTTGACTTTGTAATGATTCATGTAGGAATGTATACAAAGTGTTCGGAAATGTTTCGTTTTGAAAAGAGTTTGAACTTTGAAAAAGAGTGTGTGGTGTGAAAAGCATTTGGTTTAGAGCAAGCAACTAAAAGACTTATTACCCACTCAGAATTGGTCGTTTTCGTGCTTCTACGTTCCTTTAGAATAGCGCTAGCCATACCATTAGTTAGTAGGTAGCTCCATTCGTTGGATGTAAGCGGGACATTCGAAGGGACATCGGATGGTCATAGAAGGCAACTTGTAGGAAGTATCCTAGCACATTCGAAGGGACTATCATCATTTTTCGTAGGCGACAATCGAGGGTCAAGATCATGTATTCGGAGGCGACATCGTGGGTCTTATGATCTTTGTATCGAAGGGACTATGATGATTTATTTTGAAGGCAACGGTGCTAGAATACCTCTACGTTCGAGGGACATGACCATTTTGAATTCGTAAGGCAACGAGAGAGAATTACCCTAAGGGGTGCGTGTGTGAGAGAAGTGTGTTGATTTCAGGTATTTTATCTTGAAAATTAGTGGGCTATGTTCATTATTATCTTGCCATACACGCCTAGTTACTAGCAATTTATAGGGTGCGGAATGTAAAGATGCGGAAAGGTAAATCCTACGCTATTACATGGCTTTGGGGCAGATACATAATTTTAAAATGCGGAAAATAAAGTCCTAATTTAAACTATTACATCCCATTGACAGTTACATTATTAGAAAAATAAAATGATAAAGAAAAAATCGTCTGAATCGGATCGACCTGTAAAGGAATGAGAAATCGGAAAATACGATATGAATCGAATAAGAGAAAAAATGTTAGAAAAATGCAAATTTTAAAATAAGAAAAATATGCCATGCTGGAAATAATATAAATATGTTAAAATAAATTTTTGGGATTTTTTGGATGTATTTTTATAATTAAAAATGAATTAAAAGTGATTTAAATGCAAAATTATGAATAAAAATAAATATGCATGCAAAATTATATTTTTTAATTTTATAAATTAAATAAAGGTTTTCTGAAAATAATGTAAAAGAAAATAATTTTGATGATTTTAATGCATGAGAAAAATTGTGGAAATTAATTAAAAAGGATGTAAAATATTAAATAAATAAGAAAATAGAAAAAATAGTTAGAAAATATGAATGTTTGTAAAAGAAAAACAAAACTGGTGCCAGTGAGGATCGAACCCATGACCAGGAGGAGAATCTCTGCTTGCCAGCGCCTTTACCACTAGGCCAACGTGTCTTAGGTGTCATGGAAATCCAAACAATGGCTTATGAATGAATACGTGTCACTGGTATTTGAGTCAAACCGAGTCAGCACGCGTGGGGTCCAGGGTTGAACGAACGAGCGAATCAGAAAGCACGAAAGCGCCACGCATGTAAGCCACCGTCACGTCAACGACGCCGGAGCCCTAGCTCCAGTCGTCTTCTCCGGCGATCAGAATCTCCAAACCTACAAAATAAGCCAAATGAAAGGGAAAGGGGGACCCTACCCCCCTAAATCGAGGGTTGCAAACACAATGGCGGTGTCCGTTTGCCCTGAACCGGCCTGGAAAACGAGATACGATACAGACAACCAAAACTGCCCTAACAATGGTGATTCGAATTCTGGACGTTCATGCTTGCATGTAATGCATCATTCATGGCCTAAAGAGTGTCCTGAGTTCATACAAACACACAAGAAACATTAACAATGCATGGATAATAAAATTCGAATTTTGAAAGTTTACCAAATCGGAGCAATGTGTTCTTCGTGTTCTGGGCAGTTCTGGGCTTGAGCAAGGGTATGGTTCGACTCCTGGGAACCTCAGGGACACGAAGGAAGGCTTGAATTGGTTTGAAAGCTGCTGGAAATCCAAACACGATTTTTGACAATTTGAGAAAATGTTTGCAAGAATAAGGGTTGTGTATGGGGCTAGGGTTTCGTCTCTGTGGCTTGTGATCTTGCTGAGTATTTATAGAGCATATTGAGAGAGAAATAAGAGTGCAAAAAGATTGGTTATTGATTGTGCAATATTTCCTCTTTAAAACAAATCAAATTTTTGAAAAAAAATGATTTTCTCATCAATGTGAAGGCTAGCACGAATTTGGTAAGGATCATGGGCTTTCTTGGACTTCAAGGAAGATATAAATCCAACTCTTTTGAAAAAATAATTTATTTTCATATTTTATATGATTTAATTTTGAATTAAATGTCTTAAAATTCAAAGATAAATCATAAAAATAGAAAATTTTGCATTTTGACCAAAATGTCCTTTTGTGCAATTGTCCAAAATTGCCCAACTTCTGAATAGTGTATCTTGTTCAATTTTCCACATTTTTGAGTGTTCTTGGACTTTTTGGAAATCTCTAAGAGTCCTCTAACCAACACTTTTGGTCTCATCTCAATTGGAGTTTCCATGCTCAATATATCTTCAAAACAAAAAGTTGACTTTCTGTTGACTTTGAAAATGACCTGTAATGTTTTGAGCTATACCTCTCAAATGAAGCATTTTTTGGACATTCTTGTGCGACATGAAGTTGTAGAGAATTGAATTTCCTTCAAAACAAGAGGTGGTGGAAAACTTTCTGAGAAAGTATGAGAAAGTTATGATCAGTCAAAGTTCAGTTGACTTTTCACCTAGAAACCCTAATTTAGAAAGTTTGACTTTTGAGCCAATCTTGAGTTTTCTTGATGAATCATGATCAATCCTTGATCAAATGATGAATGTAACTTCAAAATGAGGATGTTGACCAAAAATTATGAAGTTTGACTGTATGTTGACCACAGTTGACTTTTTGTCCAATACAACTGATTTTCAACCATCTGAGCAATTGTCTGAGGAAACTTGATCTGTGAAGCTTGAAAATGGACATGGAGAATCTTTGAAGCATATGAGGAGGCATGAAGACCATTGGAGATGTTGGAAGTCCATTTTGATCTGAGAGATACCAAACCCTAGTTTGGGTTGATTGTCTAGGAGAGAGTTTGTCTGATCAACTCTTGAAGGATCTTTGAGTATAGATGTATGAAATCTCTTGAGTAGATGGAGGGAAAATTTTGGGGTATGACAACATCGCTAATTAACACGGCAATCATAAACAACAACATCAACCAACAACATTAAACAATGCTAATAATATAAGCAACATAAACAAATCATCACAAATTGGCTAAAGCCCATCTTCGCTTTTGGCATAAAGCCCATCTTCACAACATCATCACAAACATCATCACATCATATATCATCGCAATTAAATATCATCCACCAATCAACAAAAACTCAACGCCAAACAACTCAAACATAAACATAACCGACTCCATGAGACACGACTATGTTATGCATGTGGTACCCATCGCTTTGTCCGTAATTAGGGACACTTGGCATAAAGCCGATCTTCGCTCGGCATAAAAGCCATCATCGCTTGGCATAAAAGCCTCTTCGCTTGGCATAAAAGCCCTCTTTGCTTATGCAATGTATGTGACTCGACAATAAAACAACACAACACCAAAAACATCATCATCGCTCATGAAAATTGGCATAAAGCCTACATCGCCATAATTTATCCACATACAGATAAATATATCATCGCATTATAATTGCATTATGCAAAACGTCACATATAATTCACCATCATCAAAATTATGCATTCACAAATCGGAAGCATTTATCAACAACATCAATATAAGCAGCATGTACAAAGACATATATCATTACATCGCATATCACCAAGTATTCATTAATAAATAGGCCATCGCAAACATTATGTTTATTCACACCGCATCATTATCGATTCGTTCACTAACTTCTAAATACGGAGGAATAGTTAAACACATATCATCGTCGCAAAATCCATCCCTAATAACCGTCATTACTCCTAATCATCAACATCGCAATTGGATTGACCATACGTGTCTTAAATCCCCTTAAACGAAATCCGATTCAATTAAACCGTAATTAAGTCTATTTCGGGTCATCTCACAAAAACTCGCAACTTCTAAAAGCTAACCTCACCACTAAGTTCTACACGTCAAACTTAGCTAGCACGTCAATTTTTGTTGAATTCGGAGCAACTTGCTCCATCGTCGAATTTACCGAAATCGGAAAATCGGAACACAAACGGGTTCCAAAGGAAGTGCGAAAAATCAGCATTTTTAAGGTTACAGATGCATCAACACGGGCACCCGTGTGGATCAACACCGCCGTGTTGAAAAGCTTCGCACGCAAAATTGCCCAAGGGCATCAACACGGGCACCGTGTGCATCAACACCGCCGTGTTGATTGCTCGCACAACTAAAATTTCCATTTTAGAGGGAACACGGCGTGTTAAATCAACACGGCCCGTGTTGATTACTGAAAACTTCATTTATTTGGGTTTTTCTCATTCTTCTACCATGGTTTTCCTTTCCATTTCAATACTCTAATTTCTACAAGTTAGCACCTAATATACCCACAAACCATACTCTAAATCCAACCTTTCTAAACCACTTTAACAATCAACCAACAAACTCTTATAAAATCAATCTATCAATTTTTCTCCCAATTCAAACTACAACCACCCAACATCTCTTATCACTAACTCACCATCTCTTATCATCAACACAACATATATACTTCCATTACAACATCAACATCAAAACATATTTCTACCATCAATTGAGAATTTCAACAACAACAACAAAACACTAAAACAAAGGCAAACTATAAACCCCATGAATCAACATACCAATTTTTCCCAAATCCACAACATATCTATCAAAACCTAACTATATGGAAAGGAAGATCAAACCCCTTACCTCTAGTTGGATGATCCTTGATGATTCTACAAAGCTCAACCTCAAGCTTCCTCTCTTGCTCTCTTGCTCTCCTTCTTCTTCTTCCTCTTTGCTCTTCTCATGCCAAAACCCTCTCTTTTCTCTCCCAAGTTTCTATTCTTGGCTTTTGTTTTTCAAATGGGAAGAAATGAGGAAAAATGTCTTTTATAACTTGTTTTCCTTACTAGCATCCAAGTTCTCATGTTTGGTTTTGGTATATTGGAATGGAAGGAAAATGAGGAGAAATGGTTTATAATGTGTATTCTTACTAGCAACAAGGGTGAAAGCCCAATTCTCATCAATTACTCCTCACACCCCTAACTAATTCTTATAATTCAACATACTAATATTATTTATTCAATTCATTCAAATAATTCCGGGGAATTAAATATCGGATCCTAACGAAACATCGCCAAATGTATTAATAGATATATTAATTAATACAAACATTCACGTCGCACGATAAATATCGATCTGTAATTCGAAAATATTAATATAATATAATATTAATAAAAACGGGCATTACAAGTTTCGCGCCGAGTCGGACTGCTGCCAAGGTTATTAATTATATAATCCAGCAGATGTATAAATCATTTTGGAGGAACTTTAGCGAGGTTACAAATAAAGAAGAATGGTTTAAAAAATTTAAGGTATTGTTATTTATTTAAGTTGTAAATTTAATATATTTTTTTAGTATTGTTGTTTAAGTCACATTTTAATGATAATTACTTAACTTTTTATTTTAATGCCATACAACATTGTAGGAAAAATGTGTGTGGGATCCGTTGAATGAGAAAATTATGGAAAAAATCTATTATAGCAGAACTTCTAGAAGATTTTCTGATATAATGCGGCGGGTTAGGGAGAATTATGAGCTTCATGGTATCCGTCCTAACTGGATAGGCGTAGAGGTTTTTGGCGAACTTCTTACATATTGGGGTTCGCCAGAATTCAAGGCTAAATCCAAAACTTTTAAGAAGATGAGGGCATCCGAAAAGGGGATGTGTCAATACTGTTGGAAGTATAAGTACTGCGGAGCATGTCCGGCGGATGGTAAAAATTACTAATTTTTTAAGTTATATTTTTATTCATAATATTTTTTACTAATTATTTTTAATTCTATTGTTTAAACTAAGGAGTTGGGGAGACCACCATTGATCATTGAGTTGATTATGAAGACTTGGACAAAGAAATCTGGAGGTTTTGTCGACGAGCGCACACAGAGAGCTTTTGTAAGTTATTTAATTTGTGTTTTTTTTTAAGTTAATAACAAAATTTGTGACGTTATTTTCACGTGGCAACCTATAAATTGTGGCGTGATTATCATGTGGCAACTGATAAATTGCCACGTGAATGATTTTCATGTGACAACTGATAAATTGCCACGTGAAAATCACGTGGCAATTCATAAGTTGATTTGTGAAAATCACGTGACAACTTTTTAATATATTTTAATTTAGTATAATTTAATATATTCATGTATTAATTTAGTATAATTGAATATATATATATATATATATATATATATATATATATAATTTTTTTATTTTATTTTATTATTTAATGTATGTGTAGGATGATTATCAAACATTGCTTGCACTTTTTCTGGAACACAATCCTCAAAATAGGCCAGCAGAGGGGGAGCCGCTTAATGGTGATGTTGATTTCTATATTTGGAATGAAGTAGTTAATGGAAAAGGGCCTAATGGTTGCTTTTTTGCGGGTGGAAATTTGGCCGTCGGCTTGAGAGTTGGTGATCGTAATTTGTTTCAACGACTTAGAGATGGAGAGGGAGGGTCACGTCAACCAAATCTAACACAGGATCAACTTGAAACAGTAAGACAATTGGCGGCAAGTGAAGTGAGACGCGAAATGGAGGCCCAAATGACGACAATGAGGCAAGAGCAGGAGCAGCAGTTGGAGATCATGCGTTAGAGGCAGTCTGATATAGAGGAGCAGATGAGAAGGTTTATGCAAGATGGTTGAATACATATTTAGAATTTCAAAAATATCTGGCAGTTCTTTTCAACTGACGATAGCAAATTAACATATTTAAAAAAAACATATACCTCAAAACATAAACCAAATAAATTTTTTACTTGTTACATGGCATCTAGATGCATGGTATGGTTTGATGGCCTTAAATTTCTAAAGTCACACATCTGCATCATGCCACCATGACAGACTTATGCATACATAAGCAAGATGAACCTGTATCAATACAAATTAAAAAAAAAATGGTATTTTGTGTTTGTCATTTCAAGCCAAGCATGCATGCCAAAAATCAATTGCTCTCCAAATTTTGTCTTCCACGTTGCCAAAGCCTGCACAAGTCACTAAGTTATTATCACAAATAGTTGGTGTGCAACAATTTTAACACTATTTTATGTCTTCAAGTAGCAGCAGCAAGAATCATACAACTACATACATAAATTAACCAAAAAACTCCGTAGCTTAATCGATAAAACAACATCACTCAGTATAAAATTCAAAATAATAAAGATAAGATTGTTGGAAAAGTAAAGAAAAAGATTGACCTGAAATCTGGACATATAATAGTCATCTCTAAAAGTAGCACGCCTGTAATCCATTATTTTGATTTAAGGGTTTCTATAGAGAAGGAAATGCTGAGAAAGACATGGAAAAAATTCTACGTTCAGGAAGAAACCTCTACATTCGAGGGACATGACCATTTTGAATTCGTAAGGCAACGAGAGAGAATTACCCTAAGGGGTGCGTGTGTGAGAGAAGTGTGTTGATTTCAGGTATTTTATCTTGAAAATTAGTGGGCTATGTTCATTATTATCTTGCCATACACGCCTAGTTACTAGCAATTTATAGGGTGCGGAAATTAAAATGCGGAATGTAAAGATGCGGAAAGGTAAATCCTACGCTATTACATGGCTTTGGGGCAGATACATAATTTTAAAATGCGGAAAATAAAGTCCTAATTTAAACTATTACATCCCATAGACAGTTACATTATTATAAAAATAAAATGATAAAGAAAAAATCGTCTGAAGCGGATCGACCTGTAAAGGAATGAGAAATCGGAAAATACGATATGAATCGAATAAGCGAAAAAATGTTAGAAAAATGCAAATTTTAAAATAAGAAAAATATGCCATGCTGGAAATAATATAAATATGTTAAAATAAATTTTTGGGATTTTTTGGATGTATTTTTATAATTAAAAATGAATTAAAAGTGATTTAAATGCAAAATTATGAATAAAATTAAATATGCATGCAAAATTATATTTTTTAATTTTATAAATTAAATAAAGGTTTTCTGAAAATAATGTAAAAAGAAAAATAATTTTTGATGATTTTTAATGCATGAGAAAAATTGTGGAAATTAATTAAAAAGGATGTAAAATATTAAATAAATAAGAAAATAGAAAAAAAATAGTTAGAAAATATGAAAGTTTGTAAAAGAAAAACAAAACTGGTGCCAGTGAGGATCGAACCCATGACCAGGAGGAGAATCTCTGCTTGCCAGCGCCTTTACCACTAGGCCAATGTGTCTTAGGTGTCATGGAAATCCAAACAATGGCTTATGAATGAATACGTGTCACTGGTATTTGAGTCAAACCGAGTCAGCACGCGTGGGGTCCAGGGTTGAACGAACGAGCGAATCAGAAAGCACGAAAGCGCCACGCATGTAAGCCACCGGTCAACCACGTCAACGACGCCGGAGCCCTAGCTCCGGTCGTCTTCTCCGGCGATCAGAATCTCCAAACCTACAAAATAAGCCAAATGAAAGGGAAAGGGGGACCCTACCCCCCTAAATCGAGGGTTGCGAACACAATGGCGGTGTCCGTTTGCCCTGAACGGCCTGGAAAACGAGATACGATACAGACAACCAAAATTGCCCTAACAATGGTGATTCGAATTCTGGACGTTCATGCTTGCATGTAATGCATCATTCATGGCCTAAAGAGTGTCCTGAGTTCATACAAACACACAAGAAACGTTAATAATGCATGGATAATAAAATTCAAATTTTGAAAGTTTACCAAATCGGAGCAATGTGTTCTTCGTGTTCTGGGCAGTTCTGGGCTTGAGCAAGGGTATGGTTCGATTCCTGGGAACCTCAGGGACACGAAGGAAGGCTTGAATTGGTTTGAAAGCTGCTGGAAATCCAAACACGATTTTTGACAATTTGAGAAAATGTTTGCAAGAATAAGGGTTGTGTATGGGGCTAGGGTTTCGTCTCTGTGGCTTGTGATCTTGCTGAGTATTTATAGAGCATATTGAGAGAGAAATAAGAGTGCAAAAAGATTGGTTATTGATTGTGCAATATTTCCTCTTTAAAACAAATCAAATTTTTGAAAAAAAATGATTTTCTCATCAATGTGAAGGCTAGCACGAATTTGGTAAGGATCATGGGCTTTCTTGGACTTCAAGGAAGATATAAATCCAACTCTTTTGAAAAAATAATTTATTTTCATATTTTATATGATTTAATTTTGAATTAAATGTCTTAAAATTCAAAGATAAATCATAAAAATAGAAAATTGCCATGGCCAAGCATTTATGGGTCAAAAATAATGTCATGAACAAGTTTGGACCAAAAGTTTTTAGGCCCATTTGGAAAATTTTGCATTTTGACCAAAATGTCCTTTTGTGCAATTGTCCAAAATTGCCCAACTTTTGAATAGTGTATCTTGCTCAATTTTCCACATTTTTGAGTGTTCTTGGACTTTTTGGAAAGCTCTAAGAGTACTCTAACCAACCCTTTTGGTCTCATCTCAATTTGAGTTTCCATGCTCAATATATCTTCAAAACAAAAAGTTGACTTTTTGTTGACTTTGAAAATGACCTGTAATGTTTTGAGCTATACCTCTCAAATGAAGCATTTTTTGGACATTCTTGTGCGACATGAAGTTGTAGAGAATTGAATTTCCTTCAAAACAAGAGGTGGTGGAAAACTTTCTGAGAAAGTATGAGAAAGTTATGATCAGTCAAAGTTCAGTTGACTTTTCACCTAGAAACCCTAATTTAGAAAGTTTGACTTTTGAGCCAATCTTGAGTTTTCTTGATGAATCATGATCAATCCTTGATCAAATGATGAATGTAACTTCTAAATGAGGATGTTGACCAAAAATTATGAAGTTTGACTGTATGTTGACCACAGTTGACTTTTTGTCCAATACAACTGATTTTCAACCATCTGAGCAATTGTCTGAGGAAACTTGATCTGTGAAGCTTGAAACTTGACATGGAGAATCTTTGAAGCATATGAGGAGGCATGAAGACCATTGGAGATGTTGGAAGTCCATTTTGATCTGAGAGATACCAAACCCTAGTTTGGGTTGATTGTCTAGGAGAGAGTTTGTCTGATCAACTCTTGAAGGATCTTTGAGTATAGATGTATGAAATCTCTTGAGTAGATGGAGGGCAAATTTTGGGGTATGACAGCTGCCCCTGTTCAATCTTCTTGTACTGGAGGGTTAGATTGACACGCTTGTCTTTCGTGACCTGGAGGTAGAAGATGATTGAACACTCGAGTACACCTGAAAATTTGCACTCGCTGTTGGATGATACGAGAATGGGCTTACAGATGCCATTTGGAGAAGCTGGAGATTTCGCTGGGGAATGAGTCGTACGCTAGACTCAAGATTGTTGATTGGATAGGAGAATCGTCGGAGATGGGCTTAAGATGCCATCTGGAAAGGTCGATGCTGGGGAGTGATCCGTACGCTAGGCTTTGTAGTCGTTTCTGGAAAGGAGAGGAGCATGGAGATGGGCGTAAGATGCCATCCGGAGGGAGTCGTACGTTAGACTTCGTGTTCATTTTTTTTTTAATGAAGTTATTGGTTTCCATTGATTTTTAATCATATATGCAGCATTCTGAAAGTGAAGAAATGTTGACAAATAGTCGGAGATGGGCTTAAGATGCCATCCAAGGCAACTGAGTCGTGCGCCAGACTCTGTAGTCGCTGTTGATAATAAGGAATCAGAATAAATCTTCGTGCTGATTACTCTGAGGGAGGTTGTAGTTGGCAAAATGGGGATATCTTCCCTGTTGTGCATCGGGTGTTGATCCATTGCCTGTTATCGGAGGATAACCAGAGGCGGTCTTTCGGATAGTTTTCCCGTCGGTTCGGGGCTTAATCTTGGACCAGTCGTCGGAGGACAACCAAGGGCGGTCTTTCAGATAGTTTTCCGTCGATTCGGGCTTAATCTCGACCTGTTGTTAAAGTGATACTTTGGAGAAAACAAGAGAAACTTTGATAGAATATTTGTTAGTTTTATGCAAAGTATGATGCATGACAGTGTATATGAATGACATGTGCATGAATTATGGCTTTATGAGCAATGTATGAATGATAAATGTTGCGATATTTCAAAACATATCCATCTTGAAGAAGATGCGGACGTTCTGTTTGAAGATTTCTGACTTCTGTTTGAGGATGGAGATCCTGAGAAGAGAAGAACTTTGATTCCTTCGATGCACTATCCGACCAAGTCTTGGGCCTAGATATTGTTGAGGAAGGTAGAGATCGAAAATCACGTTTGTTGAAGATCTCATAGACCCTGCTGAGGAGAATCTGGGAGGCGATCTGTTGGGGACCTTGTATGTAGATCCTGCTGAGGAAATTTAGGAGGCGCTCTACTGGGGATTCTGAGTGTAGATCTCGCTGGAGAGCATTTGATAGTTTCCGGGAGACCGGGTTGGAAGAGTCAGGAACCCGTTGTAATCTCTGGCTGGGGGATGAAGATGTAGTTTCCTCCGATGCACTATCTGACCAAGTTTGGGGTCTGGATACTGCCGCTGGGGAAAAGGGAAAGGACCGAGAGATATCCGCTGGGGATAAATACCTTGACTAGGGGTGAGGTGTTACTGCTTGGAGACTTATGTAACACTGCTCGATTGAGTGGAATCACTGCTTGGATTAACGCATACTCCGCTGGAAGGAGGTTTGTAGTAGGTGACACCTCTGCGGGGATCATGCTCTGTGGGGGAATGCTTTTGGTGGCTTTCGTCGTCGTCCCAATTCCTGGAGCCTGTAGTAAGCACTTTTGTATGTTTACTTTTCGTATGTTTGTGATTAGATTCTTATTGTCGAATGCGTATAATCATTAAAAGCAAACATTGGACTTTATGCAAACGAAAACAACAAAAATTGTAAAGAGAAAGAAACTTGTGTCCATTTGAAATGTGGCGTATGGCCAAGTAGTTTATACACAAGAAAGTAAAAAGCTATTTGGAAACAATCTCGTTAAGTTCCAACTATGCTAGTACTCATATATTTCAACTATCTCATCTCCTTGCACAGAGAAAGTGAGTAGATCGATCTTCGCCATTTGAATCTTGAATCTGATAGTAGTCTAGCGGGTGATCCGGAAGAGACATAGTCGTACGCTTAAATCCCTAACTTTTGCCTAGACCGCCTTTGGGTTTTCACCAGGATACCTTTTTGCCCAAGCCGCCTTTTTAGGTTTTCGACTTGCCGGGTGTACATGTTTTGTATATATCCTTAACTTTTGCCCGAACCTTTTTTGGTTCGCCAGGATGCCCTTATTTTTTCCTAGGCCAGTCGACCTAGCGGGTCTCTTCATGCGTAGTATTTTTTGACTATGTCTGCGTTCACAGGGTGTGGGAAGTCTTCACCATCCATGGTGTAACACCCCGTTTTAATTAATATTATTTAAATTATTATTTTCTAAAAATTATCGGTTGATATTTATTTTGGTAAATTATTAATTATTTAGTCGGTAATTCGGTCCGGTATGTAATTAATTGGGTTTATTTCCCTTACCGGAAAATAACTATTTTTATACGATAATATTATATTTAGTGTGTAAATATTTTATTATATGTATTATTTGAATTTTTTGTGAAAATATATTTATATTAGTATTAATTGATTTATTATAAATAAATAAATTAGTTTAATAAAATAATATAAATTAGTTTTATATTAAAAATAACAAAATAAAATGAGTTAATGTTTTTCCTGTTACGTACATGTTAGTACATATAACTTAGTATATAAATGTTAGTACATGTTAGTTTTTATAAAATATAATATATATATATATATAACTTAGGAATATAATAATATATATATATATATATATATATATATATATATATATATATATATATATATATGTGTGTTAGTAAGTCTATAGGTTAGTTAGAAGATATATAGAAGGAAGTGGAAAAACAAAAGTAGCAGGAAAGGAAAAACAGAGGAATAGTTAGGGTTGAAGAAAAGAGGAAAAGTTTGGAAAATCAATCGAAAAAGCTTGTTCCGGAAACTAATCGGTAAGGGTTAGACTTCCTCTAAACATCTAGTATATTTTTATTGCATTTGATTTCGATTTTTCGGTTTAAGTGTTGAATGTTAGCAATTTAATTTCATGTCCTATAAACTAGGAAAGAATAGAAAATGGAGATGAAGGTGGTGTGTGGGGGGTGAGCGTGGGGGCCACGTGGTGGTGGTGATACTAATTATCAGAGGCACTTAAAAATGGATTAGAAATGGGATGGTAGTGATAGCATTTGTTTTGTTTTTTTTTAATATATATATGTTATAATATTATAATTAATAATATATTTATATATTATAATTCATAATATGATTAATTAATATAACCAGTTACGATTAATCGGTAAAACTTAATATTTTGAGTACGACCGGAGATGAATTAAATTGTAGACGAGTTGCTTAACTTAGGAGTAAGTGAAAATAGTACCGTTCGATCCGATTAGCCGAATTAAGCGGTATAATTAGTTACCCGGAATTGGATGAAAATTTAGATGATAGCTAAGTTGGATGTGTAGATTATTATGGGGATGTCGGTTGTCGAAAATGAGGCATTTTACGATGATGACCGGAAATGGAGTTTAGGATTGAATAATTATGTTTAATTAAAATATTGTAAAGTCGATTATGTTGTTTCGAGAGTATTCTTTGTGGTAGCCGAATCGGCGTAAATCTGAATATTTAGTTGTTGAAACGTGAGATTATATGATGGGAAAAATGTTGATTTAACATTATTCGAGATATTTGGTTAATTGCCGATTCCAGAAATGATGTGTTTGGTTTATAAATATTTTGGTGTTGTGTGATAATTGTTGAAATGAAATAAATGATGTTGGTTGTGCAATGTTGTGAGATTAATTCATAGGGTTGAATTATGGTGATGTATGCTTGTAATTGAGATAGAGAGGTGTCTTGATTTTCATATTGTTGTTGTTGAATTGCACACCGCATCATAAGTCGTGTCAAGAGGCGATGTCTGTTAGTCTCGTGGAGGCTAGTGGCTCGTCCCAAACTCAGAGTGGGGGTTTGAAAGCTTAGAGAATGGGCTTTGTGATTATCCGTCTGAGAGATAGACAATCGGTAAATCCGAAGGATAATAGATGATTGGTACCACATGCATAAGTTGTGTCGTTGTGTCGAGTCGCACGTACACACTTTGTTGAGTTTATGTTTTGTTGAATATTATGCCTTGTGTGCTAATTGGTAATTGAAATTGATTGTGTTTGATTTCTTTGAGTTGTTGAATATGTGAATTAGATTAAATGAATATATTATGTGGTTTATGCAAGAGTTGGAAAAAGAGTAAGGTTCCTTTATTTAATGTCTTTCATTTGCTTTAAATTACACACTTTATGTTTGTTGGAATTCTTACCCTTCTGTTGGAAAATGCTTGCTTCGGCATTGTTCAGGTACCAAGGACGGTAGTGCGAGGCGCACGGGTTAGCGGACGACTTAGGCTTGTAGTCCGTTACTTCTTTTTTGATTGAGTCGATGCTCTGATTGTAACACTGGGGGTTTAGTGTCCGCATTCGAACTCATATTTTTTTTGTATATGGATTATACTTGTATATAATCCATTGTTTTGATTATATGTTGATGTATGTATATTATGAATTGATAACATGGATGGTGTATGAACCATATGGCTTAATGCTTTGCATATTATATTTTAATTCCTCCTTTGGAGAAGATAATACTATTATGATTCCGTTGCGTTTGCACGAAAAAGAAAGTATATGTCATGAATATATTATGTGTTTAAATGATTAGAGTGACGAAGATGTCATGTCCGTTTTTCTTGATTATGTTGATATTATGTTGTGACACTCCTTCCGTGCAATTTTATTTCTCTGATTTTAATTATGTCGTTTAATTCGGGGTTAATTAGAAGGGGTGTTACACATGGTGCTAAGTATCATAGCTCCGCCGGAAAATACTGTCTTGACTACAAATGGTCCCTCATAGGTGGGAGTCCATTTGCCCCTGGGATCACCTTGTGGAAGAATGATGCGCTTGACTACTAGATCACCGACTTGGTAGACTCGGTGTTTGACTTTCTTGTTAAATGCTCTGATCATTCGCCTCTGATAGATCTGTCCATGGCAAATGGACGCGAGTCGTTTCTCATCAATCAAATTAATCTGGTCAAGGCGAGTCTGGACCCAATCATCTTCGCCTAATTCTGCCTCCTGGAGGACTCTGGTTGAGGGTATCTGAACCTCGATTGGTAGGACAGCTTCCATACCATATACGAGAGAGAAGGGGGTTGCCCCTGTGGACGTTCGTGCTGTAGTGCGATAACCATGAAGAGCAAATGGTAACATCTCATGCCAATCTTTGTAAGTCACTGTCATCTTCTGTATAATCTTCTTAATGTTCTTGTTGGCGGCTTCCACTGCGCCATTCATCTTAGGCCGATAAGGAGAAAAGTTGTGATGTTTGATCTTGAACTGCGTGCAGAGTTCGGTGATCATCTTATTGTTGAGATTAGAGCCATTATCTGTGATAATCCTTTCGGGAATGCCATACCGACAGATAAGATTATGCTTAATGAATCGAGCCACGACATTCTTGGTAACAGATGCAAACGAGGCCGCTTCTACCCACTTGGTAAAGTAATCAATTGCCACAAGGATGAAACGATGTTCGTTAGAAGCTGTGGGCTTGATTTCTCCGATCATGTCAATGCCCCACATTGCGAAAGGCCAAGGAGCTGTTAGAACATTCAGAGGTACTGGAGGTACGTGTACTTTGTCGGCATAAATCTAGCACTTGTGACAAGATCGAGCGTAGCGGTGACAATCGGCTTCCATGGTTGACCAATAGTAACCTGTTCGCAAAATCTTCTTAGCCATTGTATGACCACTGGAGTGGGTACCGAATGCGCCTTCATGTAACTCTTCCATGATACGTATTGTCGTTTTCTGGTCTACACAGCGGAGTAAGTGTTCGCATTAAAAGGTGACGCGCCTGAGGATGCGAACGTGAGTTCAGATTCTCTGGCACGCAACGATTTAAATCTTTTGATTTGTTTATAAAGATGCCGCGAGCATCAAGCTTTATTATTTTCAACACAAGAAAGATGATTTAATGATTATGAAAAAGGGGAGGCTGAAATACCCTCAATTGATATTGGTATGCGTAACAACTAGCGCAAACTAGACGTAACGCATTGGGGAGATTCTGAGTAAGGGGGATTGTTATATAAAGGGAATAGATGGAGCACCTTAAATATATGTAGTTATCTACAGCTTTATATATGAATATGTTTGATATGTTTGTGTGTTTTAATTGCTATTTCTATGATTGGGAAAGTTTCTCCTTTGGATTTTAAGAAACAGTAGATTATGTGGGATTCTAGGTTTTGTTATTATTGTGCTCGCAAAGATCCGTGGATCTTCGTACATATCTAGTGGGAATCGAGCATTTGTAGCTCGGATCTGAGGTTCTATGGTTTGTTTGGTCCGAGAGAAAGAAATTTGCTCGGCAAGGATGAGACCTTGTGCTACGTATTCTCAAAAGGATGTTGAGAAAGTCAGAGCAATCGTAGTTCCCACTTATGCTAGTGGAAAGCAACGGATGTTAGTAAGAGACAGACAAATGTCATCTTAATGAAAAATGTATCTAATCTATTTCATCACATACATTTTTGAAAAGTTTGAATGATTAAAATCTTTCGTCGTAAGTTATAGGTGTTTTGCTTGAGTGTACAAGCGTTACCACTTACATGTTTAAGAAAGATGTTTGAAAAAGATGATTGAATCTTTTAACTGTAAGCATTGGGTGTTTTGCTTGAGTGTACAAGCGTTACCACTTACTGTTAAGAGATGTTTTTGTTTGAAAATAGTTTAAAAAGAAGTTTGAAAAGTTTTGAAAAGTTTTTGATTGTATGTGATGTGATAGATGAGATACTTCTTCCATAGAGATGATAGATGTCTAAATCTCGAGGAGAAATTGATTGGATTAAAGGGATGCTTTTAAGAAGCCCATGGGTCCTTGTATTGTTAGCCCAAGAGGAGGCATTTCGAGGGTCATCGAGGGTCCTTGTATGAAGCTCAAGAGGAAGCTATAAGGTATGGCTGGCTTTGGCTTGAAAGGGATTTCACCGAGAAACCATCCTTTTCTGAATAAGAGCAATTTCACCGGGAAATTTTACTCTCTGGGGGATTTGAAAGTGATTTCACCGGGAAACCATCCTTTCAGGGTTCTATCTTAGCACGGGTGATTCTTTGTATTGGAAGCCCAATAGGAGGCTGTTAAGAGATTTCCTATCTCTTTCATTTTATGATGCCCAAGAGAAGGCTAAACTCTATGAGGAGTTCTTTTGAACGGAGCCCAAGAGGAGGTCAGCAGTGTTTGTCTTATATGAAGCCTAAGGCTAAACTCGTGGGAGAGTTTCTTTGTACAAAGCCCAAGAGAAGGCTAAACTCTATTGGAGATAAAATATTTTGTATGAAGCCCAAGCGGAGGTTTAACTCATGCTGGGGATGGATTGTCTTGTATGAAGCCCAAGCGGAGGCTAAACTCGGGGAACCTATTGATTAGTCTAATTGTTATGTTATAACTAGACAGTTGTATAAACAGTGTGTGTGTGTGCGATATGTATTCACAGGAGTTTATGAAGGAAATATAAACAATGCATGATGTTTATTTACAGCAGTTTATGAAATATAAACAAGTGTCTGTGAAACGAACGTTTAAAACGAGCGCAACTTGATTATTCACGAGTTTGAACTGTGTACAAGGAAATGAATATGTACACGAACGAGCTATTTATGTACAGACAAAGATGGATGTACATAGGAGGGTTGGGACTTACACCATAAGGGAGGCCCATTGATTTGAAAGCAGTTTCACAAGGAATAATGCTCCTTTCAATACCAATGGTATTCAGTGTAAAATGTACAGATGAAACGGAAATGATTGATTGAAGTTTATCTGTAAAAGGTATCTGTATTATGTACAGATAAAAAGTATTTGAAAAAGAATTATCTGTGTTATGTACAGATGAAAAGTTTGTTTTGAAAAGTATTTGGTATGTACAAAGAAAATATATACACAAAAGACTATTTTGTTTGAGTATACACAAGTGATGTGAAAACAAACGATCGAAGTTTGTCTGTACTTGAGTATAAAAGGAGTATCTGTATTATGTACAGATGAAACTTTGTAAAAAAAAGTATTTGACAAAAGTTTGATATGTACAAAGAAATATGATGTACATAAAAGAATTTTATGGGACTTACACCATGATGGAGGCCCATTGGTCCAAAAGAAATTTTACTCAGAAGAATTCTTCCTTTAGAACCAATGGATTCGTATATAGACAACGAATGAAAACAAACGATGAAATTTTTCGTTTGAATATTAACAATGATAATTTTGAGTATGTACAAGTAAAACTAAATATGTACATAAAGGATTGGGACTTACACCATAAGGGTGGCCCATGATCGATCGAGAAATTCGAGAGAAGACGAAATCAGTTTTATCGTTTTAAATCGGATTGATCATGGTAAAAGATGCAAGTTTGATGAAATGTTTTGAAAAATGATTTTGAAATGTTAAGTTCATTTATGAGAAGTTTTGAAAAAAAATCGGAAGTCGAAAACTTGAAAAATTCACCTTTAAAAGGAGGTTTGAAAAGTGTTCAGAACGTCGTTTTCGGCTCGATTAAAATTTAATCAGATGAAAGTTTTTTTCTGAAAATTTTTACACTATCATAAAATAGATGTATTTATTGACAAGTGTCCAAAAAATAACCTTAAAATAAGGAGTTTTGATTGGTCAAAAAAATTGTGAAAGTTTGATAAAAAACATGAAAAATTTTGGAAAGTTTGAAAAAAATGGTCCTGATGGGTGTTGAACCCATGCCCATGAGGTGGGACGCGTGGCAAGAAGACTTAAAGGCAAGCAGACAACCACTAGGCCAAACGCGAATCTGTGTTCAGTGGACTAAAACACGCGTTGATATAAGATTGGATTATTTGAATATTTGAAAATGAAGAACAATGAAGAACAATGAAGAACACGCGCGTAATCCTGGGTTTCTTGTTTGATCTTCAGATTGCCAAATCCAAGCTACCATCCTCGTTTCTCAACCAAATTGAATGATATAAAAATGAAACTTGATCGATTTTGCACAACGAACATGAATATGGTTGTTAATTTCATTTATATTCATCCTAGCATGTTTTGATTTCTGGAAAAACGAAGAACCCTAGAATCTAAGAATCCAAATTAAATTATGTGTAGTTGATGATTGTTGGATTTTTTTGAGGGTTTATGATCGTTAGATGTGCAGAAAGAGAATGACCAAGAGTTTTTTTCAATTGATGCACAAAATCATAGAGTTCGAAGTTCAGTCACATACCTGTTGAGGCTGAGATCGAAATATGTTTTAGAGCACTTCCAGTTGTGATTTCTCGATCATTTGAGCACCAGCGGCATGTATGGAAGCTGTGTGAGTGATTAGCTTGCTTCGAATCCTTCCCAATCAATCCAGCCAAGTCCACCTGCACAGTTCAAAAATGGCAGCTCGATTTCGATGTAAATCGTG
Organism: Vicia sativa; assembly: GCA_021764765.1. NCBI lineage: Eukaryota > Viridiplantae > Streptophyta > Magnoliopsida > Fabales > Fabaceae > Vicia > Vicia sativa. Next base: position 110,479,127 of record CM038792.1, on the reverse strand, counting down.
TTACAGTTAGATGTTAATGGCCTGGATCATATACATGATGTATATGGATGCTGTTCAGATGATTGGATCACACTTTGATCAAGTTTTACTCCAAATTTGATTACTTGGGCAGTTTTGGAAGTTTATGTTCATGAGATGCAATTTCTGATTTCCAGCCTTGTTCAAGTTGATTTTAAGTTTGGAACAAGTTTAATAATGATCATGAAACATGTTTGACACCAAAGATCATCCTGGTTTTAACTATATTTCAAAAATGCAAGTTTCTCACTTTTGCACTATATTGCTTGATTTTCAAGAAAGTAAAATGAAAGCATGATTTTGCATTTGCTTTGGTGTGGTTTGAATGGCAAGAAAGACCTCTATTTATAGGCCTTAAGTTCTGAAAATAATTGAGAAAGTTTGGCCATTGGTAAATTTGACTTGCCTTAGAGGGCAAGGAAGTCATTTTTGCATTAAATGCAAAAGGAAACTTCCTTTTAACCATGTGTTAAAACTCAAATTGATCTTATCCCAATCACAATTACTTCTCACTGATATTTATCAGCTCTAATCCTCAATTGGCAAGGTGGCATGCTTCTAGAAGAAGAAAATGCAAAATGACCTATAATCTTGAAGTTTTGACTTTGAAAATCAAGTGTCATGGAGCCTTATGTTTCAATTTCAAAAGTGTATTTAGACTCCATGGATTTGAGAGTTCTTGGACATTTTGGAAAGATTTTTCCACAAGCTACAACTTTCATGTTTTGAGTTTTTTCAAATTCAAATTGGAACTAGGTGAAAAAATGGCTTGAAGTTTGAAAAAAATAAGAAATTTCAACACTTAGAAAATTTTCTAAGTATGAAAACTTTTGACTTTTTGTTGACTTTTCCAAATTCTTTGATTTTTTATGATCATGATGGATCATTTGAAGTATTTTGATGATGGAAAAAGTTTTGTTTTGAAAAATTTGACCAAAAGTCAAAGTTTGATTTTTCTGTGCAGATGAAATTTCATCAGATGTTTTTGAAAACGAATGATGAATTCTGATCATACACAAAATCCTCAGCCGAGATGGATGCCTGGATGCAAGGATCCGGGATAGGTCTCGACCATCAGAGAGGAGATCTAAGTCCGACTTGGATCTCGGGGAGAGACACGAGGACGGTTTCGGCCCGAAGTGTAGCTCGGCAGTTACTCTAGTAGGGAAGGTTGAATAGACGTTATGAAGATGAAGAGTTCCTAGAATCTTTATGAGACGTTACTAGTGAATGATTACAAGCTGTAACAGCTAACTCCTTGCCTTCAAAGCCATGGTTAATGAGTGAGGCGATTCTGGAAGGAAAGAAATAGCTTCAAGGAAGGAATGATATAAATAGGGCTCCGCCAAATGATAAGCAAGACACTTACAAGCTTGGAACTTGAGTTACGATACTTAAGCTTCCAAATCCCTAAAATCATTCTAATAAGGTTTTTCCTGCAAGAACAAATTCTGTGAACCTCTGTGATGTTTTGAATCCAGAAATTAGGTCAAGATGTTGTATCTAAGATATAATGACCAATCTCTATCCAAAAAAGTCATTTCTTGCTCAAAAAATCAGAGAATGCCTATGCTCGACCAAAACCCTAATTGGTCGATCCTTGATTGATTAGTGAGGAAAATGGATATCTGAGGATTGAAGGTTGATGATTTGATCAATATAGATCAAATGGAGTGAGAAAATCTCAAACCCTAATTGGTTAGCTCTTGAATCAGATGAAAATCTGATGAAACCCTAATTTTGACCTGTGAATGCTATACCTGATTAGTACTGTTTGAACTGTTAGTTGTGCAATGATGCAAATGTAAGGTGGTATATTAGGTCAAAATTTGGGGTATGACAGATGCCCCTATTTAGGTTTCTTTAACCTGAGAGATGAAGATGAATATCTTCGTTTTGATAGGTGTAAAGAGACTTAAATATCAGAATACGCAAAATTTTGGACCTAAGATACCAAAAAATGCGGATGATGCAAAATAATTGCAAAAAGTTTTACCCTAAAGGATATCTAAGAAATGACACAGTGAAGGGAAATTTGTGAATACGTCCTTGCTGGGGAAAAAATGATTCACGAATATGTGAACATTTGTTTCGTTTTGGGAAACAAAGATTACCTACATTAGCCTTGTGACAATGTTTAAGGTAAGTGGAAATGATATTACCAATTATCGCTGTGATAGTTTATGGTAATGAATTCAAGATGTTACCAATTATCGGTAGTGATAACTATAACAAGGTAAATCTTTGAAGGAATGAGGTTCTTGTGTACTCGACTTTGTGAATAACAGACGATGTTCTATCCAGAATGAACTGGAAAGAAAGAAGTTAATCAAGACATTGTTCCCAATGAGGGATAATCTCAGTTGGCGAATGTGATAGAGAGAAGAAAATGTATTTCTCTGCTTGGGGACTTTGCCGGGGAAAAAGGAAGACGTATCCTTTCTGTTTGGGAATACTCCGTTGGAAAAAAGGAAAAAGTATCTTTTTTGTTTGGAGATATTCTACTGGGGACAGACTTGTACTCGTATGAGTAAGTATGATTTATACCAGTGATTTGGAAGCAAACATTTTGAGAGATGCAAAAAATGCAATGAATGATGCTATTATGTATGAATGTCATGAATTTTATATGCATGCTAACAATACTTGACAAAGACACTTAAAGCGATATTTGGGAAAAGGACCGCGTCACAGTTCGAACAAATACTGGGTGAAAAATTGCAACAAATGGTGAAGATGTTCACTAATGGAGAATTTGAGTTGCAGGCTTTAAACTTTCAGAGAAAGGCATTTCATTGGCAACTCAGTCGGGGATTATTTTTGGATAAGAATACCGTCCTTTGATGATTTCTGGAGGAAGAAGCATGTGCTTGTCTTTATCCTTCGGAGATCAAAACACTTACGGAGAAAACTGTTGAAATTCTTTCCATGTTCATAGTTTCAAAGGAGAATTTTGCTTTTGGTTTCAAAAAATTTTTGAAGTAAAAATTCATTTAAAACATTTTAGTTTCAAAAAGTGATTTTCACAATAAAAAGCGTTATTTTGCAAAACAGAATAAAGTAGGAATTGCAAACAAAAGGCACAAGGCTCAAATTTATTGATAGAATGGTAATCAGCCAAAGGCGTGATTCCATGGACTATTTACAAAAGTTGGAAATGATAATTTATTGGGAAAAGGCTACATTGAAAGCAAATAACCACTACTATCCCTAACAACTTTGAATTCCAACTGTGCTTGTTGCTTTAGAAAAGTGGATTGAAGATCCGTTGATGGAAGATTCTTCATGTGGACAAAATACAGACTGACTGCAGTTACTTTGTCATTTTGTATCCTTGTTTTTTTTTTGCCTAGATTGCCTTTTCAGGTTTTCAATCTATCAGGATAATTTCTATTTATTGTCTCTAATTTTTGCCTGGATCGCCTTTTCGTGTTTTCAATCCATCGAGACGCTCATTTTGCCTAAGCCCTTTTCGGTTTTCAACTTACCGAAATGTTCTTTTGTTTTTAGACAAAGTATTTTTTATCGCGTCGGCATTCACGGGATACGGAGTTCATTGTCGTCCATGGTTGTGAGAGTCATAGCACCGCCGAGAAGCTTCTTTTGACGATGTATGGGCCTTCGTAATTAGGAGTACATTTTCCCTAGAATGCTTTGAAAAGGCAGAATCTTTTTAACACAGTCGCCTTCTCATTCACGAGGTCGGACCTTTTGTCGAAAGCTTTCTTCATTCTTCTTTGATAGAGTTGTCGGTGACACGAGGCGGTCGCGCTTTTCTTGATTAAGTTCGGTTGGTCCGCTTTGACACCATTCGGCCTCGATAGCTTAGTTTCTATGAGAACTTTCATTGACGGGATCTCAACTTCTACGGGAACCGCTTCATGCCGTATACTAGAGAAAAGGAGTTGCCCCTGTTGAAGTGCGTATTGAAGTACGATACCCATGCGAGCAAATGGCGCATTCGTGCGGTCTTTGTAAGTGATGACCATTTTCCGACGATCTTTTGATGTTCTTGTTGGCAGCTTCAACGGCGCCGTTCATCTTTGGCCGGTAAGGAGATGAGTTATGATGCTCGATCTTGAATTCCTCACACAGTTCTTTCATCATTTTGTTGTTCAAGTTTGATCCATTGTCAGTAATGATCTTACTTGGAATTCCATATCGGCAAATGAGGTTGTTCTTGATGAACCTCACAACCACTTGTCTTGTGACGTTGGCGTAAGACGCTGCTTCGACCCATTTGGTGAAGTAATCAATAGCCATTAGAATGAAGCGATGTCCGTTGGACGCTTTTGGTTCAATCATTCCAATCATGTCAATGCCCCACATGGAGAAAGGCCACGGAGAGGAGAGAATGTTGAATAGATTCGGAGGCACATGGATCTTATCTGCGTAGATCTGGCACTTGTGACATCTTTTGACGTGTTTACAGCAATCGGATTCCATCGTTATCCAATAGTATCCTGCTCTCAAGATTTTTCTAGACATTGCATGCCCATTCGAATGGGTTCCAAAGGACCCTTCATGCACTTCATGGATGATCGTGTCTGCTTCTTGTCTGTCGACGCATCTGAGCAGAACCATGTCGAAATTCCTTTTGTATAACACATCTCCGTTCAAGAAGAAATTCCTAGAAAGCCTCCTCAGAGTTTTCTTATCTTTGTACGATGCCCCAAGTGGGTACTCTCGCGTTTGAAGGAAACGTTTGATGTCGTGAAACCACGGTTTATCATCGAAGACTGCTTCTGTTGCAAACACATATGCAGGTCTTTCAAGGCGTCTGATGCGAATTCTAGGCATATCATTCCAATCATTGACTTTGAACATGGAAGATAGAGTAGCCAAGGCGTCTGCCATCCGATTTTGATCTCGAGGGATATGATGCAGTTCAACTTTGTTGAAGAAAGTCAGCAATCGCCTCGCATAATCCCTGTATGGAATCAAACCAAGATGATGAGTTTCATACTTGTCTTTTATTTGGTTGATCACAAGGGCTGAATCTCCATATATATCAAGGATCTTGATCCTCAAGTCGATGGCTTCTTCGATACCCATGATGCATGCTTCGTTCGCTATGTTGTTGGTGCAATCAAATAGCAATCGGCGGAAAGCAGGATATGAGAACCCTCGGGAGTGATGATGATGCCCAATTCCATTGCCAAAAATTTACGGCTCCATCGAAGACTAGGCCCCATCGGATTGGATCGGTCCTTCTTCGTGTAGTGGTTCGTCACAATCTTTCATCTTTAAGTACATAACATCCTCATCGGGAAGTCGAACTTGAGAGATTGGTATTCGTTGATGGTGATAAGCCAAGTGATCGTGAGAATGCTTCCTTTAACCGTAGCGGTATTGGATGTCATATTCGGATAGTAGCATTTGCCATCGAGCGATTCTCCCGGTTAAGGCAGGCTTTTCAAAGACGTACTTGATCGGATCCATTTTGGAGATTAACCAAGTCGTGTGATTGATCATGTACTGGCGAAGACGTTTTGAAGTCCATACCAAAGCGCAACATGTTTTCTCGAGCATGGAGTAGCGAGTTTCACAGTCTGTGAATTTCTTACTCAGGTAGTAGATGACATGCTCCTTCTTACCGGTATCATCCTGTTGTCCAAGTACGCAGCCCATGGACTCTTCTAGTACGGTAAGGTATAAGATTAATGGTCTTCCTTCAACTGGAGGGATCAGTATTGGTGGTTCGGCGGTATTCCTTGATCTTGTCGAATGCTCTTTGCAATGTCACACAACCTTTGATCTTTGCGTAGAAGTTTGAATATCGGCCCAGTGTGATCATCGAGAGATAAATGCGGAGATGTAATTCAACCGTCAGAAATCCTCTTACTTGTTTTTCCGTATGTGGTGTAGGCATTTCACGAATAGCCTTGACTTTGTCGGTCAACCTCAATTCCTCTTTGTTGACGATGAAACCTAGGAGTTTTCGACCTTACCCCAAAGGTGCATTTGTTAGGATTCGGTAGAGTGAAATTTCCTTAGTCGTTGAAACAACTTTAAGAGATAGTCTATATGCTCTTCTTCGATTATCGACTTTGCTATCATGTAGTCTACATAGACTTGATCTCTTTGTGCATCATGTCGTGAAAGAGTAGTCATTGCCCTCACGGTAGTTGCGCATTCTTTAATCAAACGGCATTACTTTATAGCAAAACGTGCCCCATGGCGTGATGAAAGATGTCTTCTCCATGTCTTCGGGAGCCATCCTGATCTGATTATAACCAGAAAAACCATCCATGAAGGAAAATACGTTGAATTTTGCGGTCTGTCCACTAGCATGTCGATATGCGGTAGTGGAAAGTCGTCTTTTGGACTAGCTTTATTTAAGTCCCGGTAGTCAACACACATTCTGACCTTTCCATCTTTCTTGGATACGGTACTATGTTGGCTAGCCATTGAGGATACTCGAGTGACAAGGAAGCCGTCGAGCTTTTGAACTTCCTTTTGATTTTCTCGACCATTTGGGATGAACTCTCCTCGACTGCTTAATGGCGGACATTACGGTCTTAACGGCAAGTGATGCTCCACGATCTTGTATCCAAACCCGGCATGTCTGGTAGGACCAAGCAAACACATCAACGTATTCTTTGAGAAGATTTATCGGTTTGCTTTTGACCTTCTTTGTTGAGTGAAGCTCGATATTGACTTCTTTTGTATCTTCCTCGAACCCAAGTTAATTGCTTCTAGAGGTTCTTTGTGAGGTGAATGATCCTTTCCTCGTGCTTAAGTAGTCGAGAAATTTCATCGGGATCTCTTCTTCAACTTTCTCTTGGTAATTCACGAGTTTCAAAGATGAGAAAGAGCGTAGAGTTATTGCTTTCAATGGTTTTGTCCATTTGTTTAATCTGCATTTTTTATTTATGTTTGATTAAAAAAGTTTTTTTTTTGAAAGTGTATGCAGATTAAATTTTCATTATGATTTTTTTTTTTGAAGATTTTTTTTACTGTGTTTTTTAGGATTATCATTTCCAGAAAAGGGTAAAAATGAAAATAAACACAGAGTGTGGAAACAAAACAACGCGTTTTATTTATGATTCACAATATGAACAGTGCCCTAAAATACAAACTCATTTGTCTTGGGCAAGACAAAGAGAAATTATTTAAAAGCTAAAGCCCTATAAAACATCTCTTCGCTTTGGGCGAAACGAGAGTTCAAAACAAAAAGCAAAAATAAACTACTTAGAGCTATGAACATTAGTCCTAACTTCAGGGTTTCCATGTGACGAACTCCTTGGAAGTCGAGGTACTCGGGTAATTTTCCGCTTGGTTTAACCCTTGAGTAGACTTTGGTTGCTGGCTGAGCAGGCTTTGAAGACTATGGGTGATGGCCCTTGCCTTTTGTCTTCTTGGCGATCTTCTTGATTAACGGATCGGGAAGTATGGGATCGACATGGGTACTTCTGTTGATCTTTGTGTGGAATACTGGGGATGTTCCTTCCAGTCTTCTGAGTGAAGAGACTCATTGTCGGCGACACTTTCTAGATCGTATCCCGAGTCGTACTCTTGATCTTCAGTGATCATGTTGATGTAGTGATAACCGGATGCGGCTTGGTGAATTCCACGAGTATTGAAGGAGATCTTCATTTGGGATCTCGATCTGTTGATTAGTTTGAGAAGGCAGTATTCCTCCTCTGGTTGACTAGGGTATTCAAAGTCATCACCCCATCCGTGGTGGATATCTTGATCCGGATTTCGAGCTTTCGTGATGTATTTCACCATGTAGTCGTATTTGCCACTTGGTTCTCCCAAGGTATCCCAGTTTTGAGGATGGTGGATTTTCATGTTCTGCAAGGACATGTCTTTGAATTGATCGATCGGTGCATATGATTCCTCACGAGACACATATTCGGGTTATTCAAGTAAGTGCTCCACTCTTCAGATTCGGATAGATTGTCTTCCTCCTCTTCTATGGTTACAACATTGACTTCTTGTGGAGCAGGGTTTAAGAAACCTCCAACATGAAATACTTCCTTGATCGGAAGTGTTTCCTCTTTTGGTTCATTCTGAGAGAATACAGGTGTGAACCCGAGTCCGGCTTTTGTTCCGTTGTTGACTGGTTTAATTACTTGTCCCCATCCTTGGGCATTGCCGTCTTTCACCATTTGTGCCGCTTCTCTATATGAAGAGATAGATGATCATTTTGTTGGTAGATTCATCTTCTAACGGATGTTCGGGAGATGTGCCCTTCAATGTCATTAGCGGTGATGAAAGATGGATAGATGGCTTACAAGTAAAGCTTGTTCACGCTAATAGTCACCAACTTTCCGTTGTTGTAATTTTAATTTTGATGGAGAGTAGAATTCTGCTCGCATCGTGGATCCAAGTCTTCCTAGCAAAAGCGTATGTAGTACGTCCATGACTTGGAAAGTAATTTTGAAAGTGTGAGGCCAATTGTCATCGGAGATCAACTTCCCAATAGCGACTTTCTCGATCCGTAAGCTCTTACCACTATATCGTTGAACTTCATTGGCGTTCCTTTGTAAGTTAAGCAGCGGCGTTGTTTTGGCATTACATTTAAAGGCGAACCCGTATCCACCAATACATTGGACGAATCGTGGCAAATCATTGAGATGTGCAAGGCCAAGTTGTGATCTTTCCTTCTTAGGAAGTTCTTCGTCACTAAAACTCAGTTGTTGCGGTGTTATGTTGGAGACAATCCCTCCAAATCAGTGCTGTAGTCACATCGTGATCCACATAAGCCTGGTCTAATACTCTCATCAAAGCTTCTCGGTGAGCTTCAGAGTTGAGGAGTAAAGACAGTATTGAAATCTTTGAAGGAGTCTGCATCAGTTGATCTACGACTCGATACTCGCTTTTCTTGATCAGTTTTAGTATCTCTTCAAAGTCTAAGTTGATGTTGGTTCCATCAGTAGAACCAATATTTGTGCTTGGGTTAGCAATGGGAATCGTTGCAGGATTCTCAGCAGATATGCTAACTAGGTTCTATTTAACAACAGGAATTGTAGGCGGTTTTGGTGGTACTGGAGTATGAACTCGTCCACTTCTCGTTACTCGTCCGATTTCTGTTATATTGACATTAGCTGGAAGTGTAGGCAGGGGTTTCTCCTTCCCATCTTCTATCAGGGTTGCATTGTATTGGTAAGGAATTGCTTTGGTAGAGCTGTGGAGCAGGACCGGTGGGCAAATCACCAAGGAGATGTTGGAATCTTTGGAACCATTGTATGCAATCTCCACATGCTCGGGTATGTTGAAACAAGGGATCACAACGTTTACTTCGGGATTTTCCGAGTTGATATCTGAGACTAAAAGCTCATGCGGAAAATGCCCTATGGTATTTACGTCATGGTCATCTAGGTTTCTGTAAATTTGTAAATCACCAGTGTCTAACAAGTGCTGGATATTTGCTCTTATGGTGGAACATCCTTGAATATCCTTGGAGCAAATGTTGCAAGCTGAATAATCGTGTTTAGCGAAAACACTCATTGCACCGTATGTTTCGTGAAGACGCACCACGTTTCCTCTGATTAAATTCGTTGGTGACAAGATACATCGGTATTTCGATATCAAACTTCTTGAATGTCATTGGGGAAGCGGATTAGCTTACCGTTTGGGCTCGTATTCTTGAAGGAAAGAAGATTAGACCTTACTAACTTTTGTATTACGCCTTTAATGCTATGCAATGTTCGAGGTCATGGCACGGTGCCCTTGGTGAAAAGGGCAAGATCGTCGGTTTTGTACCACCACGGCAACTTTTCGAGGAGGTGGTGACCTTGTCTGTATCAGGTTTCTTTCTATTAGCGCGGGTAAAGTTCTGCGTCGTCATGGGAATTGGGTCGAGCCCAGGACAGGCGTCTGTTTTGGTTGTGAAGCTATGAGCTTTGGCGAGGTGTTGAGTTTGTTGATTTTGTTGAAATGCGGAGCAATTCACGTGGGAGTTATGTTGACAGAGGATGCTATGGCAGCTACATCGTTGTTGAATGACATTCTTACGTGGTTTCCTCGGGATACCATTCCTCGTCATGCTCTTTTTCCTTGGAAAAGCGGTTCCAATTTTCTTGGTATTACTAGAAGATCACCTTCCTTGGTCGGCGTCCGATTCGAACCCCTTCTTCTAATCGCATTCCATGCTTACCATTTCGTTGAAATCTCCGGAGCACTAGCGATCATTCGCTCATAGTAGAATGAGCTTAGAGTATTCAAGAATACCTTAGTCATCTCCTTTTCTTCCAATGGTGGGTTAATTTGGGCGTGATTTCCCTCCATCGTTCGCATATTCATTAAATGTCTCTCTTTCCTTTTGAGACATGGGCGAGTTGATCCCTATCGAGTCATATCAAGTTGAACTTATATTTTTGTCGAAGGCTTTACCTAAGTCGTTGAATATTTGGATACTCGTCTTGTCTAACCCATGTACCACTTGATGCGGCACGTGAGGCATCTGGAAGTAATGAATTAGCGGTGATGATCCTCATTGTCGTAGACATTTTCCTAGCATACATTGTGAGATGACTCGAGGACAAGAGTTCCTTTGTACTTTTCAAAGTCGAGGACTTTGAATTTCGAGTATTTTACGAGGAACTAAGCAAAGATCTGGCGCTTTTCCCAAACAATTCTTTCCCTTGAATTGTTTTATCTCAAGTGCATTTGAGGAGTTGTTCTGGAGATTCTCCATTGAACCACGAGCGTTCGTGTTATTTCTGGCGTGTGATGAACTTCTGCGTGGTAGTGTGTACTACGGCTGAGTTCAACATGATCGGTTGAGAAACCAACATTGTTACTTGTGGAAAGTTATTCCACGTGGCGTGAATGTAGCGTTACGCAAAGTAGGTATTTCAAGCGAGGTTGTTTGAGAAGTCGGTTGGCGAACTCCGATCTTTGAAGTTGAAAGGCATTCCCATGGATAGCCGGCATGCTAAAGGTGAACTCTTGGTGCGACAAGCTGGCGGAGTAGTAGTATCCTCTGAAGTTCTTTGTTTGGTTTTTTGCTCGATCTTTGCTTGTTGACTTTCTTGTTGTGTAGTGAGTTAACCAAAGATGTGAGTCTTTCCACTTCTTCTTGTAGCGTTGTTACTGTACTACGAAGTTCAGCATTCTCTTGTTCAAAATTCTCCTTTATTTTTGATCTAGTATCGTACGTTCGAGTTGGCTGCGGACGCAGTCGAGAAACTCTAAGACGCGACAGCTTGACAATCTGTTCCTATCTGGAAAAATGATTCCAACTGTTGAAATGTTAGACTCTAGACAATAGACCTAAATGCAAGATATGATGCATGAATATGATTGTAAAGAAAGGGGAATTTCCAAAGAATTTATGCTAAAAGAGATATTTCTTGGCAAATATTTGGATGGAAAAACACAAATTTCATTGATTATTGGAAGAAGATTACAACAATTGTTTGTTTTGGAGCATTGCTCACACAAATGATAAAATAAATGATAAAATTACAAACTAAATTGAACTAATTAAACGTCTTCGTCTGATGAAGATCCGAAGGCTTGATGCAGCTTCCTCTTCAGGATTTCCTTTCCATAGCGAGCTTTTAGTTCTGCTTTCTCGGCTTTTAGCTTGCTGACGACTCTTTTCCATTCGTTGGGAGTAAGATTGTTATTCATCAAATCTTCAGGCGTTCCTTTTCTTTCTTTGATGAATTTCTTGATTGCGTCATGCTTCTGGCGAATCTCCTCATCTTTTTCCATGAGCCATTCATCCTGGAAATAAAGCGTCTTTTCATGATCTTTGACTTGCTTCTTGAGCTTCTCATTCTCAAGGTTAGCCTTAAGGAATTTGTTTTCCAAAAAGTGTAGGTTTCCATGGCTACACAATTCTTTGCTCTTTTCTTTACCCAAGAAGTGTAGGTTTCCATGGCTACACAATTCTTTGCCTTTCTTTTTCATTTCTTTTGGATGTGATGCCAAGCTTTAATCATCCTATCCTTCAATCCTTGGGAATCCTCCCCTTCATGGTAGAAGTAGCTTTCTACTGTAAATCCAAGAGGTTTACCAGAATTTGCGTATCCGAGTTGACGTCTCGCTAGGAATGGGTTATAGTTGATTCCTCCTTTCGTACCAATGAGAGGTACGTTGGCAAATTCTCCACAGCTCTCAATGATTTCCATCTCATTGTTTGCCAAAGTATACCAATGGATATCGTCGTTTGTAAGAGACATGAGTCTTCTGGACCAATGCCACTCGTCTTTGTTTTCGCGGAAGATAGGAGATCTAGGCAAATGTGAGGTAATCCATTTGAAAAACAGAGGTACGCAACACACGATAGTTCCGTCTCCTTGACGATTCCTATGATGAATAGAGACGTACGTATCACCAAGCAGGGTGGGAACGGGATTTCCAATCAGAAAGATCCTTATGGCGTTGATATCAACGAAATTCGAGATGTTGGGAAACAACACCAATCCATAGAGGAGTAAAGCTAAAATAGCTTCAAAGGCCACCATACTACCAACTTCTGAGAATTTGAGAGCCTTCTCCATTAGGAACTTTGAGGTTAGTCCTAAGAGTTTTCCTCTGGTATTTAGGTTTTTGTCTATCTCAGATTTCTTTAAATGAGTCATTGTTGCAATGACTTGTGACTTGGGAATGGCTTCCAAACCATTGAAAGGCACTTTGTCTGATACTGAGATACCTATTAAGGACCAAATTGTGGTTATTTTGTACATTATTTTGTGGTCCTTAACAATGTCTTTCTATTTAATTTGTATATTTATTTTAGTATTTTGTTTTAATTAGGTTTTTATTTAGTTTTCGTTTAAAATATATTATTTAACTTATTTTACTCTTATTTGTAGGAATTTATTGTCTAATTCTCCCAAGCTTGGATTCAAGGGCACTTGAAGAGCTTTAGGGATGATTCTTTTGAAGATATTTTTGGAAGAAGGAAGCATGCTACAGGTCGCGCTCATCGCGGTGCCAACATGAGTGCGCTCAGCGCGACTTACCCGCGCTCAGCGCGGTCTGCGAAATTCAGAAAAAAGGACAGCCCATGCTTTCACCTTTTGAGCCACCAACCCATCACTTCACCTGATCTTTTTGGCTTGTAAAGGAAGCAAGAAAAGACACACCATCATTATATTTTCATCTTTGTAAATCTAGGGCAAGTTTAGGAAGAAAAAACCATAGCTTTTCCTTCTTGATTTTCTTGGATTTTCATCATCACTACCAACAATCTTGAGAGCAAGCAACTATGGAAATGAGTGGCTAAGCTCTTTTTGTGTCAAGATTAGAGGTAGTTGATCTATATAGTATGTATTTCTATTAATCCATTTGTGTATGAACATGGTTGATGATTAATATAGTTGAATATCTTTGTTCTTCATCTTTATGCTTTGAGTTTTGCTTGGAAAAGAATATTTCAAAGTGACCTAGGATATTCATCCTCTAATAAACAAATGCTAGGAATAGATTTGTGTGTTAGAGTTTACAAAATATTGAACTTAATGATTATCATGCTAATAGTTGTAGTGAGGAATCATGCAAGGATTAACATGATAACATTCACAATCTTGGTGGGAAATCTACAAGATTGAGAGGATATGTATTTGTAGAAATCATCTATTATGTTCATCACTTGATTAAATGAATATGTATGAAACTAGATCAATGAAACTAATCTTGACATGCCTTCTTAACTTGAAAACAATCTCAAACTCTCTCTAATCCAAACTATAACTCTCTTTGAAAGAATTAATTTAGTTGTTGTTTGGAAACTCATGGTTCTAGTAGAGTAGATAACAAACCCTTTGGTTACATCATCTTAAAACATACTTTTCTATTGAAAGACTATAACATGCACCAATCCCTGTGGAATCGATAATTAAAAATACTTTGTTCACGGAAGAAACCTACAACAAAATGGCGCCGTTGCCGGGGATTGGCGTTTGATGTTGTTAGTATAGCAATATTTGTGTGTTTTAAGACTTTTTCTACTAATCTCTCTTTGTTTTTTTTTGTGTGGCTAGACTTTTTAAGGAATTAGTTTATGCGGGGAATTATTCCGGTCGACCAACTCCTTTTCGATCCCGAAATTGAAAGGACGGCTAGGAGACTTAATAGTAGTGCTAAAAGAAGAAAAAGACAAGCTAGGCAAAGGCAAGAAAGAGGAGAAAGAGGAGAAGCATCTACTTCTTCAACACCACCCGTGTTTGGAGAAGTCACCACTATGGCGGAGAATCAACCACCACCACCACCACCACCACTGCAGGGGCCGTGTGTCAATAGCCCTCGCCATAATGCTCAATTTGCCCGACAAGCAAATGCAAGGGTTGCGGAAATGAAAGCGGGCTTGCTTCACTTCTCTGCAAGTCCATTTCATGGCCACCATGAAGACCCTTACACTTACCTTACCAAGTTTTATGAGATCGCGGGAGCGTGGGTGCTCAGGAAGACCAAGAAGAGCAATATTTCCAAGGCTTTTCCCTCATTCTCTAGTGGGCAAGGCAAAAGATTGGTATCTTGATCAATTGCAAGAGACAATGACTAATTGGAATGTTTTGGAGGAAAAGTTTCTTGAACGCTTTTTCCCTCAATCACGTTTCATGGAGGCTAAGACGGCTATCTCGGTGTTTTCGCAAGGAGTAAACGAGCCTTTGAATCGGGCTTGGGAAAGGTAAAAGTCTATGCTTAGGAAGTGTCCTAGCCACGGTTTTGACGAGCTTACACAAATTCATATTTTCCGAAATGGTCTCCAACCTCAACACAAATTGTTGTTGGATGCCACAGCGGGAGGTTCTTTGATGGCAAAAACACCATATGAAGCAATCCAAATTATTGAGAAGATGGGTAGCAATGATCGTCAAACTCATCATGATCAAGGAGGTGTACAAGTGAAAACGGGAGTTCTAGAAATTGGTTCAAGTCACGAAGCACTTGTGGCGCAAAACAAATTGTTTGCGAAACAAGTTGAAGAATTGACAAAACAAATGGCTAAACTCCCTCAACAAATCATGGAGTTACAAGGAGCATCAAATAAGCAAGCTCACCAAATAGCTTGTTGTGAATTGTGCAAAGGAGATCATAAAACCGGCTTTTGTCCTCAGGAGAATGAGGAAGCTAACTATGCCAACCAAGGCCAAGGGTACCAACAACGAGCTCCTTACCCTTATCAAAATCAAAACCAAGGTTACCAACAAAGGGTAATCAAGGTTATCAAGGAGGGTGGAGGCAAGATAACAATAACCAAGGAAGGCAAAATCCATATCAAACACAAAATCAAAATCAAAGTCAACAACAAAATCAAGGTCAACAACAAAACCAACCTCAAAATCAAGTGAGATCGTCCAACATTCAAGACACTCTAGCTCAATTTATGCAAGCTTCTATGGCTAATCAAAACACGGGCGTCCATCAAAAATTTGGAACACAAGTGGGACAACTAGCTAAGCAACTTTCCGAACAAAGTGCTTGACATCATTTTCCCACTACATAAACAAATCCTAAGGAGCATTGCAAAGCCATAACAACAAGAAGTGGTAGAGTTTGTGATGAGAAAAGGAAGGTAGCTGAAAGAAAAAAAAAAGTAGTGGAGAAGGATGAAGAAGTAATAGTGGAGGAAGAGGTAGTTGAAAAAGATGAAGAGGATGAAGTTAAAAAACATGATAATGTTGATGTGGAGGATGATTTAGTTGAAAATGAGGTGTTAGTTGAAAATGAAAAGGAAAATGGTGTAGTTGAAAAGGAGAAAGTAGAGGAGAAAAAGAAGAAAATGAAAAAGGGAAAAGAGAGAAGGAAGTAACTTATCCATTGAGAAGTTTACCATATCCTCACCTTCCTTCTAAAAAGGATGATGCAAAGCACTATGCTAGGTTTATGGATATTTTCAAGCAATTGCAAATAAATATTCCATTTACCGAAGCACTAGAGCAAATGCCCAAATATGCAAAATTCATGAAGGATATCTTGACGAAAAAGAAGAGGTACACGGATCAAGAAACCATAATGGTGGATGCTAGTTGTAGTGCAATAATTCAACGCACTATTCCGAAGAAAGAAAGTGATCCGGGTCGTGTAACTTTGCCCGTGACCATTGGGGATGTGTATGTCGGAAAAGGATTAATTGATTTGGGGTCAAGCATCAACTTGATTCCATTATCCATTGTGAAGAGATTGGGGGAGATTGAATTAAAGTCCACAAAAATGACATTGCAATTAGCGGACAAGTCTATTACTCGCCCACACGGTGTAGCTTTAGATTTGTTGGTAAAAGTGGACAAATTCTTTTTTCCGGTTGACTTTGTTGTCATAGACATGGAGGAAGATGTGGATGCACCTTTAATTCTCAGAAGACCATTCATGAAGACGACAAGAATGATGATTGATATAGATGATGGCCTAATGAAGGTGAGAGTACAAGATGAAGAGATTTGCTTTAATCTTTTTTGAAGCAATGAAGCATCCCATGGATAAGAAAGATTGTTTCAAGATTGAGGTTATTGAGGAAGCAACACAAGAAGTGAATGATGATGATGATAGTCGAGATATTGAGGAGTGTTTGGAAGGAATGGAGATTTCAAAGGAAATGCACCCTTGGGAGGAAGAAGAGGAAAGTTTGAAAAAAGATCTAAAAGATGAAGACCAAAACCTTGAGTTGAAAGAGCTACCGTCTCATTTAAAGTATGTGTTTATTGAGGAGGGAGGTAAAAATCCCGTAATCATTAGCAATACATTGTCGGAAAATGAGGAGGAAAGCTTAATTAAAGTTTTGAAATCAAACAAAATGCGATTGGTTGGGTCTTAGCCGATTTGAAAGGCATAAGCTCGGCCTATTGTATGCACAACATTATGATGGAGGATGAGTACAAGCCGGTAGCCCAACCTCAACGGCGATTGAATCCGGTGATGAAGGAGGTAGTTCGCCAAGAAGTAGTGAAGATGCTTGAAGCGGGTATGATTTACCCGATTTCGGATAGTACGTGGGTGAGCCCGATTCATGTGGTTCCTAAGAAAGGAGGGTTGACTGTTGTGTCTAATGATAAGGATGAGCTAGTGCAAACAAGAAAAGTGACGGGGTGGAGAATGTGTATTGATTACCGTAGGCTTAACAAAGCGACGAGAAAAGATCATTTTCCTCTTCCGTTCATGGACCAAATGTTAGAAAGGGCTTGCGGGACAACAATACTATTGTTTCTTGGATGGTTATTCGGGATATAATCAAATATCGGTGAATCCGGAAGATCATGAGAAAATGACTTTCACATGTCCGTTTGGAATTTTCGCGTATAGGCGTATGCCTTTTGGCTTGTGCAATGCGCCGACAACATTTCAAAGGTGCATGCAAGCTATATTCGCCGATTTGATTGAAAAGACAATTGAAGTTTTTATGGATGACTTTTCCGTTTTTGGAGCTTCGTTTGATTTATGCTTGGAAAATTTGGACACCGTCTTGAAGAGGTGTGTGCAAACCAACTTGGTCTTGAATTGGGAAAAATGCAACCTTATGGTGACCGAGGGAATCGTCCTTGGCCATAAGATATCTTCAAGAGGAATTGAGGTTGACAAAGCAAAAATTGATGTTATCGAGACGCTTCCCCCACCTACCAATGTCAAAGGCATTCGGAGCTTTTTGGGTCACGCAGGATTCTATCGAAGATTCATCAAAGACTTCTCCAAAATAGCCAAACCTTTGAGCAACTTGCTCAACAAAGATAAGTATTTCTTGTTTGATAGTGATTGTTTGTTAGCTTTTGAAAAATTAAAGGAGAATTTGATAAATGCACCCATAATCACTGCGCCTAATTGGAAACTTGATTTTGAACTAATGTGTGACGCTAGTGATTATGCGGTAGGAGCCGTATTAGGCCAAAGGAAGAACAAAACCTTCCATGCTATACATTATGCGAGCAAAGTTTTGAATGATGCTCAAATAAACTATGCAACAACTGAAAAAGAGTTGCTCGCAATTGTATATGCATTGGAAAAGTTTCGTCCTTACTTAATTGGTTCAAAGGTTGTGGTTTTCACGGATCATTCGGCGATAAAATATCTGCTTACCAAACCGGACTCTAAACAAAGGCTAATCCGATGGATTCTTCTTTTACAAGAATTTGATTTAGAGGTCCGTGATAAAAAAGGTTCGGAAAATTTGGTAGCGGATCATTTGTCTCGCTTAGTGAATGTGAAAATTACGGACAAGGAAAAAGAAGTGAAGGAGGAATTCCCGGATGAGAAGTTATTTGCAATCCAAGAGCGACCGTGGTTTGCCGACATGGCAAATTACAAGGCCGCGGGATTAATGGCCGGAAGATTTGACTTGGAATGAGAAGAGGAAATTTTTAGCCGATAATAAGTATTATGTGTGGGATGAACCTTATATCTTTAGGTTGAGTAGCGATGGATTGTTAAGAAGATGTGTGAGTGATGAAGAGGCCAAAAACATTCTTTGGCATTGTCACAATTCCCCTTGTGGGGGACACTATAATGGGATGCGGGCCACCAAGTCCTACAATCGGATTTTATTGGCCTTCGCTATTCAAAGATCGTATGCTCATGCTAAGTCATGTGACAAATGTCAAAGAAGTGGCGGGATAGGAAAAAGAGATGAAATGCCGTTGAACAATATGTTGGAAGTGGAAGTATTTGATTGTTGGGGGATTGATTTTGTCGGTCCTTTTCCATCTTCGTTTTCAAATGAATATATTCTTGTAGCTGGATTACGTGTCAAAGTGGGTAGAGGCCATTGCTTCTCCTAAGGCCGGCCTTGGCATTATCAAATTTTTGAAAAGAAACATTTTTTCTCGTTTTGGTGTGCCTAGGGTGCTCATTAGTGATGGCGGGTCGCACTTTTGTAATGCATTGTTACAAAAACTTTTGAAACAATTTGGTGTAAAGCATAAAGTGACGACCCCCTATCACCCTCAAGCAAATGGCCAAGTCGAGGTGTCTAATAGAAATCAAAAGATTTTGGAAAAAAGCATTTCGGGTTCGAGAAAAGATTGGTCACAAAAATTAGATGAAGCTTTGTGGGCGTATCGAACCGCCTATAAAGCTCCTATCGGACTAACCCCGTTTCAGGTTGTGTATGGAAAAACTTGTCACCTCCCGGTAGAGATGGAGCACAAAGCATTATGGGCCCTCCGATTCTTGAATTTTGATCCATCCTTGGCGGGTGAAAAGCGAAAATTACAACTCGTTCAATTGGAAGAAATGCGAGAAGAGGCATACTATTCAAATCGGAGGTACAAAACAAAAGTCAAGGTTTCTCATGATAAGAAGATAAAGATCAAGTAATTGAGGCCGGGACAAAAGGTTCTCTTGTTCAATTCCCGGATGAGGCTTTTTCCGGGAAAACTCAAAATAAAGTGGTCCGGTCCGTTTTTAATCAAAGAGGTCAAAGATTTTGGTGCAAGATCTTGCACGAACAAAAGAATGGACGGTGAATGGGCAGCGGTTGAAACGGTACGTTGGCGGAGAGGTGAGCCGCAAGATAGCCGAATCCTTCTTTGATGATCAATGATCATCATGAACCGTCGAGCTCTACCGACGTTAAACAAAGCGCTTGTTGGGAGGCACCCCAACATTGTAAGTATTCTTCCTTGAACTCATTTACACTTGCCCGCCTTGTTAGTTTCTTTGTTTTCTTAAAAATTCAAAATTCGAGACCGCTCGAGCCTCTTACTGACCCATCTGGCGAAACTTTCGCTCGGTAGCGATAGGGACCTCGGTGATCTGGATTTAAAAAAATAATTTGAAAAATCAGATTTTTGGAGGCCGTTCGTGGCGATCGGTTTAAATAGGGGTTAGGGTTATTTTCAACCCTTTTCCCTCTTTTCTTCAAATCCTCACTCTCTCAAAATCCCAAAACCCAACCAAAAATCTTGAATTTTGCGATTTCTTTGTCCAATCACTCAACCAAGGCATCCTAGTAAGTATTCTATGTTTTCCTTTCTCAATTTTGTGTACATTGCATGTTTAGGTTAGATTTTGAAAACCTAGGGTTAGGAATTTTGAATTTTCTCTTAGAATTAGGATGTTTATGTGTTAGAAAGTAATAGGATGTTATTTTCGCTGCCCTAGGAAGTGTTTTTGTGGAGAAAATTACATTTTGCGGAAGAATTTTTACGAAAATCATGAGGCCATGTGTGATGCAATTTTGAAAATTTCTTCTTTGTGTTTTAGTGTGTCCGATTAGTTGTAATGCTTTGGTTGGTTGGTTTACTTTCTTTGTTTGCATGATTATTGCTAATGGACACCTCGGTGTCACTTTTACATTGATTTTGTGTTGAAATTTGGATGGCACCTAGCGACAAAGAGTTTCCTCTGTTTGAAATGGGCCCTCTCGACTCTCGTTCGACGTTGTGCGATTTTTGGGGCCTGCTCAGGAGGCTCGCTACAAAGAGCTCGAGGAGCGAAACATCTGGACTGAGCGCACCATCAGCCTCCGTGAGCAAGGGCACTACCACACGCCTCATGTCATCCTTGATAATTACGGCTTGGAAGTTCTTTGTAATCCTCAGACAAAGGTCAACGTGGAGCTTGTTCGAGAGATTTATGCCAATGCTATCCCGGCCGAGGGATGTGAGTTTAGGTTTGCTTCCGTTGTTCGAGGCAAATTAGTTTCTTTCTCTCGCACCGCAATCAACAGTTTTCTAGGCATCAACTGGACAGCCCTAGAGGACCAACTAGATGTCTACCATGAGCACCTGGCTCGTGGTAATTGGGATTACAACATGCTGAGGACTAAGCTCTGTTTGTCTGGGCATTCTTATGAGTTGAATCGGGCTGGTCAACCCTTGAAATTCAACAGGGCCAGTCTGAAAACAAGTGCCCGAGTTATGATGTGCGTAGCTCTGTACAATCTGAAGCCTAGGAGCCACACATCTTCGATACCCATGGAGACGGCAGGTTTGATTGCTTACATGCTCGATGAGGAGAAAATTGATTTTGGTCGTCTGATCGCGAATGAGCTGAAGAGGGTTACGCTTAGTTATACCTCCAGGGGGAGCGTATAAAGTGTGCTCTCACATATCCTGGGTTGATCATGGGTTTGCTAAAGAGGGCGAAGGTGGCTTTTCCAGCTGTGGGGCACCTAACCATTGATGGAGTTGTTGATGATCACTACTGTGATCGATTTTGTAGGGTCCTTGATAATACTGTTGCCCAGGCTGTACCAGTTGCAGCGGCACTTCCTCAAGCTAGTCCATCAAAAGAATGGAACAGACAGATGCATCTCGCTCATCAGAGAGCATTTATGTTTATGCATGAGAGCATGGAGCACCTTGCTCTACAGATTCGAGAGCCCGGAGTGAACCATTTCACTCGCACGGGTGAGCAGCTCCGTGCATATGCTGGCTGGCCCGGGGTCGGGCCAAATGCTGAGGAGGAGGTGGGAGATGAGAATGATGGTGAAGAGAGTTCTAGTTCTGGTTCCGGTTCTGACTCGGGGTCTATTGGAGATTCGATTCTCGAGGCCTCTGACTGATGATTTCTTTTATTTTCCTGTTTTTATTTTACCATCAGCATTCTAGTTTTAGATTTTACTTTTGCATTTTAGTTTTTAACTTTGGATTTTGTTGGTTGCCATCCAATTTTGGGGATTGGCTTGTAATTCCAATTAATATTTTGTAGGCATGAAGCCTAAATACTTCTTTTTAAGTCTTAAACACCATTTTGGGGTGTCTTTTCATTTTAAGTTTAGTTTCTTTTATTTTGTTCTATTTTATTTTATTTTTAGATTATAGTATTTAGTTTGAATTTACTTCTTGTGGTTTGTCCGGATTGTTCAAACGGTTCTTCAAAGCTAGTAAGCGTGTTTCACCAAAGTGATGGTGATGATAAAATTCTCGATTCATTCCACAAAGAAGGTACACATTTAATCGTTTTGTAGAAACATAACATGTCTATGAAATTTGTTCTTTATGCAAGATATTTTGGCATGTACAAAAAATAATAATTTGTGTTCACATTCGAATCATTAGGACATAAACCATATATGTGAGAAGCTTCCACTTTCTACCAAATATTGAGTGTCTAATAGTTGTGTTAACTCGTGTGATTCATGCTTAATCTTTACTTGTTTGTGATAACTTGGAAACTAAGAAATGATCAAGGCAATTTTTTGTGCATTATGAGGAAAACCACCAATTCTAAAAGGGCTTCAATTACCGTGAGAGGCGAATCCTTGTGAACCCTTTTGAGCTTAAATAGTATTTGTAGGATGAATGTATCAAATCAACTAATTGTTAAGTAGGCCACTTAATAGTTGTTGATGATCTTTGAAAAATTCAATGATCATTCATTCTATAAATTTTCTTGTTTGCAAATACCAACCCTTTTGTTAATTAGCCCTTGAAGAGCATGTCTTGAATAAAAAAAAAGGATTGATATAAGTAAAGTTGGGGAGGTGGATCAAAAGAACCTAGAATTGATGGCACAATGATCCTAAAGAAAGAAAAAGAATAGAGAAAAAAAATACAAAAGAAGAAAGAAATTTGTTTATGAAAAGAAAAAAAAAGAGAGGATCATT
Source organism: Vicia sativa (assembly GCA_021764765.1). NCBI lineage: Eukaryota > Viridiplantae > Streptophyta > Magnoliopsida > Fabales > Fabaceae > Vicia > Vicia sativa. The sequence goes on along the minus strand of CM038792.1, from coordinate 110,456,662 downwards.
GTGTGGAAAGAAAAGAGGTTGTGAATAATGAGATGGGAATTAGTTGTGAAATGCTCTTCGTATCCTTTTACCCGATTCGTTTCAATGGCTTTGTACTTAAATATCCCTTGTTTCTAACCTAAGCCAAGTTACAACCTTCAAAGTCCTTAGTGATCTTCGTTTCCATTTTATCATTTAACTTGTTTCGATGAATGCATGAATTATTCTGGATGTGCATAATTATTAGTGAGAGTGTTTGGTCCTTTGTGAATTTACATTTTGTTCTTCTTGAATTTTGAAGAAATGATTAGGTTATTCAAGTGTGAACATATCTTTTATTTTGTTATTTGTTTTGATATATTGTGTTTAGAATTTAATTCATGGCCATGTTGTGTTTAGAAGAAGCGATTGATGTGTGCTTTTGCCTGGTATGTCGAGTTTGAACCATTACTCTTGTGTGAGTTTGCATGCTTGCATTTTGTTCTTTCTAGCTTTGTAAGATTATTGACTTTTGTTTGGGGACAAACAAAGAAGTAAGTTGGGGAGAGTTGTTAAGGACCAAATTGTGGTTATTTTGTACATTATTTTGTGGTCCTTAACAATGTCTTTCTATTTAATTTGTATATTTATTTTAGTATTTTGTTTTAATTAGGTTTTTATTTAGTTTTCGTTTAAAATATATTATTTAACTTATTTTACTCTTATTTGTAGGAATTTATTGTCTAATTCTCCCAAGCTTGGATTCAAGGGCACTTGAAGAGCTTTAGGGATGATTCTTTTGAAGATATTTTTGGAAGAAGGAAGCATGCTACAGGTCGCGCTCATCGCGGTGCCAACATGAGTGCGCTCAGCGCGACTTACCCGCGCTCAGCGCGGTCTGCGAAATTCAGAAAAAAGGACAGCCCATGCTTTCACCTTTTGAGCCACCAACCCATCACTTCACCTGATCTTTTTGGCTTGTAAAGGAAGCAAGAAAAGACACACCATCATTATCTTTTCATCTTTGTAAATCTAGGGCATGTTTAGGAAGAAAAAACCATAGCTTTTCCTTCTTGATTTTCTTGGATTTTCATCATCACTACCAACAATCTTGAGAGCAAGCAACTATGGAAATGAGTGGCTAAGCTCTTTTTGTGTCAAGATTAGAGGTAGTTGATCTATATAGTATGTATTTCTATTAATCCATTTGTGTATGAACATGGTTGATGATTAATATAGTTGAATATCTTTGTTCTTCATCTTTATGCTTTGAGTTTTGCTTGGAAAAGAATATTTCAAAGTGACCTAGGATATTCATCCTCTAATAAACAAATGCTAGGAATAGATTTGTGTGTTAGAGTTTACAAAATATTGAACTTAATGATTATCATGCTAATAGTTGTAGTGAGGAATCATGCAAGGATTAACATGATAACATTCACAATCTTGGTGGGAAATCTACAAGATTGAGAGGATATGTATTTGTAGAAATCATCTATTATGTTCATCACTTGATTAAATGAATATGTATGAAACTAGATCAATGAAACTAATCTTGACATGCCTTCTTAACTTGAAAACAATCTCAAACTCTCTCTAATCCAAACTATAACTCTCTTTGAAAGAATTAATTTAGTTGTTGTTTGGAAACTCATGGTTCTAGTAGAGTAGATAACAAACCCTTTGGTTACATCATCTTAAAACATACTTTTCTATTGAAAGACTATAACATGCACCAATCCCTGTGGAATCGATAATTAAAAATACTTTGTTCACGGAAGAAACCTACAACAATACCTAAGATATGCGCGTACTCTTCCAAAGTAGGCATCAACTGATAATCAGGGAAAGTGAAACAGCGATAGACTGGATCATAGAACTGAACGAAAGTTTTGAGAAGTCCTTCATCAACGTTAGCGTTCAGAAGAGTTAGAAGAGTTCCATAGCGTTTTATGAAATCCGAGGGATCTTCTACCAAGGATGCTAACTCTTTTAACTTTCCTACATCAGGAACTCTAAAACTGTATCTCTTGGTGAATCTTCCTCTGACGTCCATCACTCTAACCTAAAATATTTTACAAAGAAAAAAATCTCTAAATTCTTTGGAAATGGGAAGAGAAAATAAAAAAAAAATTGTTTTTATGAATGAATGAATGCATGAATGCAGCAAACATGGTTAGTAGTTATACACACGGTCAATTGAAAGTCACGAGCATGAAGCCAGCGATAAGAATCAACGTGGTTAAGTTCTATGGGCTTATTCATCTATGAATCGGGTTCTCACGATACTGAGCTCAACACTCCCCTTCAAAACATTATTGGATTTGTTGAATACTCGATGGTCCAATAATATTTTCAAGAAGAAACTACGCTGATCGTAGTATCGCATGACAATTACTCTAGGCTTACAACGAATAATCTACCACTACATCCTAATGGCGGGATGGTTTATGTGTTCTGATCCACTCGACTTCTTAAGTTCCCCGAAAATACGTCTTCGCATTACTTGCTAAACACAATACCCTCAAGACAACATCCTGCGGGAAATATTAACGAAGCATTGAGCGCTCACGTATTAATACCTCCACCTAGATCTTAAAATGTTTCTTAAATCCGGGTTAGGATTTCTTTCCATCAAGTGAAATCACGAAACACACAATAAAGAAAGATATATGCAAAATATTTGAAAAGCTTATCCCTTTCTTTTCTTTTTGAAAACAAAAAGCTTGGTGCTCTCGGGAAGTGCGTTTTCTTTTTGAAAATCAAAGTTTCGTATTCCCAGTCGCCATTATTCTGTTCGCGTTAAAGGTGGCGCTGAGGATCTTGACGTGAGTTCGAATTCTCGGCATAACGATTTAAATCTTTTGATTTATTTATAAAGATGCATGAGCATCAAGCTTTATTATTTTCAACACAAGAAAGATGATTTAATGATTATGAAAAGGGAAAGTGAAATACCCTCAATTGATATTGGTATGCGTAACAACTAAGCGCAAGCTAGGCGTAACGCATTGGGAGATTCGAGTAAGGGGATTGTTATATAAAGGGAATAGATGGAGCACCTTAAATATATGTAGTTATCTCACTTTATATATGAATATGTTTGATATGTTTGTGTGTTTTAATTGCTATTTCTATGATTGGGAAAGTTTCTCCTTTGGATTTTAAGCGATGATTATGTGGGATTCTAGGTTTTGTTATTATTGTGCTCGCAAAGATCGTGGATCTTAATACATATCTAGTGGGAATCGAGCATTTGTAGCTCGGATCTCAGGTTCTATGGTTTGTTTGGTGCGAGAGAAAAAATTTGCTCGGCAAGGATGAGACCTTGTGCCTACGTATTCTCAAAGGATGTTGAGAAAGTCGAGCAATCGTAGTTCCCACTTATGCTAGTGGAAAGCAGCGAGATGTTAGTAAGAGCAGACAAATGTCATCTTTATGAAAATGTATCTAATCTATTTCATCACATACATTTTTGAAAAGTTTGAATGATTAAAATCTTTAAATCGTAAGTTATAGGTGTTTTGCTTGAGTGTACAAGCGTTACCACTTACATGTTTAAGAAAGATGTTTGAAAAGATGATTGAATCTTTTAGCGTAAGCATTGGGTGTTTTGCTTGAGTGTACAAGCGTTACCACTTCTTGTTAAGAGATGTTTTTGTTTGAAAATAGTTTAAAAGAAGTTTGAAAAGTTTTGAAAAGTTTTGATTGTATGTGATGTGATAGATGAGATACTTCTTCCATAGAGATGATAGATGTCTAAATCTCGGAGAGAAATTGATTGGATTAAAGGGATGCTTTTAAGAAGCCCATGGGTCCTTGTATTGTTAGCCCAAGAGGAGGCATTCCGAGGTCATCGAGGTCCTTGTATGAAGCTCAAGAGGAAGCTATAAGGTATGGTGGCTTTGGCTTGAAAGGGATTTCACCGAAACCATCCTTTTCGAATAAGAGCAATTTCAAGGAAATTTTACTCTGGGGATTTGAAAGTGATTTCAGGAAACCATCCTTTCGGGTTCTATCTTAGCGGGTGATTCTTTGTATTGGAAGCCCAATAGGAGGCTGTTAAGAGATTTCCTATCTCTTTCATTGTATGATGCCAGAAGGCTAAACTCTATGAGGAGTTCTTTTGAGCAGAGCCCAGAGGAGGTGACTCAGCAGAGTGTTTGTCTTATATGAAGCCTAAGCGGAGTCTAAACTACGTGGGAGAGTTTCTTTGTACAAAGCCGAGAAGGCTAAACTCATTGGAGATAAAATATTTTGTATGAAGCCGGAGGTTTAACTCATTTGAGGATGGATTGTCTTGTATGAAGCCAGCGGAGGCTAAACTACGGAACCTATTGATTAGTCTAATTGTTATGTTATAACTAGGCAGTTGTATAAGCAGTGTGTGTGTGCGATATGTATTCACGAGGAGTTTATGAAGGAAATATAAACAATGCATGATGTTTATTTACAGATTTATGAAATATAAACAAGTGTACGTGAAGCGAGCGTTTAAAGCAGCGCAACTTGATTATTCACGAGTTTGAGCGTACAAGGAAATGAATATGTACGAGCGAGCTATTTATACGGACAAAGATGGATGTACATAGGAGGGTTGGGACTTACACCATAAGGAGGCCCATTGATTTGAAAGCAGTTTCACAAGGAATAATGCTCCTTTCAATACCAATGGTATTCGATGTAAAATGTACGGATGAAGCGGAAATGATTGATTGAAGTTTATCTGTAAAAGGTATCTGTATTATGTACAGATAAAAAGTATTTGAAAAAGAATTATCTGTGTTATGTACAGATGAAAAGTTTGTTTTGAAAAGTATTTGGTATGTACAAAGAAAATATATACATAAAAGACTATTTTGTTTGAGTATACACAAGTGATGTGAAAAAAGCGATCAAGTATTCTACTTGAGTATAAAAGGAGTATCTGTATTATGTACAGATGAAACTTTGTAAAAAAAAGTATTTGACAAAAGTTTGATATGTACAAAGAAATATGATGTACATAAAAGAATGCTATGGGACTTACACCATGATGGAGGCCCATTGGTCCAAAAGAAATTTTACTCAGAAGAATTCTTCCTTTAGAACCAATGGATTCGGCGTATAGACAAACGAATGAAAACAAACGACAGAAATTTGTTTACGTTTGAATATTAACAATGATAATTTTGAGTATGTACAAGTAAAACTAAATATGTACATAAAGGATTGGGACTTACACCATAAGGGTGGCCCATGATCGATCGAGAAATTCGAGAGAAGATGAAATCAATTTTATCGTTTTAAATCGGATTGATCATGGTAAAAGATGCAAGTTTGATGAAATGTTTTGAAAAATGATTTTGAAATGTTTTTGAAATGTTAAGTTCATTTATGAGAAGTTTTGAAAAAAAATCGGAAGTCGAAAACTTGAAAAATTCACCTTTAAAAGGAGGTTTGAAAAGTGTTCAGAACGTCGTTTTCGGCTCGATTAAAATTTAATCAGATGAAAGTTTTTTTCTGAAAATTTTTACACTATCATAAAATAGATGTATTTATTGACAAGTGTCCAAAAAATCACCTTAAAATAAGGAGTTTTGATTGGTCAAAAAAATTGTGAAAGTTTGATAAAAAACATGAATAAATTTGGAAAGTTTGAAAAAAATGGTCCTGATGGGTGTTGAACCCATGACCATGAGGTGGGACGCGTGGCAAGAAGACTTAAAGGCAAGCAGACAACCACTAGGCCAAGCGCGCATTTGTGTTCAGTGGACTAAAACACGCGTTGATATAAGATTGGATTATTTGAATATTTGAAAATGAAGAACAATGAAGAACACGCGCGTAATCCTAGGTTTCTTGTTTGATCTTCAGATTGCCAAATCCAAGCTACCATCCTCGTTTCTCAACCAAATTGAATGATATAAAAATGAAACTTGATCGATTTTGCACAACGAACATGAATATGGTTGTTAATTTCATTTATATTCATCCTAGCATGTTTTGATTTCTGGAAAAACGAAGAACCCTAGAATCTAAGAATCCAAATTAAATTATGTGTAGTTGATGATTGTTGGATTTTTTTGAGGGTTTATGATCGTTAGATGTGCAGAAAGAGAATGGCCAAGAGTTTTTTTCAATTGATGCACAAAATCATAGAGTTCGAAGTTCAGTCACATACCTGTTGAGGCTGAGATCGAAATATGTTTTAGAGTACTTCCAGTTGTGATTTCTCGATCATTTGAGCACCAGCGGCATGTATGGAAGCTGTGTGAGTGATTAGCTTGCTTCGAATCCTTCCCAATCAATCCAGCAAAGTCCACCTGCACAGTTCAAAAATGGCAGCTCGATTTCGATGTAAATCGTGTTACAGTTAGATGTTAATGGCCTGGATCATATACATGATGTATATGGATGCTGTTCAGATGATTGGATCACACTTTGATCAAGTTTTACTCCAAATTTGATTACTTGGGCAGTTTTGGAAGTTTATGTTCATGAGATGCAATTTCTGATTTCCAGCCTTGTTCAAGTTGATTTTAAGTTTGGAACAAGTTTAATAATGATCATGAAACATGTTTGACACCAAAGATCATCCTGGTTTTAACTATATTTCAAAAATGCAAGTTTCTCACTTTTGCACTATATTGCTTGATTTTCAAGAAAGTAAAATGAAAGCATGATTTTGCATTTGCTTTTGTGTGGTTTGAATGGCAAGAAAGACCTCTATTTATAGGCCTTAAGTTCTGAAAATAATTGAGAAAGTTTGGCCATTGGTAAATTTGACTTGCCTTAGAGGGCAAGGAAGTCATTTTTGCATTAAATGCAAAAGGAAACTTCCTTTTAACCATGTGTTAAAACTCAAATTGATCTTATCCCAATCACAATTACTTCTCACTGATATTTATCAACTCTAATCCTCAATTGGCAAGGTGGCATGCTTCTAGAAGAAGAAAATGCAAAATGACCTATAATCTTGAAGTTTTGACTTTGAAAATCAAGTGTCATGGAGCCTTATGTTTCAATTTCAAAAGTGTATCTAGACTCCATGGATTTGAGAGTTCTTGGACATTTTGGAAAGATTTTTCCACAAGCTACAACTTTCATGTTTTGAGTTTTTTCAAATTCAAATTGGAACTAGGTGAAACAATGGCTTGAAGTTTGAAAAAAAATAAGAAATTTCAACACTTAGAAACTTTTCTAAGTATGAAAACTTTTGACTTTTTGTTGACTTTTCCAAATTCTTTGATTTTTTATGATCATGATGGATCATTTGAAATATTTTGATGATGGAAAAAGTTTTGTTTTGAAAAATTTGACCAAAAGTCAAAGTTTGACTTTTCTGTGCAGATGAAATTTCATCAGATGTTTTTGAAAACGACTGATGAATTCTTTGAACCTCTGTGATGTTTTGAATCCAGAAATTAGGTCAAGATATTGTATCTAAGATATAATGACCAATCTCTATCCAAAAAAGTCATTTCTTGCTCAAAAAATCAGAGAATGCCTATGCTCGACTAAAACCCTAATTGGTCGATCCTTGATTGATCAGTGAGGAAAATGGATATATGAGGATTGAAGGTTGATGATTTGCTCAATATAGATCAAATGGAGTGAGAAAATCTCAAACCCTAATTGGTTAGCTCTTGAATCAGATGAAAATCTGATGAAACCCTAATTTTGACCTGTGAATGCTATACCTGATTAGTACTGTTTGAACTGTTAGTTGTGCAATGATGCAAATGTAAGGTGGTATATTAGGTCAAAATTTGGGGTATGACAGTAAGAACAAGTCGTGGTTGCGCTTGTATAAGATGCCGTTGCTGAGGAAGAATTTGGATGCAAATCTTCTCATGAACTTCTTATCATTAACAGACGCCCCTGCGGATATTCTGAGTCTCTAGATACCTCTTCACGTCATAGTACCAAGGTTTCTCTTACGTGTCAAGCTCATAACAATACTGTTGGTTCGTCGAACTTCTCAATGATGATCGGGAGCCTCGTTGTCCCATCTAACCTTGAACATAGGCGACATAGTAGCCAGCGTCCTTGTTGATTCTCTTCTCGTGGAATATGATTGAAAGTAATCTCTTGATAAGGGATCAAACTCGAACATGCTCTCGTACGGGATGAGATTTGGATGTTTAGTATCCCTCGCCTTTAATCGGTGATCACTAAAGTGAGTCTCCATACACTTGCAAGAACTTGATTCTTAAGTCAATAGCGCTTTGATACCCATGATGCACCGTATTCGGCCATGTTGTTCGTGCAATGAAACACAATCTGGCGGTGAAAGGGTGTGTCCGCTGCGGGGATTTAATGATGGCGCCAATGCCATTGCCAAGTGCGTTTGAGGCTCCATCAAAGACCATGGTCCATCGGGATCCTTGCTCGGGTCCTTAAATGCGGTCACGGTTCTTCACAATATGTAACTAGTAAAACATCTTCATCGGAAATTGATGCATAGGCGATAGTCATCTACGCTTGATGAGCCAAATGATCGGCTATCACACTTCCTTTGATCGCTTTCTAAAAGTGTCTTGGATGTCATATTCGATCGGGATCATCGCCATCTTGCTATTCTTAGGAGATGGTTTCTCAAATATGTATTTTATCGGATCCATCTTGAAATCAACAAGGTAGTGTGAGTCAACATATATTGTCTTAGTCGTAGTAGCCCCAAAGCGTTGCAAGTTTTCTCATTGTGAGTATCTTGTTTCACGATCGGTAAACTTTTGCTAAGGTAGTATATTGCATGCTCTTTTCGACGGACTCGTCATGTTGCCCACACACACCCCATTGAGTTCTCTAACAACATCAAGTACATGATAAGAGGTCTTCCTTGGGGCGGCATCAGGATAGGAGGATTCTGTAGGTACTCCTTGATTTTGTCAAAAGCGATCTGGCAATCGTCATTCCATTCCACCACTTGATCTTTCTTAAGTAACTTGAAGATTGGCTCACAAGTAGCGGTTAGATGTGCAATGAATCTGGCAATGTAGTTCAATCGGCCCAAGAAACCTCTGACTTCCTTCTCGGTGCGGGGAGCTGGCATTTCCTGAATAGCTTTAACCTTGGTGTGGTCAACTTTAATACCTTTACCGCTGACAACAAACCCTAGGAGTTTTCCGGATCTGACTCCAAAGGTGCACTTGTTAGGTTTAAGTCTCAGTCTGTACTTCTTCAACCTATCAAACAATTTTTGCAAATGATCAAGATGTTCCTCCTCAGTCTGTGATCGGGCTATCATGTCGTCGACGTAGACCTCTATCTCGTGATGAATCATGTCATGAAATAATGTCACCATAGCACGCTGGTAAGTGGCGCCTGCGTTCTTTAACCCGGACGGCATAACCTTGTAGCAGAAAGTGCCCAGTAGTAGTCTTTTCCATGTCTTCAGGAGCCATTTTGATCTGATTGTAACCGGAGAAACCATCCATGAAGGAAAAAACCTTATGCTGAGCGTGTCATACCCCAAAATTTGCCCTCCATCTACTCAAGAGATTTCATACACCCCTACTCAAGGATTCCTCAAGAGTTGATCAGACAAACTCTCTCCTAGACAATCAACCCAAGCTAGGGTTTGGTATCTTTCAGGTCAAGATGGATTTCCAACATCTCCAATGGTCTTCATGCCTCCTCCTATGCTTCAAATATTCTCCATGTCAAGTTTCAAGCCTCACAAGTCAAAGTTTCCTCAGACAATTGCTCAAATGGTTGAACATCGGGTGTATTGGACAAAAAGTCAACTGTGGTCAACATACAGTCAAAAATTCTGATTTTTGGTCAACATCCTCATTTTGAAGTAACATTCATCATTTGATCAAGGTTTGATCATGATTCATCAAGAAAACTCAAGATTTGCCCAAAAGTCAAACTTTCTAAATTAGGGTTTCTAGATGAAAAGTCAACTGAACTTTGAGTGATCATAACTTTCTCATACTTTCTCATAAATTTTTCCACCACCTCTTGTTTTGAAGGAAACTCAATTCTCTACAACTTCATGTCTCACAAGAATGTCCAAAAAATGCTTCATTTGAGAGGTATAGCTCAAAACATTACAGGTCATTTTCAAAGTCAACAAAAAGTCAACTTTTTGTTTTGAAGATATATTGAGCATGGTAACTCCAATTGATATGAGACCAAAGACATTGTTTAGAGGACTCTTAGAGCTTTCCAAAAAGTCCAAGAACACTCAAAAATGTGGAAAATTGAGCAAGTTACACCATTCACAAGTTGGGCAATTTTGGAAGAATGCACAAAGAGATACTTCAAAAATCAAATCTTTTGCAAATGGGCCTATTTTTTCTTCATCCTAACTTGTTCCTCATGCAATTAGGAATATCCAAGCCCAATGCCATGAATTTTTTATTTATTTTTCTATTTAATTTGTAATTTATTTATTTAAATGCAAATTAAATCTTAAAATAAATTATAAAATCAAAATTAATTGGAAGATTGATTTTTATTGCTTTCTTGTGATCCAATCAACCCATAAATGCCAGCAATTTCGAAATTAGATCAAATTTGGCAAGATTGGATTGAAATTGGACAAAATTTGAAAATTTGATTTCATGAGAATATCAAAATTTGATTTCCATTGAATGTTGATCAATTCTTTCCAAAAACCATTCCAAATCCATCCAGTATAAATATATGATGCATACCTATCAAGAAAGAACGAAAAAATTGGCTCAGAAACCCTAGTCCAAACTCAAAGAAATCGTGTTCTTGAAGCAATTGGCAACCCTAGTTCCAGCCGTTTTCAATCGATTCTAAGGTGTCCATTGCATTCCTTGATACCTCCAGAGTGAATCCAGACCTTCACATTGCTCGAATCCATCCAGAATCAGAAAATCCGAGTTTGGTTTGTTCTTGAAAAATCCAAAATCGTATTTTAATTTTCATGCATTATTAACATGTTTCATTGTTGTTTTTGTGATTAGAATGAAGTTTGCAAGCGATCTGGGTTATTTGATTGCATTTCCATGGCTTGAATCGTGATACACCATAACTAGGGTTTCCTGTGCCGTTTTAGGGTTTCACGAAATAGGAAAAATTGGACCTCGAGACTAGTACCATTGCATTCGGAATGATGTTTCCAATCGAACCATGGCTTTAGAATGTATTTATATTATGTGTCTTGCATTTTTATATTAGCGGACATAGCGTCGAAGGAAGGCCGTGGATTTTGAAAATTCAAAAGGTTGAAGGCAGTTGGATGGCGCGGCGAGGAGATCAAGAGGCGGCGTGTTATTTTCAAATCATTACATTTCCAAGCAGTTGACACAGCTCGGTTGGTCGATATTGGTTTTCAAGGTTTGAAAGGATGTCCCAATTCGATTCTGGTTGAGACAATCCCTTTTTCACTTTTCACAAACTCAATATTTTCCATATTTTCATATTTTTCAATATTTTCATTCATTTTAATTAACTTACATATTTTATTTCTGCATTATAAAAATTACCAAAAACATTTTTTCTTTTTACATTATTTTCATAAAAATCTTTATTTAATTTAATAAATTAAAAAATATAATTTTTGCATGCATATTTATTTTATTTTTGCATTTAATTCACTTTTAATTGCATTTTAATTATTAAATCTTTTCCAAAAAAATCCCAAAAAATTATTTTAACTTATTTATCTTATTTCCAGCATATATTAATTTTCTCATATTAAAATTTGCATTTTTCTAACATTTTTCCTCTTATTCAATTCATCTCGTATTTTCCGATTTCTCATTCTTTCACAGGTTGTTCCGATTCAGACGTTTCTTTACCGTTTTTTCTATTTTTTTTCCCAATAATGTAATTGCTCATGGGTTGTAATAGTTAATTAGGTTTTACTTTCCGCAAGTTTAAATTATGTATCTGCCCCAAAGCCATGTAATAGCGTAGGACATTTACCTTTCCGCACTTTACATTTCCGCTATTTATTTTCCGCACCCTATAAACTGTTAGTAACTAGGCGTGTATGGCAAGATAATAATTGGACATAGCTCACACTAATCTTCAAGATAACATATTCTGAATTCAACACACTTCTTTCACACACGCACCCCTTAGGGTAATTCTCTCGATGCCTTCGATTCAAAATGGTCATGTCCTCGAGCGTGAGGTATTCTAGCACCGTGCCTTCCAAACAAATCATCATAGTCCCTTGATACAAAGATCATAAGACCCACGATGTCGCCTCCGAATACATGATCTTGACCCTCGATTGTCGCCTCACGAAAAATGATGATAGTCCCTTCAATGTGCTAGGATACTTCCTACAAGTTGCCTTCTATGACCATCCGATGTCCCTTCGAATGTCCCGTTTACATCCAACGAATGGAGCTACCTACTAACTAATGGTATGGCTAGCGCTATTCTAAAGGAATGTAGAAGTACAACAAAGCGACCAATTACGAGTGGGTAAATAAGTCTTTTAGTTGCTCGCTCTATCAAATGCTTTTCACACACATTTTTTTCAAAGTTCAAATTCTTTTCAAAACAAAACATTTCCGAACACTTTGTATACACTCCTACATGAGTCATTACAAAGTCAAAGCGAAATGCCTTTTCAAAACATTTTTGTCAAACACCGAAAGCAATTTTTAAAAGTGATCTAGAGCAACTAAGAGCCCGTAGATAACTACGGATGGAAAGGGTGCTAATACCTTCCCTTTTCATAACCATTCTCCGAACTCGAGAATCTAACGAAGGTCTTTTTTTACTTTTACCTTCCCTTAATTGGATAAAAATAAAAGTCGGTGGCGACTCTTGCTATCCGCACATTTGGATACAAAAATCCTACAAAGTCAGTTCACCGTATTACAGAGCGGTGTTGTCAACCAGAACATCAATATGAGGCAGCGGAAAATCGTCTTTCGGACTCGCTTTGTTCAGATCTCTGTAATCCACACACATTCGTACCTTGTCATCCTTCTTAGGTACAGGCACCACGTTAGCAACTCACTGGGGATAAGAAGTAACGGCTAAGAAACCGGCGTTAAATTGCTTCATGACTTCAGCTTTGATTTTCTCTGACATCTCGGGGCGCATCGACAACCTTCATTTCCTTTGGGAAAACCTTCTTTTGTCGGTAATCGGTGAACCACAATATCAATGTCTAAACCAGGCATGTCTTCGTATGACCAAGCAAAAACCTCAATGTAGTCTCGTAGCATCTGAACCAACCTTTCTTTAACCTGTTCAAGACCCGCTCCTATCTTGATCTCTTTTACATCTTCGTCGGTACCAAATTCACAACCTCAACTTGCTCTTCGTGTGGTGTATAACTCGCTCTTCTTCTTTGTAGATCGGCAAGTTCTCCGGCACTTCACAATCTTCCTCACTTCGTCTTGGCTTGGTAGATCGGATTATCAAGTCATATTTAGCAATAGCATAGTTATTAACGAGATTCGGAGTGGTTACGGCGTATCACGTGGGTGTGTGTAAGAAACACATAGCTTTTGAAGGGTGATAAAGTAAAGAAAGAAAACAAACAATTGAATGCAAAAGTCCAACGATTTATTGAATGAAAATACAAACGACGATAATAACCCTCGAGCGAGCCATGATGCCGGGCAAGGCACTAGGCTTTAGAGTTTATTGTTCAAAACATAAAGAAATACGAAAAGCAAAACAAAACAAGAGCAATTACTCGACTAAAGGAGATTGGTATGGCGTCTTGATCTTCCAATTCTTGAGCCCATGATCGGAGTTGGGAAGATCCACTTGCGATGTCGAAGTCGTTGTCGTAGTCCTCTATAGCATGGATTCCACTGGCGATGCGGAAGGAAGTTGGTCGGCACGTTCGCGGCGTATCATCTTGACCCTTGATGGTGAAGCCTAAACCGGTCTTGTCGGTTGAAAGGAAGATCGGGGAGCTGTCCCCAAATAGTACTACCTTCTTCAATGACTTGAGCATCTTTCGTGAGGCCATCCTAGGCGGAGCTTGTGTAACTTCGGGAGTGGGGGAGAGTCAGCAGCATGACTGGGTATTGTTTCAAAAGCTTGACAGTCTCAAAATTCACCCTCCTCGAGGTATCGGAATGATTGTAGATGACTAACCATATACTCTTCTTCACCACACACTGTAACAACCTTCCCTTTCACTGGGTACTTCAATTTTTGATGTAAGGTAGAGGTAACAGCGCCTGCCCCATGTATCCAAGGGCGTCCGAGTAGGCAAGAATAAGCTGGACGGATGTCCATGACAAAGAAAGTAGAGTCAAAAGCGGGAACCGACTTTAGAGTGATGAGCTCTCAATCTTTTTCGTTTAGAACCATCAAAAGCTCTCACAATAATGTCACTGGGTCTCAGAACCAACCCTTCGACATCGAGCCGATCAAAAGCAGTCTTCGGAAGGATATTCAGAGCAGAACCGGTATCCACCGAGACATGAGATAGTGTAGTGCCCTTGCATTCAACAGAGATGTGCAAGGCTTTGTTGTGTTTCTTTCCGGCATGAGTCAAATCAGCATCAGAGAAGCCTAGGTCGTTGTTGGCAGCCAAGCTAGCAATACAAATTTCAAATTGATCAGTAGTAGTGTCTTGCGGTACGTGAGCATTCTTCAAAAATTTCACCAAGGCATTAGCATGAGCCTCGAGCAAAGCGAGCAAGCATGGATATCTTGGGAGTCTGTCCCAGCTTCCACAACATTGTAGTCACTCTTCTTGATTATCTTGAATTTCCTCCATTTCTCATTTGGAGGTGTCTTGATAACTTCCTTTGGTACTTCTTGAGGATGAGTCATGGTTCTTTCCCTCTAGCTTGGGAGCAGGTTGAATAAATTTGGAATGCAGTCGCAATGTCTTTTGGAGGAGAGATATCTGGAGAGAACACTCTTCCGGTTCTGGTCACCTTACTAGATCCGGTGATGTTGTCAATGTCAGGAATGGTAGCTTCAACTGTAATGTCTTCAATGGTCAAAGGGTCTTGCTTGACGCCATAATAGTAAACATCTGCTCCATAATTCCAAGGGATAGCTTTGTCAGAGGAATATGGAACTGGTCTGGGAGAAGTAATGATGAGAGGTGCCACTCTAGACACAGAATCAGCAGAGGAAATCCTTATCGTGTTAACATCAGCGTAGTCTTCAGGGAAATCGTCACCCCATCCGGTCGCCTTAACATCTTCCATAGGAATTTTGTAACTATCAGGGACCGTGTACTTCACCATGTAATCATACTTTCCGCTTGGCTGCCCCAAGGTGTCCCACACAGGTGGTACTGTTTCATTCACATCTTCGATCTTCAATTTAGACATTTCTTCACACAGCTGCTGTACAGGTGGTTTTAGGAATAGTATCTCACGGTTATTCATCATGCCGAACCGTCTTCTCAACCAAGCACAACCATCAGTGCGAGCGGGCACCAACGACAATCCTCGGGCATCTGGTTGATACCGCTTGCAAATTCTTCTTAACGATCGTCGGAGGAATGGTCAAGTCATCTATGTTGAAAACATAAGTATCGTCCACCACACATTGGAACTCTTGTCATGGTTAGGCATGGGCGCGTTGATCACATTCGGAGTTTCAACAGGAGGATCAAACTCAATCTGCTTAGCTTCAATCATATCTTGAATCTTGTTCTTCAGAGCCCAACAGTCGTCGGTGTTATGTCCAGGGCTATTGGAATGTAAGCACACTTAGCATTAGGATTGTATCTCGGAGAGGAAGTGTTGACATTCTAAGGAGGATCCATCAAGGTTATCAGCTCTGCGTTCAACATGTGTTGCAAGGCTTGCGAAAATGGCATGTTGATCTTCGTAAACTGTCTTCGTGGCGCATTCTGGTTACGCGCGTTGTCCCGTTGAGGTTGTGCTGATGTAGGGTTGGAGATCACAACTGCCCCTACAGATTGAGCGCGGTCGGTCTTGGCTCGGCTTTTCTGACCATACACAGCATTAGCTTCTTTCTTACCACCAAAAGATCTTTTCGCAGCATTTGAAGACGACTCTACCTGAATCTTCCCACTCTTGATACCAGCTTCAATACGCTCGCCTGTCAATATCAACTCGGTGAATCCGGTGAAGAGTTTCAATCAGATGATTGAAGAATGGGCCTGTCAGTGTTCCCATAAACATATCAACCAACTCCCTATTGGACAAGGGTGGCTGAACTCTGCCTGCTAGATCTCTCCATTTCTGAGCATACTCCTTGAACTTCTCGTCACGACCCATAGACATGCTTTGTAGTTGCATGCGAGTGGGTGTCAATTCAACATTGTACTCATCACATGCGAAAGCATCAGCTAAGTCACTCCAAGTACAGATACGGTCATTCTCTAGCTAATAATACCATTCCAATTGAGTTCCGGACAAACTCTCTTGAAAATAATGCATCCACAACTTTCTGTCATCAGTGTGGGGATTGATCTTCTGAACATAGGATTTCAAATGCAGCTTAGGGCAAGACATGCCATCATACTTGGCAAAAGTAGGAACTTTGAACTTGGGAGGAATCACAACACGAGGACAAGACTCGGATCATCAAAATTCAGCCGGACATCTTGAGTTTTCCACAGCATTGAGACGATCTTCAAGTTGCTTGTACTTGTCATCTTCATCGAGTATTGGCCATCATCATAGTCTTTTTCAGGTTCATGCTGGCTGCCTTTGTCATCACCCTTGACACTCCCCTCATTCTTGACACTTCCTTCAGAGAGTTCTATCCGACTGACCCTCTTAGGACCACCTTTGTAGCGTCTGCCCATGTTGAGGAGACCAACAACCTTCTTCTTTCTGTTGATGAGCTTCTTGGATCTTCTTGGCCTTGGACCAAACTGGTGAACATCTGCTGGCCGAGCATTCGAGCTTGGAGATCTTTGATCTGTTCAAGAGCCATTTCTGCTAAAATAAATAGCGAGCAAATGAGAAAACCAATCTCCAATGTACCTGTGATGCAATGTTATGCTATGATATGCAATGTTTATGCGAATGCAATGCAATGTTTTCAAGGACCTTAGAGATTTAAATTTGTTAAACAAGCAAGAACAAACATTTATTAGTACTCTCTTTATTATTCTTTTTCTTTTTAAGTACAAGAGATAGTTCAAAACAATAACAAAAGAAAAGCATAAAAAATATCCGAAAGCTCTAGGTCTCCCATGGGCGCTTCCTCTTGGTGCCGAGGTAGGCGTTGATGTTTCGCTCCTCGCGAAGTAGCTTGGTTAACTCTAGCACTTTCTTCTCACTTGCATAACACTGAGCTTCAAAGGTATCCCTTTCTTCTTTAAGCTGAAACCAGGATCTCTTCAAGTCTTCAAAATCAGTAGGCATGTCAGGATGGGAAACAGTATAGGATACGTCACCTATAGCAACAGGTTCCATAATTACTGGTAGAATAGGCGTGAATGGCATCATGAGGTTTTGAGCTCGAGCTCGCACCCATTTGAGGTAAGGTTCCCAAGGAATGGGATTTTGGTGCCCCAAAGTCTTGGTATCAGTCTTCTTTACCATGCCCCAAGCGTGTATGAACCTTCGTCGGTAATTTTGGAGATCGTGATTGTAGTCGAACACAATGTCTTGGAGAAGCATATCATGTGGACCATCTCTTCGAGCAAAACCAAACTGACGTAGAGCTAAAGAAGGGTTGTAAGTAATACCTCCCCTTATACCAAGCAGTGGTACATTGGGGAATTCTCCACAGTGCTCAATGAAGGTGAAATCCTTTTGAGAGAAAAGACTCCAACGGATATCTGAATGAGAGAGTGACATCAATCTTTGAGACCATCTCAACCTTTGTTCGTTCTTCAAAACTGATGGAGGAAGGTGCAAAATAAACCACCTTGAAAGTAACGGTATGCAACACATGAGAGTTCCATGTCTCTTAATAGTACGAGTGTGGAGAGAATGTAGGATATCTCCAAGTAAAGTAGGCATTGGATTACGGGTGAGAAACAACTTGATAGCATTGACATCTATGAATTGATCCGAGTTAGGAAACAGAACCAAACCATAGACTAGCAAGGCCACAATGTCTTCGAATGCATGGAAACTCATAACTTTGAGGAATTCTCGGGCTTTCTTAATTAAGAACTTGGCAAGTAAACCCTTAACTCCACTTCTGGTTTCCCAATTGGCCTCAATGTCTGAGCGCTTAAGGTGTAAAGCGGATGCAATGTCTTCGTACCTAGGAACCTTTTCTAGACCGGTGAATGGCATTTGGTCAAGAATAGGTATCCCAAGTAGCTTAGAGAACTCTTCCAAGGTAGGAACTAACTGATAATCTGGGAATGTAAAGCAATGGTGTTTCGGATCGAAGAACTGAAATAGGACATGCATCATATCTTCTTCAAAACCGGAGATAACCAAATCAAGTAGATAACCATGTCTTTTGATGAACGAGCATGGTCGGAATTTCGAAACCAATTCTTTGAGTGAGAAGGTATACCCATGAAGTTGATTCGGATTGTCTTTCTAGAAGCCATAATTCCCTACAAAGCGAGCAAAGATAAATCCTAGGTCCTTGAAATAGTTAGAAATGATATGCAATGCGAATGATGTCATGATGTCATGTTTAGCACACACAAACAATTCACACAATGAGCCTAGGTTTAAGGCTTGCAAGAGGTCTAGGTGATTACCCCACCAAAAGTTTGAGTTGGTTCATCTGTCCTATAATAGTAGCTGGTTCTAGGAATCTCACATCATCGATCTTTCTCGAGGCGTTTATTTCAATACGACTACCAAGTGGTCGATCGAAAATATCCCAAAAGTCGATCTCAATGAGCGTAGCATCGGTATCAACCAACCTCGGTCGCACCAAAGCCGGCCATCTCACTACCTTCTAATGGCCAAGATGGGTCAATTAAGGTTCTAAAAGTTTAGTTAGCGCTTGATGACACCACGCAAGCCAAATACTATCTTCAACTTGGGAATGAAGAGTATCGGGACAACCAAAGTGTCACGCTAACGTAGCCATCATGTTGACCGTTTAGTTATCGTCTAGCGATCGCGATGATTTATTGCTACTTACCTAAAAGGAAACCGGATCCGGTGTAGGATCCCCACAAATATAATACCAAGCAACCCTTTAAAGATAAAGCATACAAGTCAAGCAGAAGCAATAAAGGTGATTTAGAAATCCCTAAGGCAATTCTCTCTTTAGGGTGAGTCCCCAGCAGAGTCGCCAGTTCTGTAACACGGTGAACTGACTTTGTGGATTTTGTATCGTAAATGTGAGGATAGCAAGAGTCGCCACCGACTTTTATTTTTATCCAATTAAGGGAAGGTAAAAGTACGAAAAAAGACCGTTTAGATTACGATGCAGGAGAATGGTTATGAAAAGGGAAGGTATTAGCACCCCTTTCCATCCGTAGTTTATTCTACGGGCTCTTAGTTGCTCTAGATCACTTTAAAATTGCTTTCTGTGTGTTTGACAAAAATGTTTTGAAAAAGGCATTTCGCTTTGACTTTGTAATGATTCATGTAGGAATGTATACAAAGTGTTCGGAAATGTTTCGTTTTGAAAAGAGTTTGAACTTTGAAAAAGAGTGTGTGGTGTGAAAAGCATTTGGTTTAGAGCAAGCAACTAAAAGACTTATTACCCACTCAGAATTGGTCGTTTTCGTGCTTCTACGTTCCTTTAGAATAGCGCTAGCCATACCATTAGTTAGTAGGTAGCTCCATTCGTTGGATGTAAGCGGGACATTCGAAGGGACATCGGATGGTCATAGAAGGCAACTTGTAGGAAGTATCCTAGCACATTCGAAGGACTATCATCATTTTCGTGGCGACAATCGAGGGTCAAGATCATGTATTCGGAGGCGACATCGTGGGTCTTATGATCTTTGTATCGAAGGGACTATGATGATTTATTTTGAAGGCAACGGTGCTAGAATACCTCTACGTTCGAGGGACATGACCATTTTGAATTCGTAAGGCAACGAGAGAGAATTACCCTAAGGGGTGCGTGTGTGAGAGAAGTGTGTTGATTTCAGGTATTTTATCTTGAAAATTAGTGGGCTATGTTCATTATTATCTTGCCATACACGCCTAGTTACTAGCAATTTATAGGGTGCGGAATGTAAAGATGCGGAAAGGTAAATCCTACGCTATTACATGGCTTTGGGGCAGATACATAATTTTAAAATGCGGAAAATAAAGTCCTAATTTAAACTATTACATCCCATTGACAGTTACATTATTAGAAAAATAAAATGATAAAGAAAAAACCGTCTGAATCGGATCGACCTGTAAAGGAATGAGAAATCGGTAAATACGATATGAATCGAATAAGAGAAAAAATGTTAGAAAAATGCAAATTTTAAAATAAGAAAAATATGCCATGCTGGAAATAATATAAATATGTTAAAATAAATTTTTGGGATTTTTTGGATGTATTTTTATAATTAAAAATGAATTAAAAGTGATTTAAATGCAAAATTATGAATAAAAATAAATATGCATGCAAAATTATATTTTTTAATTTTATAAATTAAATAAAGGTTTTCTGAAAATAATGTAAAAAGAAAAATAATTTTTGATGATTTTTAATGCATGAGAAAAATTGTGGAAATTAATTAAAAAGGATGTAAAATATTAAATAAATAAGAAAATAGAAAAAATAGTTAGAAAATATGAATGTTTGTAAAAGAAAAACAAAACTGGTGCCAGTGAGGATCGAACCCATGACCAGGAGGAGAATCTCTGCTTGCCAGCGCCTTTACCACTAGGCCAACGTGTCTTAGGTGTCATGGAAATCCAAACAATGGCTTATGAATGAATACGTGTCACTGGTATTTGAGTCAAACCGAGTCAGCACGCGTGGGGTCGAGGTTGAGCAAAGCGAATCGAGAAAGCACAGCGCCACGCATGTAAGCCACCGGTCAACCACGTCAACGACGCCGGAGCCCTAGCTCCAGTCGTCTTCTCCGGCGATCAGAATCTCCAAACCTACAAAATAAGCCAAATGAAAGGGAAAGGGGGACCCTACCCCCCTAAATCGAGGGTTGCAAACACAATGGCGGTGTCCGTTTGCCTAAACCGCACGGAAAGCGAGATACGATCTGAGACAACCAAAGCGCCTAACAATGGTGATTCGAATTCTGGACGTTCATGCTTGCATGTAATGCATCATTCATGGCCTAAAGAGTGTCCTGAGTTCATACAAACACACAAGAAACATTAACAATGCATGGATAATAAAATTCGAATTTTGAAAGTTTACCAAATCGGAGCAATGTGTTCTTCGTGTTCTGGGCAGTTCTGGGCTTGAGCAAGGGTATGGTTCGACTCCTGGGAACCTCAGGGACACGAAGGAAGGCTTGAATTGGTTTGAAAGCTGCTGGAAATCCAAACACGATTTTTGACAATTTGAGAAAAAATTTGCAAGAATAAGGGTTGTGTATGGGGCTAGGGTTTCGTCTCTGTGGCTTGTGATCTTGCTGAGTATTTATAGAGCATATTAAGAGAGAAATAAGAGTGAAAAAAGATTGGTTATTGATTGTGCAATATTTCCTCTTTAAAACAAATCAAATTTTGAAAAAAAAATGATTTTCTCATCAATGTGAAGGCTAGCACGAATTTGGTAAGGATCATGGGCTTTCTTGGACTTCAAGGAAGATATAAATCCAACTCTTTTGAAAAAATAATTTATTTTCATATTTTATATGATTTAATTTTGAATTAAATGTCTTAAAATTCAAAGATAAATCATAAAAATAGAAAATTTTGCATTTTGACCAAAATGTCCTTTTGTGCAATTGTCCAAAATTGCCCAACTTCTGAATAGTGTATCTTGTTCAATTTTCCACATTTTTGAGTGTTCTTGGACTTTTTGGAAATCTATAAGAGTCCTCTAACCAACACTTTTGGTCTCATCTCAATTGGAGTTTCCATGCTCAATATATCTTCAAAACAAAAAGTTGACTTTCTGTTGACTTTGAAAATGACATAATGTTTTGAGCTATACCTCTCAAATGAAGCATTTTTTGGACATTCTTGTGCGACATGAAGTTGTAGAGAATTGAATTTCCTTCAAAACAAGAGGTGGTGGAAAACTTTCTGAGAAAGTATGAGAAAGTTATGATCGATCAAAGTTCGATTGACTTTTCACCTAGAAACCCTAATTTAGAAAGTTTGACTTTTGAGCCAATCTTGAGTTTTCTTGATGAATCATGATCAATCCTTGATCAAATGATGAATGTAACTTCAAAATGAGGATGTTGACCAAAAATTATGAAGTTTGTTGTATGTTGACCACAGTTGACTTTTGTCAATCAACGATTTTCAACCATCTGAGCAATTGTCTAAGGAAACTTGATCTGTGAAGCTTGAAACTTGACATGGAGAATCTTTGAAGCATATGAGGAGGCATGAAGACCATTGGAGATGTTGGAAGTCCATTTTGATCTGAGAGATACCAAACCCTAGTTTGGGTTGATTGTCTAGGAGAGAGTTTGTCTGATCAACTCGTGAAGGATCTTTGAGTATAGATGTATGAAATCTCTTGAGTAGATGGAGGGAAAATTTTGGGGTATGACAACATCGCTAATTAACACGGCAATCATAAACAACAACATCAACCAACAACATTAAACAATGCTAATAATATAAGCAACATAAACAAATCATCACAAATTGGCTAAAGCCCATCTTCGCTTTTGGCATAAAGCCCATCTTCACAACATCATCACAAACATCATCACATCATATATCATCGCAATTAAATATCATCCACCAATCAACAAAAACTCAACGCCAAACAACTCAAACATAAACATAACCGACTCCATGAGACACGACTATGTTATGCATGTGGTACCCATTGCTTTGTCCGTAATTAGGGACACTTGGCATAAAGCCGATCTTCGCTCGGCATAAAAGCCATCATCGCTTGGCATAAAAGCCTCTTCGCTTGGCATAAAAGCCCTCTTTGCTTATGCAATGTATGTGACTCGACAATAAAACAACACAACACCAAAAACATCATCATCGCTCATGAAAATTGGCATAAAGCCCACATCGCCATAATTTATCCACATACAGATAAATATATCATCGCATTATAATTGCATTATGCAAAACGTCACATATAATTCACCATCATCAAAATTATGCATTCACAAATCGGAAGCATTTATCAACAACATCAATATAAGCAGCATGTACAAAGACATATATCATTACATCGCATATCACCAAGTATTCATTAATAAATAGGCCATCGCAAACATTATGTTTATTCACACCGCATCATTATCGATTCGTTCACTAACTTCTAAATACGGAGGAATAGTTAAACACATATCATCGTCGCAAAATCCATCCCTAATAACCGTCATTACTCCTAATCATCAACATCGCAATTGGATTGACCATACGTGTCTTAAATCCCCTAAAACGAAATCCGATTCAATTAAACCGTAATTAAGTCTATTTCGGGTCATCTCACAAAAACTCGCAACTTCTAAAAGCTAACCTCACCACTAAGTTCTACACGTCAAACTTAGCTAGCACGTCAATTTTTGTTGAATTCGGAGCAACTTGCTCCATCGTCGAATTTACCGAAATCGGAAAATCGGAACACAAACGGGTTCCAAAGGAAGTGCGAAAAATCAGCATTTTTAAGGTTACAGATGCATCAACACGGGCACCCGTGTGGATCAACACTGCCCGTGTTGAAAAGCTTCCAGAACACGCAAAAATTGCCCAAGACAGTGCATCAACACGGGCACCCGTGTGCATCAACACTTGCCGTGTTGATTGCTCGCACAACTAAAATTTCCATTTTAGAGGAAACACGGCGTGTTAAATCAACACGGCCCGTGTTGATTTGCCTTCGTGAAAACTTCATTTATTTGGGTTTTCTCATTCTTCTACCATGGTTTTCCTTTCCATTTCAATACTCTAATTTCTACAAGTTAGCACCTAATATACCCTGAACCATACTCTAAATCCAACCTTTCTAAACCACTTTAACAATCAACCAACAAACTCTTATAAAATCAATCTATCAATTTTCTCCCAATTCAAACTACAACCACCCAACATCTCTTATCACTAACTCACCATCTCTTATCATCAACACAACATATATACTTCCATTACAACATCAACATCAAAACATATTTCTACCATCAATTGAGAATTTCAACAACAACAACAAAACACTAAAACAAAGGCAAACTATAAACCCCATGAATCAACATACCAATTTTTCCCAAATCCACAACATATCTATCAAAACCTAACTATATGGAAAGGAAGATCAAACCCCTTACCTCTAGTTGGATGATCCTTGATGATTCTACAAAGCTCAACCTCAAGCTTCCTCTCTTGCTCTCTTGCTCTCCTTCTTCTTCTTCTTCCTCTTTGCTCTTCTCATGCCAAAACCCTCTCTTTTCTCTCCCAAGTTTCTATTCTTGGCTTTTGTTTTTCAAATGGGAAGAAATGAGGAAAAATGTCTTTTATAACTTGTTTTCCTTACTAGCATCCAAGTTCTCATGTTTGGTTTTGGTATATTGGAATGGAAGGAAAATGAGGAGAAATGGTTTATAATGTGTATTCTTACTAGCAACAAGGGTGAAAGCCCAATTCTCATCAATTACTCCTCACACCCCTAACTAATTCTTATAATTCAACATACTAATATTATTTATTCAATTCATTCAAATAATTCCGGGGAATTAAATATCGGATCCTAACGAAACATCGCCAAATGTATTAATAGATATATTAATTAATACAAACATTCACGTCGCACGATAAATATCGATCTGTAATTCGAAAATATTAATATAATATAATATTAATAAAAACGGGCATTACAAGTTTCGCGACGAGTCGGACTTCTGCCAAGGTTATTAATTATATAATCCAGCAGATGTATAAATCATTTTGGAGGAACTTTAGCGAGGTTACAAATAAAGAAGAATGGTTTAAAAAATTTAAGGTATTGTTATTTATTTAAGTTGTAAATTTAATATATTTTTTTAGTATTGTTGTTTAAGTCACATTTTAATGATAATTACTTAACTTTTTATTTTAATGCCATACAACATTGTAGGAAAAATGTGTGTGGGATCCGTTGAATGAGAAAATTATGGAAAAAATCTATTATAGCAGAACTTCTAGAAGATTTTCTGATATAATGCGGCGGGTTAGGGAGAATTGTGAGCTTCATGGTATCCGTCCTAGCTGGATAGGCGTAGAGGTTTTTGCGAACTTCTTACATATTGGGGTTCGCGAATTCAAACTAAATCAAAACTTTTAAGAAGATGAGGGCATCCGAAAAGGGGATGTGTCAATACTGTTGGAAGTATAAGTACTGCGGAGCATGTCCGGCGGATGGTAAAAATTACTAATTTTTTAAGTTATATTTTTATTCATAATATTTTTTACTAATTATTTTTAATTCTATTGTTTAAACTAAGGAGTTGGGGAGACCACCATTGATCATTGAGTTGATTACGAAGACTTGGACAAAGAAATCTGGAGGTTTTGTCGACGAGCGCACACAGAGAGCTTTTGTAAGTTATTTAATTTGTGTTTTTTTTTAAGTTAATAACAAAATTTGTGACGTTATTTTCACGTGGCAACCTATAAATTGTGGCGTGATTATCATGTGGCAACTGATAAATTGCCACGTGAATGATTTTCATGTGACAACTGATAAATTGCCACGTGAAAATCACGTGGCAATTCATAAGTTGATTTGTGAAAATCACGTGACAACTTTTTAATATATTTTAATTTAGTATAATTTAATATATTCATGTATTAATTTAGTATAATTGAATATATATATATATGTAATTTTTTTATTTTATTTTATTATTTAATGTATGTGTAGGATGATTATCAAACATTGCTTGCACTTTTTCTGGAACACAATCCTCAAAATAGGCCAGCAGAGGGGGAGCCGCTTAATGGTGATGTTGATTTCTATATTTGGAATGAAGTAGTTAATGGAAAAGGGCCTAATGGTTGCTTTTTTGCGGGTGGAAATTTGGCCGTCGGCTTGAGAGTTGGTGATCGTAATCTGTTTCAACGACTTAGAGATGGAGAGGGAGGGTCACGTCAACCAAATCTAACACAGGATCAACTTGAAACAGTAAGACAATTGGCGGCAAGTGAAGTGAGACGCGAAATGGAGGCCCAAATGACGACAATGAGGCAAGAGCAGGAGCAGCAGTTGGAGATCATGCGGTAGAGGCAGTCTGATATAGAGGAGCAGATGAGAAGGTTTATGCAAGATGGTTGAATACATATTTAGAATTTCAAAAATATCTGGCAGTTCTTTTCAACTGACGATAGCAAATTAACATATTTAAAAAAAACATATACCTCAAAACATAAACCAAATAAATTTTTTACTTGTTACATGGCATCTAGATGCATGGTATGGTTTGATGGCCTTAAATTTCTAAAGTCACACATCTGCATCATGCCACCATGACAGACTTATGCATACATAAGCAAGATGAACCTGTATCAATACAAATTAAAAAAAATGGTATTTTGTGTTTGTCATTTCAAGCCAAGCATGCATGCCAAAAATCAATTGCTCTCCAAATTTTGTCTTCCACGTTGCCAAAGCCTGCACAAGTCACTAAGTTATTATCACAAATAGTTGGTGTGCAACAATTTTAACACTATTTTATGTCTTCAAGTAGCAGCAGCAAGAATCATACAACTACATACATAAATTAACCAGCAAAACTCCGGTAGCCAGAATCAGATAAAACAACATCACTCAGTATAAAATTCAAAATAATAAAGATAAGATTGTTGGAAAAGTAAAGAAAAAGATTGACCTGAAATCTGGACATATAATAGTCATCTCTAAAAGTAGCACGCCTGTAATCCATTATTTTGATTTAAGGGTTTCTGTAGAGAAGGCAATGCTGAGAAAGACATGGAAAAAATTCTACGTTCAGGAAGAAACCTACAAACATTGGGGAAAAAAAAACACAAAACATGAAATCAGGCTTGCCTCATCTATAAAAATTAATACAAAATTTTTGTCAGAACATTAGTAGAAGAAGAGGATTCAAACGATTTGCTTCAGATGTGGAGTTGTTGTTATTTTGCTCTAACCGTATTTATAGGAGAGAAGAATGGCATGAGGAATTCCATCAGTATTACATGAACCATTAAATAAGTTAAATCTGGACAGAAGAAGATGAAGAATCAGCTTTTGGGAAGAGAAACAAAATTTATTACGGCAGTACATCATTACTATTTATTCGACCCAAATGAGTGCATGAGTGATAAAAAGCTCAATTTTGATTGGACCAAATACAAAAAATTATAAAATAAAATAAATTTAATAAAATAAATAAAAAATTTCTTTTATAGATAATCTATAAATATAAGAATGCATTAGAGTTTGCCAAGTGTCAAACTTGCCAAAATATTCTTCTAGCTATATTATATTGTATGATTTAACGATAAGTAACACATGTTTTTTGCATTGTTTCATGAAACAGCTTACACAAAAAATTTAAGCAATGATAACGTCATATATCTACTCGAATGATAAAAAAGCTAATATATTGAATTTAAAATTCACATGCATTAAACATCCTCCATTAGAGATGCTCTAAGTTTCACATGATCAACGGAACTTCAATGTATTCTTTACTATCTCACCTAGAAATTTAATTATTATGACTTTTTTAATTATTGTTATTATTTAAAGGAGACAACGAGATACCAGCGACAAGCACAAGGTAAAGAAAAGAAAAAGGGCACCAAAACATGAAAAAAGAACAACCGTCCTAACAAAAACAACAACGACCAGGAAAACCACACAACACCCAACAACAAAATAAGAAAGAACCAAGAACATAGTTAAATCTCTGACTAGGAAGTCGAACAACTGCCTCCACCAAAGCACCAAGGACAACCAAAAAGTGAGGATGTCGTCACTCAAATTGCTATTATCTCAGATATAAGATAGGATTCTCAAGTCGGACCGAGAAAGCCCAAAAATTATCCACAGACCTACCAATGCACAATTTTCAAATTCAAAAATGCTTATTTCTTCACGTCCATCGAAGTCACTCATAAGTGTCAAAATATAATTATTTTGTATACATATTTTGTGGCACTTATCCGTTCTTGTTTGTTAATAATTGTTGATTAATCCTATTTTTTTTGTTGTAAAGACGTTTAATTGTGTTTTGTGTACATAATGTACCGTTTGATTAATTTTAATGTATTTTTGTAGGTATTTGTGCGTGTTGGAGCATCGAAGAATAAAGTGTCGAAGACACGTCTCCAAAGACGCAATTTTGATGAATAAAAGACCAGTTTTGCTCAGGAGAGGCCGTTGAGCGCGTTGATGCCGCTCAGCACGAGTCCGCTCAACGCGTTTTGGAGCGTGTTGAGTGCTTTGGTACTGTGTCGGCAGAGATAATTTTGAGTGCGGTGAGGCCGCTGAGCCGCGTTTAAGTCGGTTTACATGTAAATATCAATGGAGGCCGCTGAGCGCGGTCGTCTGTGTTTTGTTTTATAACTTCATTTTCAGCACTTTTTAGGTTATAATTTTGAGGTCGATTTTGATCCCATTTCCATCAACCTTTATTTTTGATAGATTAGCTTAGAAAACAACACTAGGGTCTTGCTTATGGGTGGTTGGAGGTGGATTGCTCTTCGATAGGCGTTGACAAGCCAGCGTAGATCTATGATTTTTCTCTTCTCTCCTCTTTATATTTCTCTATTTGTTGGGTTTGTATGTATTTCTATTCATAACTCATGTATATTTGTCGCCCTTGGCGTTGTATAAAGTCTACTTTACGAATCTAAAAAAGTAGACTTTACGGCTCCGAAGATGCAGTTTTGATGAATAAAAGATCAGTTTTGCTCAGGAGAGGCCGTTGAGCCCGGTGAGGCCGCTCAGCGTGAGTCCGCTCAACATATTTTGGAGCGCGTTGAGTGCTTTGGTACTGTTTCGACAGAGAGATAATTTTGAGCGCGGTGAGGCCGCTGAGCGCGCCCTCGCCGCTTAGCATAATCGTTTGTGTTTTGTTTTATAACTTCATTTTTAGCCCTTTTTAGGTTATGATTTTGGGGTGGATTTTGATCCTCATTTCCATCAACCTTTACTTTTGATAGATTATCTTAGAAAACAACACTAGGGTCTTTCTTATGGATGATTGGAGGTGAATTGCTCTTCGATAAGCGTTGACAAACCAGTGTAGATATGTGGTTTATCTCTTCTTTTCTCTTTGTATTTCTCTATTTGTTGGATTTGTATGTATTTCTACTCATAACTCATGTATATTTGTCGCCCTTGGTGTTGTATAAAGTATGCTTTAAGAATCTAAAAAAGCAGACTTTACGGCTCCGAAGACGCAGTTTTGATGAATAAAAGACCAGTTTTGCTCAGGAGAGGCCGCTGAGCGCGGTGAGGTCGCTCAGTGCGAGTCCGCTCAACACGTTTTGGAGCGTGTTGAGTGCTTTGGTATTGTTTCGGCAGAGAGCTAATTTTGAGCGCGGTGAGGCCGCTGAGCGGAGTTTAAGTCGGTTTGCGTGTAAATATCAATGGAGGCCGCTCAGCGCGCCCTCTCCGCTGAGCGCGGTCGTCTGTGTTTTATTTTATAAGTTCGTTTTCAGCACTTTTTAGGTTATGGTTTTGGGGTGGATTTTGATCCCCATTTCCATCAACCTTTATTTTTGATAGATTAACTTAGAAAACAACACTAGGGTCTTGCTTATGGATGATTTGAGGTGGATTGCTCTTCGATAGGCATTGACAAATCAATGTAGATCTGTGGTTTATCTCTTCTCTTCTCTTTGTATTTCTCTATTTGTTGGATTTGTATGTATTTCTACTCATAATTCATGTATATTTGTTGTCTTTGACGTTGTATAAAGTCTGCTTTACGAATTTGTGTTGGTGATTGTCTTAGGCTTTTACCTCGTGTTAGGGATTTGAGCTTTGTTAGACAAAGATTGCTTAGATTGTTACCTAGGATGATTATCTATTAGTTTCTGAATGCTAGAAATGGGTTTAGAGCTGACATTTACTTAAAGTATCTGAGCTTAATGTCTCTGTGTTGGTTGTTTCGAGCTAGAGATAGTCATTACGAGTGACACAGTTGACTTCTGTGTTGTTGAGGTAGGCCAGACATGGCTATTGAGGTGATGCGGTTGAATTCTCAATTTGGGTTAGAAATAGCTTGGGTTGTGAGAGGTATGTGATGACACGAACGAGTATAATAGGCTGAGTATGACATGGAAGGTAGATTTTAGTCTGTGACAGGTAGTGTGCGTTCGTTCTGGACAAGCTGTCTATCCTTTATACTTTTTGTTCATTTACTTTTTGTCTTTTATTTACAACCATCTAATCTCAAACTCATTAACGATAGAATTGTCGAACGACGAATCAATAACCAATCTCTGTGGACACAATACGATATAACCTAACCGGTATATATCACCCGATAAAAATAATACTTTACTTTTTGCTTATCTGCTATATCTGCATCCGAACAGTCACCCATTTGCTTGAAAACATTATATCATTCGGTGATTTCTAAATTGACCAAATTAAAACATGGCATATCATAAGATATCATCCTCTAATCATAGTAAGACCATAAGTAGGTAAAAACTATTAGAGTTTGACCTAACTCATCCTTACAAAACTGTCTAGTAAGGTGAAGAATGTCCCTCTATATTAAACTCTTGCAATGCATTATCTCTAATCAATGTGAGACTTGAGATTTTCCCAATACACTTCCACGCCCAACACTCTTTTGGGGTTGGTGCATGGATATAAATGGTGGGCGGCCCATGGTATGAACGATAGGATCTAATATCATATTAAAGTTTGACCTAATTCATCCTTACAAAACCGACT
Source organism: Vicia sativa (assembly GCA_021764765.1). Taxonomy (NCBI): domain Eukaryota; kingdom Viridiplantae; phylum Streptophyta; class Magnoliopsida; order Fabales; family Fabaceae; genus Vicia; species Vicia sativa. The sequence continues at coordinate 110,425,909 of CM038792.1, read as the reverse complement.
TGTAAGGTAACGGGTGCCACTCTATATAAACTCATTCAATGCACTATCTCTAACTAATGTGGAACTTGGAAGTTTTCCAATAAAAACATTTGAAAGGGGTCACGACATCCATAGGTAAAAATAACCTATCCCAACCATCTAAAAATCCAATACCAACCTGAAACAACCACCTCACAACTAACAAAAAGAGGGGAGGATGACTCGGTGGCCGCACTACTACAAATAATATATTTATGACATAGTTTTCACATCTACCAACAAATAACCGAGACATATGTCATGAGAGTGCCATGCTTCTTCTTTTTTTAATATATACAACCTACTCCCTCGGTTTTTCAATCTACCAAGGACATCGCTTCGAATCCTAGTTACTGTATTTTATATTTTTTTATTTTCTTTTAATTGACTTAGGGACCAAGCGTTGCATTTTCACAGTTGGCGCCTTTCCCTTTTCCCTTTTATTTATTTATTTAGAATTACGAAAATTAAAACTCTCCAATGCCCTTAGTTTCTAGGCAAAATTGCACCAGAGCTTCTTTAAAGTATTGTTTTTGTAACATGTTGGTCCTTAAAATTTTTTGTAACAATTTGGTCCATTAAGTTACCAAATGTGTGCACCTAAATACATAAAATGGTATCAAAATGCGTAAAGTTGTATCCTAAACATTACAAAAAACAAGCTCATTAGCGACATGATTTTTACGTCACGGCGTGGAAAATCACGTCATAACACATTTTTTACGACGTGACTGAACACGCAGAAGGGGAGCGTGTGGAAACTTATTAGTGATGTGATTTTCATATCACAAAATTGTGACATGAAAATTATGTCGCAACACTTTGCACAAATATCCACAAAATTTTTACGAAGTGATTTTCGTATCACTAATTTATGATGTGAAAATCATGTCACTATATAAGTATTTTATTTTAAATAAAAAACCTGAAACAAGGATGTAGCGACGTGATTTATATATGAAAATCATGCAACTATACACAACTTTTTTTAAAAATTAATTTCTGAAACAAAACGTTTCATTTAAATTGTATTAAATAAACTAAACATAATATAATAACCATAAATTTTATAATAACTATAAATAAATTAAGCAAAACAAAACAATAATAACTATAAACTAAATAAATTTTATTAAATAACTATATAATAACTATAAACTAAACAAGTTTTATATAATAACTATTAAATAAAATAGAAAAACTCACATAAACCAAATAAATTTTATATAATAACTATTGAATTGAATGCTAACCATTAGATTTGATAAATGATTTTGATAAATATTTATTGTCATAATTTTATCAAGACCATTTATCAAATTAAATGGTTAGCATCCAATCCTTCTATTTCTTATTTAAAAAACACTCATATTTGATGTATTCTCATATATGGAAATGTATCAAGTAGCAGAGTTGTTAAAAGCGATCGTAGCGGCGCTCCGTAGCGGAGCGGTGGCCTCCCGCGCGCTAACATGGAAGCGGTAGCGAAGATGGGGTCGCGACTGCTATTCACGCTATCCTGGATCGGCCGTCGCGGGCTTATCCCAGGCGGAGCGGATCCGGAGCTTTTTATTTTTTTTTAAATTATTTTTTTGACAAAATTACAATTTTATCCTTTTTTTATAAAATAGTTTTGAAATTTGTTTTTCTTTTCATTACCTCACGTGCCCTACTTCTTCTACTTCTCTCTGTGCCCTACTTCTTCTACTTCTCTTCATTTCCTCACTGTCCCAAACTCCTCACCATTCTAGACTTCTCTCATCCTCATCGTTCCAGACTTCTCTCATCCTTACCGTTCCAGCTCTGTTTCCTACTTCTCCAGCTCTTTATCCCACTTCTCCAGCTCCGTTTAGCAAGGTACTTCTTCTATTAAGTTAAAATAGTTTTGTTTCTAATGTGCTCTGCTTCTTCAGTCTTCTATGTGTTATGTTTCTACTATCTTCTATTGTGTTTTGTTTCTTCTTCTACTTTGTTGAAATTGTTGTGTTTCTACTTTTTTTCTATTCTTGAAATATATGGCAGCTTCTTCGTCGACACCGTCAGTAGCGTCATGTGCTCCAACATTCAAACCAACCAATAATAAGGACATAGGATGGAAATACAATCATTTGAAGAATTAGAATGATAGGAAGAAGGTGACATGTGATTTTTGCAATTTAACTAGCAGTGGGGGAATAAGTAGAGCCAAAAGGCATCAATTAGTAATTATCGCTGATGTAATTTCTTGCACGAAAACACCCGACGATGTTAAGGTTATATTATGTGCTGACATGGTTGAGAAAGAGAGAATTAAGAAAGGAATACAAGAGATTTCGGTGAAATTAAATGCGGATGATACAATTGATATCGAGGAAATATATAGAATTCGAACCAGTAAAGAAGATTGTGGAGAGCGAGACCTCTTAAATGGCTTGAATCTTTATGTTTTGAGTCTTGATTAAGCATTGTTTTTTATTTGACATTAGATTTTATAAGTATTTTATGAGTGTTGTGAAATTAATTTAGTATTACATGACATATGTTTTATAGATTATTATATAATTATTAGTATACAAAAAGTTGTCCCGCTATCCGGAATCCCGCTATTTCCACTTTTCTCATTTCATCTATCATGAGTGTTGTTGTTATTATGAACTATGATGAAATATCTTTTAATAAATAAAAATAAATTCTTGGGCGATAACATGATTTATTACTTTGGTTGCTTGAATGTAATAATATGATATTACCAAAAATATAATTTGTAGTAGTGTGTAGGTTCCTATTAAAGAGACTATCAATGAATAGGAAGTTAAGGCTTCAACTTCTATCGTTAATGATAGACAAGCTACTCTATCTCCTTATTATTATTTGACTTGTAATAGTCCTATATGTTTTAAATGTGGCTGAAAGATCATAAGATTTGGAAGAAAATAAAAACCTTCAAAGAGACTTTTAAAAGCAAAAAGATTCAAAAGTTGTAGACTCTCAATAATGAACCTTTCAATATATCAAATTTTATTTACAGATTAAAAAAACTATCAAATATTTAAAGTAATAATTATTATACTATTATGTAAACTAAAAAAGGGAACACAAGGCTTAAGTAAAATCATATCATGTTGATTTCTAGAGGGAAAAAAAGGGTCACATTTCGATATCCTGAGTATTGAAGTCCACCATCAAAGTATGACCTTACAATCTATCCAAGTGCAAGAAGTTGTTAAAAACTTAATAAAAAGGGACACCGCAGCTGCAAATAAAACCATTTAAGTGAAGGCTAAGAAACTATTTGACATGTAGAGATCCATTCCATTTAAATTTATAAGTTAATTATATGTTGCCCTTTCCAATAATTTAAGAAGTTTTCAACCATAGGTCTTGGCCAACATTTTGCCTCCAGTTTCTAAGCTCCCAATATATAACGCAACAGATTGAAGGAATGAGGCTTACATAAAATCAATTATCAATTCCCAGTTAGCAATTTAATGTATCATAAAATGTTAACAACACTATTTAAAATTCATATGGGACAAACAATTACAACAAAATCCTTCAGTATCAAAGCCAAAGGAATAATCTTTGGTGTTCCCACTCACTATCTGACCTATCTATATATACCAATCTATCTAACTAGAATACTCAAATCATTTACATATCTATAACACACCCTCTTGATTCCTCAAAGCCTTTTCCTCATGTTTCCTACATTTTCATTTTGGTTTCTTTTACTCCTTATTTTCAACTTCTGGCCAAAAACAATTGCATTCACCTTAGGAAATCAGACTGATCATTTAGCATTGCTCAAATTCAAGGAACTTATAACCAATGACCCATATGGAATCCTTGATTCTTGGAATGGTTCGAGCCATTTCTGCAATTGGCATGGAATTACATGCAATCACAAGCATCAAAGAGTTACAGAACTCAACTTACCTGGATACAAGCTGCATGGATCCTTATCTTCTCATGTGGCCAATCTCTCTTTTTTGAAGATTGTCGACCTTGTAGACAACAAGTTCTTTGGAATAATCCCCCAAGAGTTCGGTCATTTGTTACAATTACAAGGACTCTATCTCAGCAATAACTTGTTTGATGGAAAAATTCCGATAAACTTGACAAATTGTTACAACCTTGAATACTTAAAATTGAGAGGGAACAATTTGATTGGAAAAATACCAATTGAAATTGGCTTTCTTCAAAATCTTAAAGAGTTGACGGTTAGGGGGAACAATTTGATTGGAGGAGTCCCAGCAAGCATAGGGAATCTTTCATTATTAACCGGTCTTTCAGTTGCTTATAACAATTTAAAGGGAGATATTCCACAAGAAATATGCCGCCTCAAAAAATTGACAGCGATCGTATTATTTGCCAATCATTTGTCCGGTACATTTCCTCTTTGTCTATACAATATGTCATCCCTTACTATGATCTCAGCTGCACAAAATCAGTTTAGCGGTTCTCTTCCACCCAACATGTTTAACAGCCTCCCTAATCTCCAGGAGTTTGAAATTGGTGATAATTATATTTCAGGTCTAATGCCCACTTCTGTTGCCAATGCTTCTACCCTGACAGACCTTGGTGTTAGCAAAAACTATTTTGTCGGAAAAGTTCCCAGTCTTGGGGGACTACAACATCTTTTGAGTATAAATTTGCAATTAAATAATTTTGGTAACAATTCATCTAACGACTTAGAATTTTTGAAATCATTGAAAAACTCTAGTAAGTTGGAAGTGGTTTCAATATCCTTTAATAATTTTGGAGGTAGTTTGTCAAGTTTCATAGGCAACTTATCCACCCAACTTAGTCTACTGTATCTTGGGGCTAATCAAATATATGGGAAAATTCCTTTAGAAATAGGAAATCTGAATAGTTTAATTCTCTTAAACTTGCACGACAATCATTTTGAAGGGAGAATTCCTTCATCTATCGGGAAGTTTCAAAAGATACAAGTGTTAAATTTGGGTGGGAACAAGCTGTCAGGTGAAATACCATCCTTTATAGGAAACCTTAGTCGGCTGTATCATTTGAATTTAGGAAAAAATATGTTAGAAGGAACTATACCTTCTAGTATAGGGAACTGCCAACACATACAAATTTTAGACCTTTCAAAAAACAACCTTAGAGGAGTCATACCCCCAGAGGTCTTCAATATTTCATCTTTAACAAAACGATTGTTCTTATCACAAAACTTTTTGAGTGGCAGCCTACCTAATCAAATCGGCCATCTACAAAATATTGTGAAGATTGATGTCTCTAAAAATCGTTTGTCTGGTAAAATTCCTATAACCGTGGGGAAATGCATATGCTTAGAATACCTTATTTTGGAAGGGAATTCATTCAATGGAAGCATACCTTATTCTTTGGAATCTCTCAAAGTTCTTAAAGTGTTGGATCTTTCAAGAAATCAACTATCTGGATTGATTCCAAAAGCTTTGCAAAATATTTCTTTCTTCGAATACTTCAATGTATCGTTCAACATGTTGGAAGGAGAGGTACCAACTAAAGGTGTCTTTAGAAATGCAAGTGCATTTACAGTGATTGGAAACAATAAGCTTTGTGGAGGAATTTTGGAGTTACATCTACCACCATGCCCTACTAAAGGTGCAAAACACCATAATTTGAAGTTGATGGTAGGGATAGTTAGTGTAGTTTCTTTTCTTTTCATTATGCTCTCTATTCTAACAATCTATTGGAGGAGGGGAACGATTAGAAAACCATCGTTTGATTCACCAATAATTGATCAGATGATTAAGGTTTCGTACCAAAACCTGTACAGGGCAACTGATGGGTTCTCACCAAGCAACTTGATAGGATCTGGAAATTTTGGTTCTGTCTACAAAGGAACACTTGCTTCGATAGACGGAGTTGTTGCAATAAAAGTCCTAAACCTTACAAAGAAGGGATCTCACAAGAGTTTCATTGCTGAATGTAGTGCGCTAAAAAATATTAGACACCGGAATCTGGTTAAAGTTCTGACATGTTGTTCCAGCACAGATTATAAAGGTAGTGAGTTTAAAGCTCTTGCATTTGAGTACATGAGAAATGGAAACTTGGAAAGTTGGTTGCATCCCACAACAGAAATCACAGATGAGCCCAAATCATTAAATCTAGAGCAAAGGTTCAATATTATTATTGATGTTGCGTTAGCGTTTTGTTATCTTCACTATGAATGCGAGCAACCTGTCATTCATTGTGATTTAAAGCCTGCAAATGTTCTTCTTAATGACTTCATGGTAGCACAAGTGAGTGATTTTGGCTTAGCAAGGTTGGTCTCAAGTGCTGGTATCTCTCTGAAGCAAAGTAGCACAATTGGAGTAATGGGGACAGTTGGCTATGCACCCCTAGGTAGAACTTGACATTAAAATTTGTGAGTTTCTAAATATGTTGTGTTAATATAGTGATGATAATTATAAGGACTTTATTTGTTACTTTTCAGAGTACGGAATGGGTTCGGAAGTGTCAGTTGAAGGCGACATGTATAGCTTTGGAATACTGGTATTAGAAATGTTAACTGGAAGGAGACCCACAGATGAAATGTTTAAAGATGATCATAATCTCCATAATTATGTAAAACTCTCAATTCCAAATCACCTTTTCCAGATTGTGGACCGGTCTATTCTCCCCATTGAATTAGAAAACAATAGTGAGAATGGGAACTCTGGTAGTATAGATCCAAATGTAGAGAAATGTTTACTTTCAATGTTTAGGATTGCACTTTCTTGCTCAGAGGAATCACCAAAAGAAAGAATGAACATGGTTAATGTTATGAGGGAACTCAACATCATTAAAAGTTTCTTTCCTACCGAGGTTCAACGAAGGCAAGGTGCATAATCACATGATGTAGAGGTATTGTCATACCATTGCTGTCATACCATATCATTCTATGCTTTATTATCCTTAAATGTATTATTGAGTATGATTTCTAATATTTTTGTCTATCTTATGTTTGAATGTGAGCAGAAGTATCCTACACCCTACAGAGAACGACAACGGAGCTTAATTGGATGGTCATACATTAGTTATGATTCATGTTGTAATCTGCATATGTCTAGTTTAAATGCAGTGTGATGCTTTATTGTTTTTTAAGAGAAAATATCTGCTTTAGTGCTTTTTATTTATTTAATTGCCATGTGTGAGGATCTTTTTAATGTAATTAATGATCAAGAAAATAAGAAAAAATTACTCTTTTTAGTTCTTCTATATCGTTAACAAATTTCTTCTTGAAGCACTAGGATATAGGAAGCAAAGTAAAAACAAGTTATTGAACAAGTATAACATGTCATAAGCTTAGGAAAAAAATATAGTAAAGCAGAACCAACCTCAATTCTTGAAAATGCAATGAGTTCAGAGAGCACAAACTTTGGCTGAATTTGACTAAAAATTGCCTCAGATTTGCTGGAATTAACCATAAATTTGGTAGCGATTTGATGTTAATAATAGTGGCAGACACATTTTCCTGCAAAGAAAGACAATATTATACCAAATGTTAGGCTCTTGTGAAGCTTTTCATCAAACTATCATATGTGCATTCTTACTCCTAGCTAAACTCAAAAATAGTAAACTATAAGATGAATAAGAACACTCAGAGCATGATTATCAAGTGTTGCTTGGGGTTTCGACACAGTTTTTAAAGAAACTGCGTCAGAAGTTATGAAACTCTGACACGTTAATTAGAAGGCGTATTCCTGCACCAGACACGTATTGGATACCGACACACAAATGATACACGTGCGACACATATCTGTTGAAAGAATAATTCAACTACATTGATCAATGACTGTAATAAGAAATAAGGACTATATTTATCAATTTAAAAAAATGAGGAGTTTAATATGAATCTTTTTGGCTATATTTATCAATTTCATTGGCCCCCTGTACCATCAATTTCACCGGCTTATATCATATCATTATAATAAATTTATTAGTCTGTCAGTATTATTTTTTACACTAAAACTACAAAATATGTAACAGAATATCATATATCATTTCAAACCAATTGTGCAAATTAACATAAACTATTCATATACAAAATAATAAAACCTTTGTTCATATACAAAATAGTATTACGGTAACCAACATAAACTATTTTTCTTTTTCTCGAGCTTCATAATAAGATAAGAAGACATTGACCCAACGTGATCGAATGTCATCAATTTCCTCTGTTGAATATGGTTTTTGGTTGCTAAGCTCCTACAATTAGAAAAAAAATTAAACTATGATAAGCCATAAACAACAAAATTAGTTTAAGAAGTATATATAACATGAATTAAGCCAATACCTTATTCTTCATCCATCCTTGAGTAATGCCATCAGAGACAATATGGAGCATATACCTCATAACATAATATCCACAAAAATGGGTGTCGATTTGTTTTCGCACTACAAATAATTTTCAAATATTAATGTCACACTAATACCCATAATTAATATAATGTCAAATAACACAGTTACTATATTTACTCTGCGACCATAAAAGGTTGGCTTTTTACCCATAAGATTTCTTCTTCGCGCATTATATGTCGCAATCGCTCTACACGTGTAGGTTAAAATTAAACATGAATAAAAACTATTCAATTCTAAAGTTAAATTTGAGTATAAGAAATAATACAGCTTACCCACTCAAAGCCTTGATCAAAATGTCTAATGGTGTCGACTGCACCGAGTCAAACACAAATATATTATTTTTCTTGGGACATATGACAAGTAGTTGCCAATGTCAGCTACTTAAGCATTTAGAATAATTAATAATATAGATAAAATTGATTTATAAATGAAAATACAAATTAATATATACTTACTGGTAGTAAAACGGGGCCACATGACAATCTTTGATGCACCCTCTCTTCAACAACTTATCTTGGAAGTAAAATTTGACTCCGTGACTTGGAGAATCGTGAGTAAGAGCAATCCTCGCAGAATCTAAGATACATTTCTTATTTAGAAGATTCCTTTCTGAATAGAACTCATGGATGTACCTTCAAGGTCAAATCTTTATATTAAAGTACAAGAATGTATGTATATAAATAGAAATCTATTAGAACAAGATTTGTTTCTACAATTATGTCTCTGAGTTTTGATAATAATAAAGAGTAAGTTTGAGTGAACAATTTTTGTTACTCTAATGTTTGATGTATTTTAAGATAAACAAATAGGTTATGCTTCTGATGAATGGCGTATCCAAGACATTAGAAGAGAAGACATTTCGCTTTTAAGCTATAGAGGTTCTAATGAACAAAGTAGCAAGAAAAGCTTCAGAAGGCTCTGAAGTTTAGTTACTCAGATACGCTTGTCTGAAGAAACCAGTCAGAAGATCTAAAGACAGAAGTGTGACTTATGTCAAGATACTGAAGACTCAAGTTTCAGAAGACAAAGGGTTCTGAAGACCAAGTGCTTGAATACTCTAAAGACGAGGCTCTGAAGATTTGAAAGACTTGAAGTTCTTCTGAACTTAGGTTACGACACAAGGTTCTGAAGACCAAGTGTTGAAGACTTTGAAGAATGTGATTTTGAAAATTCCAAGACTTGAAGTTCTTCTGAACTTAGGTTACGATACAAGGTTACAAGATCAAAGGCTAAAGACTCTGAAGAATGTGATTCTGAAGATTCCAAAACTTAAAGTTTTTTCAACCTTTTGTTACGATGCAAGATTCTTCAAAACCAAGTGCTGAAGTCTCTGAAGAGGAAGATCTGAAGACTTGAAGTTATGATTAACCAGAAGTTAGATTCTCCACTTCTAAACCCATGCTCGCAAAAGCCTTTGAAATGCAGAAGGAAAGAAGATGATGTTTGTTGCGGCGGTATAGCGAGCAAGCAAAGAGTTGGTATTATTTTTACCGGGTGATATATACCGGTTAGGTTATATCGTATCGTGTCCACAGAGATTGGTTATTGATTCGTCGTTCGACAATTCTACAGTTAATGAGTTTGGGATTAAAATAAATGAAAATAAAAGACAAAAGTAAATGAACAAAAAAGTATAAAGGATAGACAGCTTGTCCGGAACGAATGTAAACTACCCGTCACAGACTTAAATCTACCACCCATGTCATACTCAGCCTACAATACTAGTCTGTGTCATCACATACCTCTCACAACCTTGGTTATTTCTAACCCAAATTGAGAATCCTCCTAAATCATCTCAATAGCCATGTTTGGCCTATCTCAACAACACGGAAGTCAACTGCGTCACCTCCATAACCATCTCTAGCATACTTCACCAACGCAGAGGCATTAAGTTCGGATACTCTATAGTGAATGTTAGATCTAAACCCATTTCTAGTATTCAGAAACTAACAGATAATCATCCTAGGTAAGAATCTAAGCAATCTATCTCTAGTAAAGCTCAAATCCCTAACATAGAGTAAAAACCTAAGACAATCACCAACACAAATTCGTAAAGAAAACTTTATATAACATCAAGGGAAATAAATATACAGGATTTATGAGTAGATATACATACAAAACCCAACAAAAGAGATTACAAAGAGAAGAGAAGAAGAGGAACCAAACATTTCTTGGTTTGTCAACACCAATCGACGAGAGATTCGACTCCGGATCATCCAAATGCAAGCTCCAATGTTGTTTTCCAAGCAAATCTATCAAAAAATGATGTTGATGGTGTTGGGACTCAAAAATACCCAACCCATAAACTAAAAATATGTTTTTAGCCCCTTATAAAGAATTCTGAAGTCGCAGGGCGCGCTAAGCGCGGTCTGTTATGTTCAGCATCTTATTTTTGCCATATCTTGAGAACCGTAACTCGGAATTGAGCCCGGTTTGAAGCGTTGGAAAGCTTATTCAATGCTCTATCTAACCATGAAGAAATATCTAGAAAATTAATGATTTTTATTTTGTTGATTTTGAGCTTTATTCGTTGATGAGTTGCTCAAATCGTGCGTTTGAAGTCGTGTCTTCGACACTTTATTACTCAATGCTCCAATTATGAATGAATACCTATAAAAGAGATGAAAAACTATCAAATGATACAATATTTACACAAAAACTCAATTATTCTATTATGTACACAAAACACAATAAAAACGTATTTACAATAAAAAGTCGGGATTATTCAACTAAATATCAACAAAAGAACGGATAAGTGCCACAAAATGTATATACAAAATAACTACATTTTGGCACTTATCAACTCTCCCCAACTTGACACATTGTTTGTCCTCAAACAAAGTCAAATAACTCAAAGAAACAAAGAACGATAATCAAAGAATCACAAATCAACAAGTTTTTGAAAACGGAAAACAAATGTATGGTTCAAACGAAAACGTACACGCAAAATACTTACTTACCACATTTCTACAACAATAACATATAAACGAAACAAATCCTAAGTACAAAAATCATGCAAAACATTCTAAAACAAAACAAGCTCAATCATGAATCACACCTAGCAAAAATTCATCGGTAGATGAAGAACATACAAATGTGAGGGATAAAAAACACTCCTCCACAATCTTGCAAACAATAGACTAAATTATGTATTCATCCAAAAACGTATTGAAAATTCAAATGCAAGAATCACAAGGGCTTTTCAAGGTTGTAATGTGGCTTGGTTAACAAACAAGTGATAAGTCCTAAAGCTAATCGAAACAAAAACTTGCCTAAACCTAAGGGAGTGATCAACTCACAAAGTTCCAAACAATATAATTTCAATCAAACTTCTTCTTCATCACAAATTTCACACCAAACACGCCTCACTTATTAACACAACATTATTCCTACTCTTTTTGGTTTTCTTTTTCAAAGTTTTTCTCTTTTTTCTTTCTTTTTCTAATCTTTCTTTTTCACTTTTTTTTTCTTTTTCTTTTCTCTTAACCTCATACAAACCACAATATAAGTATATAAACATTTCTCTCCCCAACTTGAATTCAACCAACATTAATGTGTGAATACTCTCTACTTTCTAAGGCAAGGTAAAAATTCATACAACATGTAGTTGAGGGTTCAAGAAACAAAGAAATCAACATTCATACAAAAAAGGTGAATTGACACTCATAGACAAGCATCAAGTTCAAATAAAAATGGATGTTGATAAAAGTTCAAAGGGGCTAACAAAGGATCACACACTCACAAGGTGAATTGAATATTTGGCCAAGGTAGTTATGCTCAAAATCAAACAAAATGCCTTGATCATTTTCTTGTAATCATACAATCAACACAAAATAAAAGATTAAGCATAATAAAATCTAGTTAAAACAAGAATGTGGACTCTCATATGTAAACAATGGAAAGCTTCCTCACATTTATGGGTAAAAAGGGAACTAAAGTGATTCAATTCATGAGCAAGTAATGCAAAAAGAATGAATAGCATGGTAATTATACAAATGATAAATTTCCTAAACATGTTATGCTATAGAAAGCGATAAACGAGTACCTGACATGTACCAACTTTGAAAACTATCATTACCATACATCCGCGAGTTGAAACGATCAAACTCGGAAAATCACCTCAAAAGTCTTCAAGTTACCGGACCAAAATTTGAGTCCAAACAACAACAAAAGAATTAGAAAAACAATACTAATTTTATTCAACACAAAAAGCCTTGGTGAAAGTGGGAAAAAAGAAAAATCAAGTGAACTTTTAAAAGAATTCACTGGCCCTGCATAGCAGAGCGCACTAAGTGCCAGCAGAGCGCGCTAAGCGCGCTACACCAGTTACAAAAAAATGACAGCAACAGGTGCAACTGCTATGCAAGCTCCACTTACACACCTATACAATCTCATTTACACATCTAAACAATATTTACAATACATACACACTTCCACAAGCTAAAACACTACAAACTTGTGGAAAATAACAAATTGACATAACAAAACAAAAGCAAATAACAATACACACAATTGGTGAAAAGGAATTAACAAGTTGAAAAGTGAAAATTTGAAATTAAGAGCAAGTCCTATTTCAACTTGTCAAAACACAAGTCACCACACACATAAACAACATAAACAAACATGCTTGTTTTACGTCGTAAGCTCGACGCCTTTATTGTGCGAGCACTAGTAACCTCCTCTCGTCATGCCATGCTATTTCCACACCGCGCAAACCTAAAGAAAGTGTCCTAACAACCACACAATAAACGTTACGAGTACGAGACAATTCACAACATCACATGAAAACTAATAAAATCACAAATATGTACAAGTATGGAAAGTAAACACAACATGTACAAGTAATAATATAGAAGAACATATACAAAGTCTATACAACATATACATTAATTACAAAACTCAAACAACGGAATTATCGCAATACAGAAACAATAAAACCAATCCCCGGCAACGGCGCCATTTTGTTGCGGCGGTATAGCGAGCAAGCAAAGAGTTGGTATTATTTTTACCGGGTGATATATACCGGTTAGGTTATATCGTATCGTGTCCACAGATATTGGTTATTGATTCGTCGTTCGACAATTCTACCGTTAATGAGTTTGGGATTAAAAGAAATGAAAATAAAAGACAAAAGTAAATGAACAAAAAAGTATAAAGGATAGACAGCTTGTCCGGAACGAATGTAAACTACCCATCATAGACTTAAATCTACCACCCATGTCATACTCGGCCTACAATACTAGTTTGTGTCATCACATACCTCTCACAACCTTGGTTATTTCTAACCCAAATTGAGAATCCTCCTAAATCATCTCAATAGCCATGTTTGGCCTATCTCAACAACACGGAAGTCAACTGCGTCACCTCCATAACCATCTCTAGCATACTTCACCAACGCAGAGGCATTAAGTTCGGATACTATATAGTGAATGTTAGATCTAAACCCATTTCTAGTATTCAGAAACTAACAGATAATCATCCTAGGTAAGAATCTAAGCAATCTATCTCTAGTAAAGCTCAAATCCCTAACATAGAGTAAAAACCTAAGACAATCACCAACGCAAATTCGTAAAGCAAACTTTATATAACGTCAAGGGCAATAAATATACAGGATTTATGAGTAGATATACATACAAAACCCAACAAAAGAGATTACAAAGAGAAGAGAAGAAGAGGAACCAAACATTTCTTGGTTTGTCAACACCAATCGACGAGAGATTCGACTCCGGATCATCCAAATGCAAGCTCCAATGTTGTTTTCCAAGCAAATCTATCAAAAAAATGATGTTGATGGTGTTGGGACTCAAAAATACCCAACCCATAACCTAAAAATGTGTTTTTAGCCCCTTATAAAGAATTCTGAAGTCGCAGGGCACGCTAAGCGCGGTCTGTTATGTTCAGCATCTTGTTTTTGTCATATCTTGAGAACCGTAACTCGGAATTGAGCCCGGTTTGAAGCGTTGGAAAGCTTATTCAATGCTCTATCTAACCATGAAGAAATATCTAGAAAATTAATGATTTTTATTTTGTTGATTTTGAGCTTTATTCGTTGATGAGTTGCTCAAATCGTGTGTTTGAAGCCGTGTCTTCGACACTTTATTACTCAATGCTCCAATTATGAATGAATACCTATAAAAGAGATGAAAAACTATCAAATGATACAATATTTACACAAAAACTCAATTATTCTATTATGTACACGAAACACAATAAAAACGTATTTACAACAAAAAGTCGGGATTATTCAACTAAATATCAACAAAAGAACGGATAAGTGCCACAAAATGTATATACAAAATAACTACATTTTGGCACTTATCAATGTTAACGTGGTACAATAGTACATGATACAAATAAAAAGTTTTATTCCACTACCATGAAAGACAGACGCTGCATAATGTTGTACCCCAATTTTTGCCCTTAAGATTCATTCGTACTTAATACCATTGCATTACACAAAAATCAAATGGTCTCTCTCTCTATTATCTTTGGGTTTGCCTTTTGGAGATCACCAAGCACCATTGAATGTATGTGATGATTGATGTTTGACTAACAATAATGTGTGTATACATCACTCTCCAAATGTTGTAGGTGAATGGTGCACAAATCTTTCTTGTTCAAGGAATCAGTAGGTTCATGTGTTTATTTCCATGTCTTCTCTCATCAATCTCCAAGATTTTTGAAAGTATTGTCTCCCATTGAAGATTTCTCTTATCATCAGTTATGGTCTCTCATCTTGAATATATGCTTCATGTTTGAAAGAGATCATCAAATTCAAAAAATTCACCATTCTATGGCCATCTACCTTGAATTAGGGTTTTGAACTTCTGAGGACCATATATTGGTGTTTGTGTGAAGTTTGTGGATGATTTCAAAGTCATTTGATTCTTAAGAGGACTTCTAATATGAACATGCTTGGATCCAAGGAGTTTGATTGATGAGAAGATTGTTTTAGAAGTCTATGATTGTCCACTCTCTATATTGATGCTTCATTTATCTTGTATAACTTCAAAGGATCATAACTTGGTCATCCCTTGTCTCCTTGAACTCATTATTCTTTCAAAATGAACATAAGGATGTATAATACAACTTAGTTCAATTGGTAGGAAAATAAAATGCTTGGAAATTTTCCTATGAAGTCAAAAGATTACAAGTCCTTGATGAATTTCTCAATTGTTGGTCAATCAACTTCAAAAGATCATATCTTGATCATCATTTATCACCTTGAGGTCATTATTTTTGCATAACAATCTTGAGGATGTGAAATTTATCTCCATATAAATTTTAAAGATTGAAAGTGTTTGGAAGTTGCTTGAAGAAATCAAAAGATTATAGGTCATTTCATGAAATTTCATCAACTTCACAAGGCCATAACTTTCTCAATTTTTGGCATTTTTGAGTAATTCTTTTTGCCAAATTTTCCTTGAGAGGTATACTTCATATAATCTTTATAGATCAAGATCAAATTTTGAATGAAAAATCATTTTTGAAAAGGAAAGATTATAGGTCATTTTTAGAAAGTGGCATGCTTGACCAAGGCCTGGCCTGAAAAATCAGAGTTTTTTCACAAATCCTAAAGGTCATATCTCTCAACTCAAGCAACCATTGGATTTGATTATTTTTGCATTGTGTTCTACTCTTTGAATACTTCATTTGTCTCAAGGAAAATCAGAAAATGCATGAGGAAATTGGATTTGGCCTCAGTTCAAAGTTTGAGCCAAAATCTGTTCGAGCACACCATCAGTTTGTGCATTTGCGCTACCAATCAAATTTAAGCCAAAATTAAGCCTTGATTTTGTGACTAATCATGTTTAGAAGTTATCCATAATTAATTAGAACCTTGAAACGCAAGTTTTGGCTGAGTTTTGATGCACATGAGGTCACACATCCTTCATGCACACACCTTGCACGATTTTGCGCCAAATCTCACAATTCTTTCTCATTCTCATCACCACTCACTTCCCTATAAATAGAGGATCATTCCTCAATCATTTCCTTAAGCTTTAATAGCCAGAAAACCCCTGCCAAACTCTCTCTGAACCAGATTTTCTGCAACATCGTTTTCACTCTCAAAGCCATTTCAATGTGAAATTAACTATTCATTTTTCTTCCTTGAACCTCACTGAAGCTAACAGAACTAGAATCGTGCCTTGAAACTTCCTGAATCGTGCTATCCAAGTCCAGTTTCAGAGCTCTGAAAGTGAACTTCGTTCAGGTAGGAATCTCCATCAAACCTTGTAAAATAAAGCATCATTGAACTCTCCTCATCTCCCTGACCCTTGTGATCTTCATCATTTGCATTTTCATAAAGTACTGACTGAGAATTCCATCAAAATCCTATTCGCCATTATATGAGTTTTTTCCAAATTTCTCTTCACTGCGTTTAAATAAATTTTTCAAGAGCATGTGGTTGAGACCGTCTTGAAGAGACGAATTCAAGGATACCACTCATGTAGCCTAATTTTACAATTTGAGGAACACCAATTTTGGGAGGCTGGAGGTTGAAGACGATGACATGGACGTCTTCAACCAATGAAAGCGTGTCGTGTAATTTTTTTGAATTGGATTCGGTGTGTTGGTTGTATCATGCGCGCGTTATAGGAGCCCTTTGATCTAATTACTTTTATTAGTCAACATTAATCCAACGCGTGACATTACTTCTTGTTTTATTTTTTAATTTTGCAATCCGGTGTGAAAACCAAGGAGGTCCATATCAAGCACACCACGTGTGATCCTTTGGATCTTCTTACTCACGTGTTTTGACTATGATCAGATGGTCCACATTTTTTTGGCTTTTTTTTTTTTTACTTATATTTTTAAATGCTTCAAACATCCAAAAAATCATATAAAATTCATTTTTGGTCCAAAAATTATGAAAACATTTACAAAAATATTTTGAAATATTATCTTTCTAAATTTTATTTTTTTCATAATTTTATTTTTCAGATTTGATATTTTTTATGATTTTTCCTTTTTATTTGAGGTTTTTAATTGTTTAAAAATACTTTTTTACATTTTAAAATTCTGGAAAAATTATGAAAGGATCCAATGGTCATTTGACAAATATTGGTGACCTCATTTTATTTTTATTTCTGATTTTACTATTTTTTTCATTTTTTTTATTTCACTTTTTATTTTATTTTCTAAAAATATTGTCTGACTTTTAAAAGTTCTAAAGATTTTTGTCAACACTTGTTGACCTCTGTTTGACTTTGGGTAATTTTTTTGAAATTTTATTTTGATGAAAAAATACTATTTATGTATTTCGTCAATAAACTCCAATTAAATGACTTAATTTCAAATTATGTTTTATTCATCATTTTAAATTGTTTTTAATTCCTTTTTTATTTTGCTGATTTTTAAATTTATTTGGAGTCACAAATTTCCTCAACGTCAATGGAATTTGGGTGTTGATAGGTCTCTTGATCAAATCCACCAAGAGAGTTGATTAATTTTGACGTAGTTAGACCGAATAAATTTGTCTGATGCAAAACAAACCTGGGACTTATTTCTTCTCCTCCATCTTTTTTTTTGTCCCGACTCAGAAAAAGTGATCAATTGGTGGCATGAACTTTAATGTTCTAACATAATCCCCAAAAGATGACTTGAGCTTTGATCTTGGTTCAACACCTGTGGCGCTTGTTGTGTGGTCGCGTTGATTTCTAATCAAGCTTCTGGAAAGTTTCCACTAACTTTGTCCATTTGAAATTCTCAATTATCTTTGATCAAGTGATGTGATAATTCCAAAACCGGTGATATACTTGACAAAAAATAATTGAAACTTGTCGTGTGGTCGCGTTGATTCTATCAAGCTTCTGGCAAGTCTTCATGCGTAAGTTTCAAGATGGTCACCTTGCTGACAACTAACAATTAACAATTCGATGATATACTTGACAAGTTTCAAGATGGTAATCTTGCTAACCTTTATTAATTGCTTTTTATTTTCTGCTCTTTACTTTCCCGCTTTTACTTTTATGCTCTTTATTTTTATGCACTTTAATTTTAGCATTTACGTTTCATGCCATTTTTTCTTTGCTCACTTGAGTATTTTATTTTCTATGTCATTTTTCCTTTGCTCACTTGAGCATTTTATTTTCTTTTCATTTTGAATTTTCTCACTTGAGCTTTTTTTTTCTGTTCCAAAATACCTAATAATTCAACTTAAACATGAAAAAAATTTAATTGGTCTTGGTTATTATCCTTGTGCTTGGAGTTTGATCTTTGGACTTAGGATTAGGACCCTTACCTTAGTTTGGAGATTTTTGTGCCCTTGGTGTTATTCTGTCTTGTCTTGTTATTATCTTTGTATGCATGTTATTCCGTTATACTCGATTAAAAGTGGATTTCCTCCGAATACAGCTGTTACTCTGCCCATTTTTCTTAAGACAAGAGTTCATCTGAGGCATTGACTTATTTCAAGCATGTTTTTTGTCTGGTTATTTGTTGTTTATGTGGTAATCCAAAGGATGGGATGTAGTATTGGCTCTTGATGTCAAGTACTAGATTTCTCACCCGGTTAGATCTTTCTTTACCCTTACCTTTTACTTCTTGCACTTAGGTTAGCCTCTTCATCTCCTCCCCATTCTTTAATTTTCAAAATCTTCCATCTTTTTCAAAAGGTTCTCGTTTTCAAAACTTGAACCGCTTTCCTAAAAAACTTGGACTTAGGCCCATGCATTTTCAAACTTCTTTTCTTAATAAACTTTCAATGCATTTAATAATACTTTGACTTTTCTTTTCATAAGACTAAAAAACACCTAACCTCATTCAAACTCTTTTTGAGCTCTTTGTATCTTTTCTAACAAACATTTTCTTAAAATCAACCAACATACAATTTTGATCTTTTTTTACTCGAACTACTAGGTTTTGATTTCAACATTGCACATTGTTGGTATGTAGGCCTGAAACTCATTGGAAGTTCTATCAAACCAAAAATTATAAAAAAAAAATACTTCTTTTTTCCCCCACCATCCATTATGTACATATACTCTTTTAGCACACATATACAAATTTCAAAAAGGTTCTTGCGGAGTACCATAGATTCTTTGGGTGCCTAACATCTTCCCTTTGCATAACTAACCCTCAGTCCTAGATCGCTAATCTTTTGTTATTTTTAGGATTTTATTCACTCTTTTTCCTAGTCTTTTGGATAAAATAAAAGCACGGTGGAGACTCTTTTCTTATTTTTTGAGTTAAGTCAATTCAATGGCTTATACTCGCAGTTTTTGCCGCTACACATACGATCTTGTCCCCCCATGTTCTTTAAGTCGCCATAAGTTTTATATTCCAAATGTACCCTCAAACGGTTACATTATGCATGGCACTATATAAGAGCTTGAAGACTTGAAGAAACAACTGCTAATTCACGAAGAAACTCTTTATGCTTAAACGTCATTATTCTTTCTAAAAAGCTGTAAATTCTTTCAAATCATTTGTACTAAAAATTTGTTTACATATCAGCTTGTATAGAAGAATATTTATTTGTAAGAAAACTTTTTATCAAAAAATTGTTTGATTGTTCCTTGAGAGGCCAGTTGGGGCAGCTTCTCAAGAAGTCTAGGATAGTTAGTCTTAGAGGTTGTTAGTCACACACAGTTTGTGTGTGCAGGTGTTAGTCACCGACGGTTTCCCGTGCAAGTGTAATCAGTTTGGTTATAGTGGATTAAGTCCTCTATAGAGAGAGGAAAATCACCTCGGAAGGGTGGACTAGAGTAACTTGATGTTTCAGTGAACTAGGATACAAATATTGTGTTATTTATTGCTTTCTTATCTTTCAATCTTCATCAAAGCAAAGTATTTTTAAAGGGGATTGTTTTAGAAGCAAAATTTTTCAAAGTATAAAACCCAATTCAAACCCTCATTTCTTGTGTTTTTTACGCCTTCAAAATCAACATAAATCTATACTTGTGATGACCAAATTTGCAATATGGACTTGTCTAGTTCCTCATCTCCCTTCAATAATTCATGTAACAAATTATTGTTAAGAAACAACGACTTTTATGGATCATGACTTAATTTAATAGTAATGGGTTCAAAACTCGACATCATCATCTCTAGTCTCCGAAGGCTATCTTGATTTGGTGGTGAGGGTTCAATACTGCGCTGGTTGACAGAAAAACTATGTGTCGCGCTTTTACCACCCGTAACTTTATCTACTACATTCTTCCGAATTTCTATCTGATTTGAATTTGTGAGGCTGAGTATTACCCAACTAACTAAATTTCGGCATCATAAAACAACATAAATACAATCCAAAACTGAAATACATAGACATTAATAACAACAAAATACAACTTATACCTCAAGAACATTGTGGGTGCACTTCTTGGTCCTCTTCTCATTAATCATCTCTCGCTCCTCTTTCTCCTACTAGACACTCTCTCGCACCGTTTATAATAACTTATCCCTCTCCTCCTCCAAAAAACTTCTCTTACACCGTATGCCACATCCTCTCCCTCTCCTCTTCCAATAACTTCCCCTGCACCATACACCACATCTTCTCCCTCTCCTCCTCCAATAACTTCTCTTGCACCATATTCCACAACCTTTGTCTCTTCTCCAACTTAGTAGCAACAATCTCTTCACCCTTTCTCTTACTCTTTTTCTCTCTAGATGATTGAGAGCGTCCAAAATATAACTTCAAGCCAACGCCTCTACCAAGACCATATACACGCTCAGGATGGTCTCGATTCCAATCGGTTTTACCAAGATGTCATGATGACCTTGTGAAGTGAAGAGGCCGGCTTTGGTTTGTTAAACAAGATCATCCTACAACACATTAAATTGTATCTTTACCAAATTGATTTATTTAAAATAAATATTATTGAAAAAAGTATCTACTTACAATCCTTTTATCCACTTCGCGCGTAGCATCTGATGTGTACTCGCCATCTTTTCTTTGGTGTGCCCTCTTCCATTTATCATGGCGTGATGGTGGAGATGGACTTCGATCAAGACTTATAAAATCTTCGAGCTCTTCTTCCATTTTTTTCTTTTTTCGTCCATCAATTTTTTTTTCAATTCTTTGATATCCTCCACGATACAACTTATGTGGATAGATATTTTGGGCATAATTTTCCTTTAATTTTTGGCTCTTTGCCAAAGAATTCAGGAGTTTTGCGAGACTTTACAAATTTCTTCCAAGTAGCTAGATTAATAAATGAATATACCTCATATGGAGGTGGTTCTTTATGATGTTTAATATAATCAAGGGTGAGCTGCGTCTTAAACCCCCTCCAACGCTCACCAATAACCAAGCATTTTCTTTTTCACATACTTATCATTTGGTTTAACAATAAAGTGATCATATGTTTACACAATAGAGATGTTATTAGTATTGCACAAAAAATACTTGTAAAACAAATGATAGGATACAAGATAAATATTGTAACATCAGTCCATATGTCTTTTTTAAGCTCATCACCAACGTCATGGCAACTATTTATCAAAATAATCATTTTACATCAACCTTGTAACACAATGTAACCCAAAAAATCATCATCATGTTCACCTTCAACCTTGTCGGTTTTTGCATCAACTCTAACTAGGTGTCGAATACCAAATTTGTTGGCTTTTGTACCTTTGTATACATTGTGGCACCTCTAGTTTTTCTTTTACGACTTTGTATATTAGTAGAGTTTGTAGTAGATGTTGTATGAGAGATTCTTGTCGAATCGACCATGACTATCAAGATGAGTCAAATAGTAACGTCTCACAAATGGACTATCAAGATGAAACAAAATGATCAATAGATAAAGTAACTAAGAAATTATAAACAAAATGATCAATAGACAAAGCTAACTAGTGTTGATGAATATACAAACTAACAATTTAGTGAAGAACAAACTTGTTGC
This sequence comes from Vicia sativa, assembly GCA_021764765.1. Lineage (NCBI taxonomy): Eukaryota > Viridiplantae > Streptophyta > Magnoliopsida > Fabales > Fabaceae > Vicia > Vicia sativa. Next base: position 110,403,713 of record CM038792.1, on the reverse strand, counting down.
GAAAATGACGTTTGATGAATAGTTGTTGGAAGAGTTTTGATATCGCCTAGGATTTTTTGCGAAATGAGAGTGACGAATTGTCGTTTGAGTGTTGATAAGTAAATGAAAAGTTAGAAACTAACTATATAATTTTATGAAGTATTTCATGCAAAATAAATTTCATTTTGATTTTACAAAAAATAACAATGTGGTTGATTTTACAAAAAATAACAATGTGGTTGTCTTATTAAAAATATAAAATATAAAAATAAATTCATAGAGCCATATTCTAGGAATTTATTTAGAAGATATATCACGTCAGATATTTAGGAAAATCGAGGGGTTAAAATATATCAAATAACTTATTAAAATAATATTTTGAAATTAGTATTATGAAATTGTTAATGCAAAATATATTAAGTCTCAGTTAGATCATGTAGCCGAGGTATATCCTAATGGAGCTAATAAAAAAAAGAGTTAAATATATAAATTTCCCTTGTAATGTTAGCGAGATTCGCATTAGACCCCTGTAAAATTATTTTTTTCAATTACTACCCAATGATTTTTGGGTACCCCCTAAGCGTGTAAAAACGGAGCGAAACTGGGGGTAAAGCAAAAATATATATTTTATAAGGGGGTAATATTTTCGCCTATGGGGCAAAAGACTTAGGATTTTAACATTTCAAGGGGGAGATTCAAAAAAAAACATTACCAAGGTCTAAAATGAGAATTCGCTAACATTACAGGGGGTTTATATATTTAACCCATAAAAAAAATAAAAAAGGAAATTGAAAAGACGCCAAGTGAGAAATACCTACTAAACAATTGGGAAAAATACAAACTTCAGCAACTGGGTGTTGAAGCGAGTTCCCTAATTGCTACCTTACCTCGATTATATTAAATATTCGAGGTCTAATGTTTTTTATTAAACAAAATATTACAACATAGCACTCCCAGGATGTATACCCTTATTTTTCATTGTTCGAGGTGTAAGTTTCGTCATGAAAAGCATTATTTGTAGTAGTGCAAGAGGTAATGACAGATATAATTCCTCGTTTAAATCACAATAAAGTAAATAATTGTTAACATCTAATTTCTCAAGATCCTAACAAATGTCTAACAGTAGTTATTTTAGCTACATGAGATAAAGTATCAAAATAGTCAATTCCTTCCATTTGGTTATATCCTTTGAAACTAATCTAGCCTTATATCTCTCAATGGAACCATTTTCATGATACTTTACTTTGTACACCCATTTACATCCAATTGGAGTTTTTCCACAAGTGAAATCAACTAGTGACCAAGTTTTGTTTTCATCAAATGATAATAACTCGACATCCATGGCTTTTCTCCAACAATCAAGTTTAGTATCTTGGTTAAAAGTTTTAAGTTTAATAATGGCAAAAATTGAACAACAAAAAGATTTATATTCTGCAGCACAATTGTCATAAGAAAGAACAGATGAAAATGGATAATTTGGATACAAGATGTTATTATTAGCAGAACTTGTAATAGAGAAATAGTGATAATCTTCTAAGTAACTAGGACGAATGATTGTTCTAGTAGACTTTCAAAGATTATCATGAGAAGGTGGAAGAGTAAGATTAGGACTATCGTGAAAAGATGAGGATAAATGTGTATGGCTGAAAGATGTTGTAGATGATACAATAGGATCATGTTTTATGTTAATAGAGCTATTATAGGTACAATCAGGTTCTATCGTGACAGGTAAGGGTAAAGAATCAAGTGTACTAAAAACAGGATCATCAAGAACATAATTTGATGGTAGCGGCTTAGCAAAACCAGATGCATTATGAACATGTTTAGAGTTTTGTAAAGGAAAATATGTTTCATAGAAAACAACATTTCTAGAAACAAAAATATTATGTGAACTTAAATCGTAGAGGATATATCCCTTAGTACCATCCTTAAATCCTAAAAAAAATAACCTTTTTAGCTCTAGAATTGAACTTGATTCTATGAGCTTCTAAAGTAGTTGCATAGCTCAAATAACCAAAAACTTTAAGATGAAGGATGGAGGTTGCTTGTAAAGTAATTCATAAGGACATTTGAGATTAAGAAGTGGAGTAGTAAGTCTACTTATGATAGTAAAAATATGTTAAACACTAAAATTCCACATGGTTAAAGGGAGATTGGCATGGAAAGAAAGGGACTTAGCCACATTAAGGATATGTTGAACCTTTCTTTCAACAATCTCATTTAGTCCAGGTGTCTCAACACAAGACTTTTTGATGAATTATGCCTTCAGAAGATTAAAAAAAAAATCTCCCATGACAAATTCACTGCCATTGTCTAACCTAAGACATTTTTTGGGGGAAATAAGAGATAATATATCACCAAAAACCATTAATACAATGCGATCCCACAGGATACTTAAGACACTTTAAAGTAGTGTAAAATTGATTTTCAATAAAGGCAATAAAGTTAGAATATTTTTTTTTTGAATAATCAGGTTTTTCAAAAAAATTTCAAAAATAACCATGTTTTCAAAATATTTACACCAAATGGCCAATTTTCAGTCATTTTTACACTATATCGCCACTTGGAGTGGCGACTACACTTAGCTTAGGAGCAAGTCGCCACTTGGAGTGGTGAGTTCCTTATATTTAAGGACCAAGTCGCCAGTAGGGCTGGCGAGTTCCTTATATCAAAAATAATTTTGCGTGAAGAGGAGTCAGAAGTTGCAACTTCTGAAGAGGAGTCAGAAGTTGCGACTTCTGAAGAGAAGTCAGAAGTTGCAACTTCTGAAGAGGAGTCAGAAGTGGCGACTTATTCCTTAAATATAAGGAACTCGCCAACCCTAGTGGCGACTTGGTCCTAAACTAAGTGTAGTCGCCACTTAGTGTAAAAATGAGTGAAAATTTGCCATTTGTGTAAATATTTTGAAAACATGATTATTTTTAAAAGTTTTTTAAAAAACATGATTATTCAAAAAAAAAAATTCACAAAGTTAACGAGACTCTTTTTAGTTTCATCATTTTAGTTTCATCATTTGTTTAAAGAAAGATAACCCAAGTAAATTGTGAGTAATAATAAACCAAAGTAAGAAAACATTTATGGCCTATCAGAGAAATAGTAGAATATGGATCATATAAACCAGCATGTAAAATATCAAAAGGTGAAAGAGATTTTGATATACTTTTTTAGAAAAGGTAATTTCTTTTGTTTAGAAAAATGCCAAGAATCACAAGGTGACATATTATTTTTACTTGGTACAAAAGGGAAATTTTTGGAAATAACTTGGTGGAATCTATGACATATAATTCTCTCAGAAGCCTAGTTATACCAATCACTGTCTTGGTACAATTTCTGCAAAATTTCACAGGAATGAGATGTGAAATTCACTCAACGGTTATTAATAGTAGCTAGCTTAGTAGCAAAAATTAACTTCACATGAAAAGATGGTATACAGAGAACATTAAGTAAGGTAAGAAAGGGATAAATAATGACGGTGCATGCTATGGAAGTAGGTATTTATGTCCTATTTGGTAAAGAAATAAATATAAGAATGATGTTCTTATATACATTAAAGAAACTCAGATCAAATGTGAAATGATCAGTGGCACCAATGTCTAAAATCCAAAGATGTGAGCACTTAGCATTACCATTAGAAGACTGAGAATTAAATGCAAGGGGAGAGGTTGAAACAAAATTAGAAGCCGGTGAGGTCGGGATTTTAATTGTTGGATATTGCTCTTGAGTGAGCCAAGAGGTAGTTTTGAAGTAGAATCCAATTGTGCAGAAGAAACATCTATTGTACCATTGGGTGCTGTTAGTATGTGTTGACTATGATGAATTATTATTGCCATAGGATAACCATGTTTGATCCAACAAGTTTCAATTGTGTGATTTGAGCGATTGCAATGTGTACAAAGACAATTAGCTCCTTTTGAATCGGAATCTTGGCCTATACCTTTGAAATTGTATTTCCCATTGAAATTACCAGAATAAGAATTGGCCAAAAGAGCATTAGAATTTAGAAGAATTCATATCAGGAGCATCATTAACAATTGAATCAATCACAAAATTTCCAATTTCTCTCTTGTTGAATTAATATCGAAATATCTGTATTTATGTCAGGTAAAGAATTCATCAGCATTATTTGAGATTTTGTATGAGAAAACTTTTCGTTTAATCCCTTAAGAAATCTAATGACATAATCTTGTTGACGATAAGTTTTGATTGAATCAATTGCTCCACAAGTACAAACAATTGAACACTTATAGGGAGGAATATGTGTGTAGTTTTCCAATTCATCCCATAAAACCTTCAATTGAGTAAAATTGACAATATCAAGATTAACTTGATGAAATTTGTAAAGTTCTTCCTGAATATCAAAAATACGAAGAAAAAAAATGTCTCCTTGCAAAAATATAATTCTGAGATTTCTCCAAACTCTGACAACAATATCAATCCATAAAACCGAACATGCAATATAATCAGTGATATATCTATGAATTCAAGCTAAAGCCATTGTGTTGTAGCAAATCTATGGACCATAGAGAGGATCGTTTATCCAATGTATCTTTTAATAAATGCTCTTAATTTATTATTTTCTCATTTAACATTAATGCTAGTTTAAATACATCAAAGTTAATCAGAATAATTTAATAAAGTCATTATTCTTTCTTTCATTTATTATTGTTTTTTAATTTATGTGTAATGATCAATTGTAACAAATAATATAAGACATAGAAAGTATTTAATACTATTATTTTTAAGACTTTTTGGTCTTCACTTGTTTCACACATAACAATAACAATGTTTGTGAATACTTTGGGAAAGGCATAGAGCAATCTCGAATACTCCTATATAATAAAAGGTATGATTAATTTTGTTAAAGAAAGACTTGGAAAATTGTCCAGTTTTGAGAAATTTTACATGTCGTTAAATTTTACATGTGGTTTTTTACAAAATATTTTCATTCTCCATGCATCTAAACCCTTTAGAGCATATGTTTAGTTGTTAAGACATTTTGAAATTGATATTGTTGGAAAATAGCACAATTGAAGAAGAAAAAAAAACTAAACATAACCAATAAAACAAGAATATAACGTGGAAATTCCAAAATCGGAGAAAAATCACGACTGTTGTCTAAATCGACAATCAGAGAATTATTACTATGTGAAAATTTTACAACACATAGACTTCTATACTCTCACCCAAATTCTCTAGTACACCCACACTCTTACAAAGCAAATATTTAAACAAAAAGTAAGATATAAACTTAAAGTGCTACTGATTGGTGTATCTAAGAACAAAGAACTTAGGTCCAATATATAGCCTTGGTCTCCCCCTTGCTTCACCATACTAAGCAATGTGGGACGTCTCAAATAGCTACTTTTTAACCTCCTTCTTCATTAAAGAAATTAGGCTTACAATCAACCCCAACAATCTTCACCTTGATTATAATGGTCTTCAATCTTCATTGTCTACACCGACAATCATAATTCTCATTGTCTATACCGACAAATCAAATTATCATACTCCCCCATAAAGAGTATACTACACTTGAAACTAAATCATCCCAAGAATTTTCTTTACGCCGAAACCTTGATGAAAGATTATGGTGCAACTCCCATGTTGGCTTTTAGGAAGTTCTTCAGCCATCGCCACATCTCACCACACACCTTGCATCAATGTCAATAAATGTCTATGTGTTGTTCTGAATTCGCTAGCAATGATTTGTCCTTTTGCATGGTATAGAGGAGATACCACAAGGACACACCTTATCTTCTAGAAAAGATCATCATCATCTCCCAAAACAAGGGAGACGTTTTTAGCACTTGACTCAGAGCCTTTTTCAGATACTGCTCCACCTGGACAATTTCTCTTTAAATGCCCAGACTTTCTACACTTCCAACACGCCATATTATTTACATGAATATTCTTCCCATTATCTCCCACTTCTAGTTAGCAACACCGAGCTTGATGAAGTACTTTCATCACTTTTCAGCCTCCTTTCTTCATAAATAATTTTAGTTGCAACTTCTTCAAAACTCAACTTTTCTTTCTCGTACATCAAAACAGGTTAGAGATGAACATAAGAAGGTGGAAGGGACAAAATGAGCCTTAACGCTTTATCTTCATCATCAATCTCAACTTTAATAGATTCAAGTTCAGAAACAATATTATTTAAAGTACTAAGATGATCAGAGATTTTTGTATCCTCATCCATGTGCAAAGTGTGGAATTTCTCCTTTAGCAACAAACGATTTGTGATGTCATTTGCCTGATATAACCCTTCGAGCCTTTCCCAGAGTTCCTTGGTTGATGACAAATTCTGACACTCGCAAGAACATTCTTTTCCAAACACAAACAAATTGCACTTGCAGCTCTCAAATCTAGTTCCTCCCACTTGTCAACCTCCATGTTAGACGTGTTTCCTTTTAGTGCCTTGTGTAATCCTGATTGTATCATCACATCCTTGACTTGTACTTTCTACAAGCCAAAGTTGATTCTTCCACCAAACTTCTCCATGTCAAACTTCATAGCACTTGAATAAGACATAGAAGTTGTGTACATACTGCAAACCGTGCACCAGGTAGGTTCCCAGGAAAGAGAGGTGGGTCACAACGGACACGCTTAAATACCAAGTCTTTCCTTAGCCATGAAATCCCTAAATAACACTTTCACAATACCATCCCTTCTTCAACACGTTTACAATATCACAATTCTTTTCTTATGTGGAAGATAGGACAATGTTGCAACCATAGAGAATACTAAGAATTGTGATATCTCATCGAGCCGAAGCTCTGATTCCACTGTTGGGAAATAACACAGTTGAAGAAGAAAAAAATAAACTGAACACAACCAACAAAATAAGAATATAGCGTGAAAACTCCAAAACTGGAGAAAACCCATGACTGTTGTCTAAATCGACAACCAGAGAATTATTACTATGTGAAAATTTTACAACACATAGACTTCTATACTCTCACCCAAATCCCCTAGTACACCCACACTCTTACAAAGCAAATATTTAAACAAAAAGTCATATATAAGCTTAAAGTGCTACTGATTGGTGTATCTAAGAACAAAGAACTTAGGTCCAATATATAGCCTTGGTCTCTCCTTGCTTCACCACACTAAGTTGGACTTCTCAAATAGATATTTTCTAACCTCCTTCTTCGTTAAAGAAATTATGCTTACAATCAACCCCAACATATACATGTTCCAATTAGTCAATTATTGATGTAAGGTTAAGAAGTTAGCTAGATTAAAATATTGAGATTTACTCGATCCGTAACGAATTACTCTCTCCGGTCTGATTTATAAGCAAAAATTCTCTTTTTAGGTTTATTGAATAACGAATGTATCTGATTTACATAGTAGATCAGATACATTCATTATTCAATGAACTTAAAAAGAGAATATTTGTTTATAAATCAGATCGGAGTAGTATAAATAAATTTGACTTTTTTGGTACATTTGACAATTAATGTATATAATTCATATATAGACTGCATACATTAATTGTCAAATGTATTAAAAAAGTCAAATTTACTTATAATTCATTAAAAAAGAAATATAATAAAAAGTCGTGTAGCTTATGTTGCTTTGTAGTATACTCCTTCTTACAAATTACTGTTGATTTTATTTCGAATTGATTGTCATTTTTACTTTTCAATGTAGTAATGATCGATAGTTTTTCAATTATTCTTTACTTTTTATTTTTTATACTACTTCCAATACATTAATAGAATTAATTTTATAAAAAATACTGTCTCCCGAGAATATTACTCATTGTACTTTAAAACAAGAGGAGTAATAAAATGCCTCCGAAATAACCACATTTTTAATGACTAATGACACCATATTTATTGAATGAAAATTGTGTGCCCGCGCATACTCATAAAGATATGGCTGCACATATTTTATTTTAAGTGTTACTGCATTTTCAAGTTAATTTGAGTGACTAATTATTTGCGACCTAAACATGAATTAGGTGATTGTTAGGTTGCAATTGACGTTGTTAAATCAGTTACTTGTTGAGCAAGTAAACCCCTAGTTTCAAATTTTTATTAAGTTTATTATGGTTGTTCATAGTTGGCTGAATATTGGGTCAATTGAATGTACGAATATGCAAAAATCAAACAGTGACACCTTATCAATCCAAACATTACTCTGAATTTTTAGTATAAGAATTTAAATCTATTGTATCTAATGTATCTATTAATTAATAAATTACCTCTATTTGTATATGTGACATTTGAAGGGTTATATTATAATTCAAAATAATCAGCACCAGTTGGCATTGAATGGAATTTTAATTATGAAATATTATAATTAATGCCAATTACAAATTTTTAGCAATTGAATTATCTATTGCCCAAAAATACTATGATTATGACACACTCTAAACTGTGTAGGTGATCCAGTTCCGTAGGTAAGGTAGACATCTGAAACTTTACTAAAACAATATACCTGCTGTTCTTTCACAATTAGTGCCTACTTTGTTGACAGTTCCCTTATAAAGTAGAATAACTCATTCCCCATTCTTAAACAACAAGTGTACAACACAACATGTCAACCAAATAGTAGTAATAAATTACAAGGTTGACAATACATCATACAAAAATCAACCTAAAAACATGTCTTGTGTAGGACTAGAAGAGCTCAACAATAGGTTATATACCCTGGGTAAAAGGACATCTGCAGCAGGGCTACACAGATAACATAGTATGAAAGTGTCCAGCCTAAAGTTTGCAAGTATAGCTACAACAACAAACAAAGTGTTATAGTATTATTATTATATTAAATAAAAATAACGATAATATTATTACATTTTGATCTCTTTCAATGGAACAACTCCGATTTTCAACCGGAATAAACAACTACAAAACAGCACAGCAGTTCGAGGTATGTACCTAGTCATGCTTCAGAGAAGATCATCTAGATCACCAACCTGTTACTGACAAATTAACAAACCCTGATAAATCAGAGTACATAACAAATGTATTGAAATGGAGGGTGAACGTGCAAATGTACCATGCTTATGAAATCAATGTTTCTCCATTTAGCAAAAAATTTAGAGTAGATACTTTTGACATTATGGGCAGATATGGACTGCTACTCAACTTTCCCAAATAAAGTGCTTTTACTGTAAAGATACTGTCAACATGTCAAGCTGCTAAGCTAATTTACTAGCTATCTATCAAAAGAAAAAAAGATATTGCGATTTGCTAATATATATTAGAACATCTTATTATAGAAAAAAAATTGCAATTTGCTAATATATAATAGAACATCTTATAGAATAAATTCAAGAAATCTATTACTAGGTGAAAAGGTGTAAGATCAGTTCAACACCATTCTGTCAGTGATATATTCAGGCCAACTGCAGACCATGAATGCATTTTCAAAGTGAAAATTTGATAGGGGATTAGTATATTACAATCAAGTGACATAATCAAGTGACATACCACAATCACAAAATGAGGGAAAAAAACAAATATCCAATGGTAAAAACTACCAAATTGATCATTGAAATGAGATCAAACCGTCCAAATTTCAATGCATCTTTTGATTTTCTTAAATAAATAGTATGAAATTTGAACGGTCTGATTTCGATCCAACAACCCAGCTGTACAGGATATGGAAACTTAAATACTAACAGCAAGGAATCCTGGTCCAAAAACTACACATTCAGGCAACAACGGACAAATGTTTCTCAACTACCAGCAATTTTAAAGATCAATTCATAATACTAAAAGTATAAAAAACATTCTATTGAATAAAAAAAACAGGAAACAATCACAATCAATTGCTTCAACTCAGATACTGCCAATTGCTCAATTCCGGATGAATTGAAGAGTCAAAACCAATCCCTTAAGCACCACTTCCATTCCTGATTAATATCCAATACAATACACCAAATGTTATCTCATATAAACTCTGAAAATAACAAAAACTATAATTAGCACAAACAGAGCATTGAAACCTTTATGGCATGCAGACTAATTCAGCCAAAAATATAACAAAAAATTGTTTTTCCAATGTGAAATTAATCAAACATTACCTATTCCTAATAAGAACGCAAAAAATCCACAACTGAAATAGATCAAATCTATCATCCACTTATAAAGAGAAACATCACATCAAAATCAATTCAATCAATAAGAGGAAACAAGTCAAATCAAATCAAAATCAAATCAAAATCCAAACAAAGAAAAAATCTATAACAATCTAAACCAAAAACTCTTTCTCAGATTCAGAAATAACAAATCAAGATCTATATCACCAATAACACGAATTAGAGTTAAATTAATAAATCACAAAAAATAAAACATGTTGGATCTGATAAGGAGTAAAACAATTAACCATTTGAATAAACAATAATCAGAAAAAGATACTGATTATATAAACACCGAACCGAGATCTGAGCCGGAAAATAACAGAAAGCTTCACCGGTTCACCGCGGCCTCCGATTCAGTTGATGCAAGGCGGGATCCAATTCTCCGCGAGTGATTGTTCCGTCGTCATTACGTACGAAAACTGCGGAAGTAGTGGTTCCCGACCTGCACCAAGCGAATTAGAGAGCGCCAAGTGAGAGAGAATAGGGAATCATCATCGTCTTCTTCAGAGAAAACCACCATATGTTTTTCTCTTTCTCTCTCTAGACTCTAGAGAGAGAAAGTTAGAAAGGGATAACTAAACTAAACCCACTCACACGAATCTAAACCCAAAAATGAACCCACCGAAAGTGGTGAAGATTGAGTTAACGAGAGGTTATTTATAAAGAGGACAGACGAAGGAGATGCTGACACGTGGAGATATGTTCAAAGGTTGATGGATTTTTTTCTACAGGATGACCTGTTTTTTTTGTTTTTTATTTAATTTATAAATCTAAAATTTAAAAATAGAAAAAGTAATAAAAAAGTTTAAATTTTGTTTTGTTTTTTGAAAATAAATATTTTCATCCTTATCAAAATCAAAAGTTGGGCTGAATTTTGTTATTTATATATTTATATATTAATTAGATGACACAATTCAAAGAATATAAAATTAAATTAAGACTTAAATGCACTTTTGGTCCTCTTAATTTTAAAATTTTGAAGTTTAAGTTTCCTTAATTTAAAAGTCAGGTTTTCGATCCCTCAAGTTTATCAGAGTTGGGATTTTTACCGTCCCCCTCCATCTGATTGTGAGTTTGATGACTTGACAAGGAAATTTTTAACCATGTCATACATTCTAAAATTAAATAATTTGATATTACTCTAAAAACATTAAAAATTAATTTTTTATATTAAAAAAATATGTTAAATAGAATTGAGAATAAAAACGTGCCCTAATCTAACATATTTTTTTAATATAAAAAATAATTTAATATTTTTAAGATAATATCAAATTATTTAATTTTATAATGTATGACATGACTAAAAATTCTCTTGCCAAGTCATCAAACTCAAAGGCAGATGGAGGGAACTGTAAAAATTCAAACTCTAGTAAATTTGAGGGACCAAAAAATCTAACATTTAAACTAGGAGATCTTAAATTTCATAATTTTAAAATTAGAGGGACTAAAAGTACATTTAAACCTTAAATTAATAATGTAAAGAATTAAAAATTAATACATTAATAATGTAAAATAGCTTTATATTATATTTTTTAACAAAAATTTCTTATTTTCTCCGTCATAAAATTTATTCAAAAATAACATGATGATTTACTTAATATAATTGTTAATAATATAAAATTATTTTATATTTTTAACGTATATCCTTTATAATATATATACATATATTAGTTGTTTCACATAATTAAAGGAATCACTTTAATTTTATATAAAAAATGTAATAATTAAATTTACAGATATCTTATATTAGTGATTAAAAAGCTAAAGATTAAAAGAATTTGTAGTAATCAATATTAAAATAAAATGAGAAAATAAATATTATTTTTAAGTATTTATTTGAGACATGGTATTGGTACCAAGTGTGAAGGACACAACAAATTCTCTACAATATAATAGGTGAAGGTCATACAAATTTCACTTCTCTTATTCAACTTTTTACTCAGATTGGAATAGTACGATTTTGTTGAGATATGAATAAATAAATATGTTCATTTAGTTGTCCAATATGTGCATGATATTCTTTTTACTATATTAGTAATTTATTATTGTGCAACATTTTCAAATGAATATTTTAGATGTTGGATATTTCAGCTCTCAACTTTAATATTAATATATTTGTAAAAAAAAACTTTTATATTAATATTATTTAACTTTTATCAAATAATAATAAATAAATATTAATACTTTATTAAGTTGATAAGAGGATTTAGAATTTAAGACAATTTTATTTTGAAAAGTAGGATATAATTTAAGTCATAAGAAAGAAAATTGACTCTTTTTTTTCAAAAACAGATTTTTATTTTAATATGACAATATTAGAATTGTACCAATAAATATTTAAATAATAATAAAGAGCATAAAAGAATTGTAACCAAAGAATCTTAATAAAAATATAAATTATAAATATTTTATTAATATTATAAAATAATATAGAATAAACATATTTTTTAGAAAACACGAATAGAAAAAACTTAACATAACTATACATTAAAATATTATAATTTAAAGAGTTTAATAGAGATGTATTTGAGAGTGAGACAATAAAAAAAAAAAAAAATTTACACTACAATCTAATGTGAATATATCACTCACTATAAAATATTTAAAAATTTCAATCTAATTTGACAAAATACATTATTAATCATTAATATTGTAAAATTAATTTATATTATTAGTATATTATCTTTTATCTTTAATTTAAATATAGTTTAAAGAAGAATGACTAATTTTTTAAAGGTGAAAATAAGGAAAAATATATGTGAAATTGGTCCTGGATTTTGAAAAAATTACTTACATATATTTTTTTTATAGTGATTAAAAAATATAATATTAAAAGAATATATAGTAATAAATATTTAAATATTATTTTGGTGTATTTATTTGAGACATGTATTGGTATGAGCTGTGAAGAACCTAACAAATTCTCTCCACTATAATTGGTCAAGGTCATACAAATTTCACTTATCTTATTCAAAAATGAAATAGTACAGTTTTTTTTGTTGAGATATTTAAATAAATGTGTTTATTTAGTCGTAGAATATGTGCATGATATTCTTTTTACTATTTTAGTAATTTATTATGTTTCTCTTTATTTACATTTTCAAATAAATATTAGATATTGGATATTCAACTCTCAACTTTTATATTAATGTTATTTAACTTTTTATCAAATAATAATTAAATAAATATACATATTTTATTAAGTTAATAAGAGGATTTATAATTTAAGTTTGAAAAGTAAGATATAATTCAAGACAGAAGATAGAAAATTGACATTTTTTTCAAAACAGATTTTTATTTTAATATGGCAATTTTAGAATTGTACCAAAAATTTCTTAAAAATCATAAAATAATTGTAACCAAAAAATCTTAATAAAAAAAGAATGTTAATATTTTATTGATATTATAAAATAATATAGAATAAACAGATTTTATATATATCTATGTTAAATTATGCTTTTTTATTCATTTTTTCTATAAAATCTGTTTATTATATATATATATATATATATATATATATATATATATATATATATATATATATATATATATATATATATATATATATATATATATATATATATATATATATATATATACTAAGAGTGAGAGTGTAAGTTTTTTGCACTGTCATTTAATGAAGATATATCACTCTAGCATTTATATAAAATATTTAAAAAAATTTAGTCTGAATTTAGAGAATACATGATTGTTATTCATTGATAATTTTTTTATTATTGGTGCATCATCATTTTCTGCTAATTTAAATATAGTTTAAGGGGGCAAGACTAATTTTTTTAAAGGTGAAAATAAGGGAGAAATATATGTGAAATTGGTTGGATTTTGAAAAAATTACTTAAGGGATGTTATTTTTATTGAAATGAAAGTATGTAGCAATACATGCTCATGATATAACGTTATGAATGGTAATAAACTAAGTTTGAGAAGGATACTATAGTATCATCTTCATATTTGTAGTTGAAAAAAATCTTCGTCCCCATATCCGCTCCATATCCGCTTGAACATAAATTTTAGCACATATACTCGCATATTGCGAGTATGTAAGTACTCATATTTGTACTCATTATCCATATTTTTAATAAAAATAAATAGATTAATTATAAAATTTCATATTATTTTACGTTTTTAAGATCATTAAAAGGTTTTCAATTTTTTTTAATAATAAAATAAACAAATACATATATTATATACATAATAGCTTAACATTGATGTATTTTATAAAATTAATAGACATATATTTTTATATAATAATATAAATCAAAATATATATAAATATGTATATTGTGCGGGTATGTAGCAGAGACATATATTTTTGTGTGGATGTTACACCATGCAATTAATTTTGATGATGTGTCAAATTGTAATGCATTTTCATTTTTTCGCGTAAAATATAGTCTGTAGAAGATAGAAAGACCAAGTCATTTTCAATTTTTTTAAAGTGAATCATTGAATTCTATCTTGCTTTGATGAATATTTCATTCTCCTCAATGTATTGAGTAGTGAAAAGTCACATTGAGAGTTGGAGTGAGAAAGTAATCTCTTTAAATCTGATTACTCTCTAACACCATTCAACTTACCCAATCCTTCGAACAAAAACTCCATTTCCCATCTCCATTTCAACATACCCATTGCAAAATCCTCTCACCAGAGTTGTTCAATCTGTCTTCGTGACAATAATACTAATTTTTATCTCACATTCAAAGCTTCGACATACACCAAATGAAGATCGTCTCATTACAGAACGCCAAAGGTGGGGTTACCAAATTAGTGGATTCATAATATATGGTTTGGTAGATTGGATTAGTTAACCATTATTCTTTCATTATGTTTGTGTTGAGACAAGTTGTATGATGATTGTTTATTTGTTAGAATCAGGAAACATGCCTATTGGCAACATACCTTAGTCCAATGAGAGATTATCCAAGTCTTTACGTCTTACAAGTAATAATTCATTGTTACATTTTTACCAGATTCTTACATAATGGTGCATGATCATGTGCGACATCTTACTTTAATGGATGTACTCACTCATAATGGCCTAGGTTTGCGAAGTGGTAAGCCTTTAATTAAATAGGATCAAACCATGTCTTTCTAGCACATATAGGCATGAGGACATATATAGAAGTCTGTTTTGTTGTTTCGGATAAAGATTTTGCTTATTTCTCAGGTCTCTCCAAGAAACCTCGTCAAAGGTAGTTGGTTGAATTGACCTATCATAGCCGTTGGGCTTCAACTATTTTGGCATTTAATGACGTTGGTTAGAGAGAAATTTTCTTGACTGATCGTCTTCATCAAGAAAGGTAGAATCTCAAAAGGTAGATTGACTACCTTACGATTAAGCAAAACTAGTATATGGAGGTGATTTGGATGCTTTTAATTCATTCGTAACTATGGAGTCCGCCGCCTTGTACTATTTTTTTACTATCCTAACACTCTAGTTGAAAAGGAGAAGTTTATTTCCCGGAATGTAACATAGAAGAGTGGGGTTTTTTTTGCAAAGTAGAGTATACTTTAGCGATAGAGTCAATATTTGGATCCTACACCAAAAAAGCTAGAGGAACTAGAAAAGCCTCTGAAGGATTCTCATGAACGTTCAAGGAAAGCTGAAGATGACCTATATGCAATGTATGAAGAGATCATTTCTCTTTCTAAAAAATCGGTCAAGTCGTTGCAAGAATGTTTTTCTGTTGCTGAAGATGCCTTTGAGAGTGCTTTAAAGTAAGTGGAATATTTTTATCCCACTATGTTTATTGATTAAGACCATGTTTATCTCTTAACTCATTAAAGATGGGAAGGTGGTTTCTTTGAATGAATAAACTATTTTTTTACTCTTTTTTTACACGAGTCCTTGAACATGATATATATGCAGATTTGATGTTTGACATTCACTCTATATATACTTTGGTTCATTGTGTATTTATGTTTTAACGCATTTATGCTCTTATTTCAAGTTCCGAGTTTATTTCTCTACGATTCAACTTTTCCTCCGAATTTTATTATTGAAGTTTATTGGATGTATTTAGAGACTAACCCACCCAAATATCGATACCATTTCCCATGCCCCCAGTTGAAAACCTGGTTAGAGGTTGACGTATTAGCAGACCCATCGCGGCCTTTGGAGTGACTATCTACAAAGAGAGGGTTGTCCATTTTTTAGACTTGCTTTCTACGTGTGTGTGTGTGTGTGTGTGTGTATTCGTATTTTCGGGTTTTTTATTGCTTTATTTATACGATTGTGGTATTTATGTCATCGCCCATGAGTCTTTGTGCTAGGGCTTTGATCTTTCTGGTTGTACTCTTTACTCATTGTTACCTTTCATAATCATAGAATAAAAAGATAATTTAGAAAAAAAATTCCTTCCTTGAGTGAAATGGTTATAATACATTGTGATTATTTCACTTTTACAAATAAATATGATCGTAAATTTAACATAACCAAGTGGAATAACCACTGCGTGTTGGACCTGGGATTCATTTTTTTTGTTCTTGATTCCTCACGAATAAATTGTTTTGGCTTATATGGCAGATGCAAATTTCTATGCTCAATGGCGGTTGGATGATCATGTCTTTCAGCTACTTGATTAAGAAGGCCAGATTGATCTATATGGCTTTAGCTTCGCCTTCTTTTTGGTCCTGCTATAAAGCCTTTTATATCCTCTCTTTTTCAGAGAGGATGAAGCTTATTATCATCGACTCTTCATGCACATTATGGTACTTCAACCTGGAGCAGCCTTAAAGGACCGACCTATGATGCAATTGTAGAAACTTCTTTAATGGTCTTGGTATCTCTCATGTCTCCTTAGGTTACCATTGGCTTTATGTACACCCACATACAATTTACAATATCCTTGAAATCCAAAAGATTGGACCCTTCTTAGGGCTAAATATTTTCCCTTTTCTGAAGAGATTTGAGTGTATTATATCATAAGAGCTACCGCGGTCGATCAATATTCTAGAGATCGATGTTGGAAATATTGGCCATTATTACCAAGGGGAAAATATCATTCGAAAAGAAAATCTATACAAATATAAACCAAAAATGTTTTTTTCTTCTCGGATTCAAAAACTATAAATCAAGATCTATAACACCAATTACAGTTAAATTAATAAATAAAAAAATGTTGAATCTAATAAGGATTAAACCATTGAAATAAACAATAATCATAAAAGGTTACTAATTGTAAAAATATGGGACGAGACTGAGATATGAGATATAATAGTTGGAAAAGAACATAAAGTTTCACTATAGCCTCTGATTCATTTGATGCAAGGCGGGATCCAATTCTCCTTGCATACAAAAACTACAAAAGTTGTGGATCCTGAGCTGCACCAAGAGAATTAGAGAACGTGAAGCGAGATGATTATCATCATTTTCTTCACAGAAAATCTCTATTAACTTTTGGTTACCTCTCTCTTAATTTGTTAGAAAGAGAAAGTTAGAAAATGATAACTAGATCTACTCACACGAATCTAAATCTCAAAAATGAACTCACCGAAAGTGATGAAGATTAAGTTAATGATAGATTATTTATAAAGAGGACAGGTGGGAAAGATGTTGACACTTCAAGATATAATCAAAGGTGAATAATTTTTTTAAAAGATGATGTGTTTTAATTGATAAAGTTTTATGTTTTTAAAATTATTTGAAATTTTTTTATTTAATTTATAAATTAAAAAATTAAAAGATACAAAAATTATTTAAAAAGTTTAAACATGTTTTATTTTAGAGAAAAAACTTTTTCATCCTTATCAAAATCAAAAGTTAAAGGGTGGGTATTAATAGTTATATATAAATTAGATGACATAATTTAAAACTAATAAAATTATATTAATGATGTATTAAAAATTAGTCTATGTGTTTTAACTATATAATATTTTAGTTATTTCACATAAAGTTCCAATAAAATTTGCACATATATATTTTTTATTAATAATTAAAAAATTAAAAAAATAAAATAATAGATGATGGTAAATATTAAATTTACATATATAATATTTTATTAATATTACAAAATTATATCGAATAAGCATATTTTATTAGAAAAGAAAAAAGACAAAAAAAGTTTTAATAAATTGCATATCAACTAATCCCAAAAATTAATTTTTGAGATTAGTTAATTTTTTTTACACAAATCAATATATCTATTCATAGATATTATTTTAAAAATAATTAAAATTAAAATTAAAATTTAAAGGTAAAAAATATCAATTAAATTCATAATCTTTTAAAGGTAAAAAATAGACCAAAATAAATCTAAAATTTTGAAAAAACAATCACTTAATGAAACATCATTATTGTTGAAATAAAAGTATTTTATTTGATAATGAGTTTGTAATCTAAAGAATTTTTTTTCTTCCCTTTTTTTTCGTTCTTTTAATTTATTTTTTAGTCTTATTGTTTCCCCTCCTTCCTTCTCCGTTCTTCTTTCTATTTTTCATTTTTTATTTTTTGAGTCTTATTGTTTTCTCTCTTTTCTCATTATTTTTTTCTCTTATAGTCTTATTCTTTTTTTCTTTTCTTTTGTATGTTTTAGTTTGCACAACACATGTTTCATAAAACTAATATTATTTGTAATATTCATAAATTATATAATAGAGCAAATCTTTGAATAAAATATACTAATATAAAGTTTGATTTTGTTTTATATTAGACTTTTAAAAATTAGTTTTTATTATATAATTTAATTCATTTGTTTTGAATTTGTTTTTGAATTATCAATCCATTCTAAATGATTCAAGATATAAAAGACATTACATAAGATATTGATAAGTGTCAAAATATAGTTATTTTGTATATATACTTTGTGGCACTTATCGGTTCTTTTGTTGATATTCTTCGAATAAATCTCCCGCTTTTTGTATAAATGTGTACATAATAGAATAATTGAGTTTTTGTGTAAATATTGTATCATTTGATAGTTTTTCATCTCTTTTATAGGTATTCATTCATAATTGGAGCATTGAGTAATAAAGTGTCGAAGACACGGCTTCAAACGCATGATTTTGAGCAATAAAAGAGAACACATAGAGCAAAGAATAAGTTTTTCAAATATTTCAAAGTCATAAAAGCTTGATATTTATTCATGGTTAGATAGAGCATTGAATAAGTTTTCCAACGCTTCAAACCGGGTGCAATTCCGAGTTACGGTTCTCAAGATATGGCAAAAATAAGATGCTGATTTTTTTCGGAATAACACTTAGCGAAAATCGACTTAGTTCGCCCTGCGATATCAGAATTTTTTAAAAGGGGTTTAAAACACATTTTTAGGTCATGGGTTGGGTATTTTTGAGTCCCAACACCATCAACGTCATTTTTTTGATAGATTTGCTTGGAAAACAACATTGGAGCTTGCATTTGGATGATCCGGAGTCGAATCCCTCGTCGATTGGTGTTGACAAACCAAGAAATGTTTGGTTCCTCTTCTTCTCTTCTCTTTGTAATCTCTTTTGTTGGGTTTTGTATGTATATCTACTCATAACTCATGTACATTTGTCGCCCTTGGCGTTGTATAAAGCTTGTTTTATGAATCTGTGTTGGTGATTGTCTTAGGTTTTTACTCTATGTTAGGGGTTTGAGCTTTACTAGAGATAAATTGCTTAGATTCTTACCTAGGATGATCATCTGTTAGTTTCTGAATGCTATAAATGGATTTAGAGATGACATTCACTATAGAGTATCTGATCTTAATGCCTCTGCGTCGGTGAAGTATGTTAGAGATGAGTATGGAGGTGATGCAATTGACTTCTGGTTGTCGAGGTAAGCCAGAAATGGATATCTAGGTGATTCTGGAGGATTCTCAATTTGGGTTAGAAATAGCTTAGGTTGTGAGAGGTATGTGATGACATGGACGAGTATCGTAGGCCGAGTATGACATGAGTGGTAGATTTAAGTCTGTGACGGGTAGTTTACATTCGTTCCGGACAAGCTGTCTATCCTTCTTACCTTTTGTTCATTTACTTTTTGTCTTTTATTTTTAACTCTTTTAATCTCAAACTCATTAACGGTAGAATTGTCGAACGACGAATCAATAACCAATCTCTGTGGACACGATACGATATAACCTAACCGGTATATATTACCCGGTAAAAATAATACCAACTCTTTGCTTGTCGCTTTACCGTTTCAACAGATATTCATTGTACAATTTTTAATCCATTCTTTTACTGCATTCATTTTGAATTTTGAACTGATTTTGGCATTGAAGTGTTAATCTTGCTACTCCACCCCATGTCACGGTGTTAGAGATCACTATTATTAGTTCAAAATTCTTCATCATCAACATACCTAATTTAGGTTCCATGACAAAATAGTGACGCCCTTTGTGGGAAATGACTCCTAATTTCCACAGGATTCCATGAGTAGATCATCTTTGATCCAAAATCAGATCTTTGCCGAAAACATTGACAAATATAAGAAACTTCATTGAATGAACCAAAGATATCCATCAAATATTTTGATTCCATCCTACATTAATTATCATTTATCGATGAGATCTACGGTGCAACATCATCCAATGTAGATCCGTTATTCGAGCAATTACCCGAATAACAATTGTCGTTGATCATTGTATTGGAGATTGATTAGAAGTAAGGTTTATAGGTCAGGAAAGATCAATGGAACTCTGAACTTTGGCATGTAACTAATCTTGGCTCTCATCATCGCTTATCATACCCTGATAGGATTCCTCGTGGATGACAAAATCTCTTGCAACATCCTCTATACTAACATTTTGGAGCAATTAGGGTTTCACCAACCAAGTCTGAATCCATATTGCAGTGGAAATCCATTGGCCTTCAATGATTCAAATACTCGTTCTTGTAGAATGATAGATCTGATATTGTCGCTGGGAGAAGGAAAATGCGAGAGAAAGATAATGTAACACCCTATTTTCCCCACCATATAATTCATAAAATCAGAGTAATTTAAAAATTTAAATCAACATCAAATTGGATGTCACATCATTCACAATCATACAAATTGCTCAACATTTAACAGTTTGATACATAACACATATTTCGGATGAACCGACAATATCATCATCATAATTCTCAATACTTCAACTTCATTAATGCAATGGAAAATAATTCATAAATTAATTCCAACATCGTCAACTCATCATATAATCAACAAATTCTTGATTAAAAGAGAGTTTACAAAACTCCAAAAAATTCCTCAAAGAAATCATCAACTAGATAAAACAAGCGTTCATCCCCTGGTGTTACGTATCAGAGCAAGACCCAGCTCAATCTACGCAATACGAGGCACAATTCCATGCCTCAAGCAACTCTAATCCTTGTCACTTGCGTATTACCCAGGTGGAGGAAAAATTTAAACATAAGGGCTGAGATATCATAACAATATAAACAAGCATATGATAATGAGCAAGTAAAGTACATCACACATAATCATATTATCCATACTCATGCATCAATGTCAATAACAACGTAGTTTCGACAATCACACCCAGCAGGCAGACAAATCACATCTTTTCTCCAACAACAACATCGTAATGCAATTAGACCAACTTCTCTAACTATATGCATATGGTACCATAAAAACATCTCCAAGTCATCTAGGCTTCACCGTCACTTGCCATTTAGGCTACATCGTCACTTGCCTTTGAGGCCACATCGTCACTTGTCTTTAAGGCCACATCGTCGCTTATGAACATGCATGAAACACAAATATGTCATAATAACTTATACAATGACACAAAATACGTCAACAGAATAAACCTAATCACATATTGTTGTTCGTACATCATTGCAACATCTCCATATCATAAAATCTCTTCAATTTCATCGTCATATTCACAACTTTGCAATTACATCAAAACACTGGAATAAAACAAAACCCAGAAAATCATCTCATTTTGTTTTCAAAATATTTTTATTAGATAGAAAATGTGTTTAGCTTCTCGTAGGTTCGAGCGACGCGTCAAACGGATATCCGAGTCAAAAGTTATGAATTTTCAGTGATTTTCAAAAATCTATCAGTTTCAATAGGATACCCGGGTACCCATATATGGTAATCGGTTACCACGTAGTATTTAGAAAATCACAACTACTATTTCAATAGGTAACCGATTACGATAACTTGGTACCTGGGTACCCACTATTGTAGAGCCAAAAATCAACAATTTTTCTACTACAAATTTTTCCCCCAAAAACCCCCAAAAATATCCTTTTTGACACCAAAAATAGTTTTCTCACAAGTATAATTTGAACATATACATTACCCAACCTTCCCATTCGTCAATTAATCACAATCTCATCATTTCCAACGAATTTAATCGCAAGATTATCATAAACATTCATAACATCACCTTCAAAACCCAAATTTTCACCCAAATCAAAAATCATTGTTATAGCATTACACCCAAACATCACACATCAATCAACTTCATTTATACAACATCTAATGCAATAATTTCACACCCATTCATCGTCAACAATTGTCACATAGATTATTCACATGAAACACCAAATTCACACAAGGATGAACATATATAGCATAACCCTACCATAACCCATCATCATATAATCCCTTTGATAACCCGAAAATGTATCGAATATTTAGATCAATTTACATGAATTTTATCCGTATTTTAATTAATTAAATTACTCTTTATTTGTATTATATCGGTATTTTCTATGTTTTCAGAAATTTGATGTTTACGAGGCATGTGCAAAGAAAGTCGAGAAAAGTCAAGCAAATCATACTTAAAATCCATAAAAGAAGATTAATTATGCAATTGTGGGGTGTATGGCAAAATAGGTTGCATTACAAGTAAAAAGATTTGGAAAATAAAGAATTAAGAAGAGCAAGCCCAACCCATTTCCAATGCGTTGAGAAAGCCAAACCCAGGAGCCCACGCAAAGATAATGATCGTTACACCTTGCCATGTGTGCCCTAACGGTCGCGATGACTTACTCCAAGCCTTGTGACGACCGTCACACTCAACCATTTGTCTGTAGCGATCGCTACAGAGGAGAATCCGGAGGAGAAAGATCCTCAACGTCCTATTTGTTTCAAGCGACCTCCAAGTCTATAAATAGGGCCTTAATCCTCATTTTTTCACACACTTTCTTTTTCACTTACCTTACTGTTACTCTGCCAAATTTTCTCAGTACCATTTATTTTCAGTTTTATTTTACCGATTCTAGTTTAGGTTATTTAGTAGTTTATACTTCTATTTTCTCGTAACAATTTCCACATCGGGGATTGCTGCGTACCTTTGTTGATTCTAACCTTACGTTAGAATCATGCTTTTTATTTTTCTTCATTGCATCTATTTTCTTCCATTATTCTTTTTAACGAGTATAGGGTTGGAAAACCACGTAGTGTATCGGGATTCTGTTACAAAATTGGCCTCTAGAAGGTCCCTAAAAGCTTGCTCGGCAACCTCGATTTTCTACGGGGACTACTTTCGCCTGCGCTGTGCTATAGCCTTAAGGGCAAGATCAATGGTAAGATGGTGACATGCGACCTCGGGATCGAGAACGGGCATCTCTACGACGCTTCATGCAAAGAGGTCATCATTATCTTTCAAGCATGCTTTTAGTTGTTCTCGAGCCAACTCAGGGAGGTCTGTTCCGATCTTGACACCTTTGTTGGGGTTGTCGCCCAATGGAACGAGCTCAAAGTCTCCGTTTGGGATTGGACGCATGTGTTGCTCTGAGGATGCTCCTGGACTCTTGGAAGTGGATGAATGCAAGGCACTCTGATGCTAAAGTAAGCAAATGATCAAGTTGAAGGTAAGAGAATATTAGGGTTGTTAGGGTAAGAATGCCATACCTTGCCCTCAAAGATATGAGGGTTTATATAATGGGCATAGAAAGATTCTCATTGGTTTCTATATTTGGGCCGAGATATGTGGGTCCGCAAATATAGCCATTCGAGTTAACTAGGTCAAAACCGAGAGACTATGCCCGTAACTAGCCATTATGTCGAGAAGAAGGGATGTAATGGGAATAGCTCTAGTCATTGTAATCGTTGATTCCACCCGACAAATGTCGAGCAAGGGACCTCGTGTAACGGACGGTCCTGTGGTTCGACACGCTCAAGTAGGTTTGAGGACCTTGATCGGAGACTCGATTCTCGAGGAGATGAGGCTGCCCGTTGAGCATTCGGGCAATCTAGAACATTATTGTAAACTGTTGTGAGTATATTTATATATAAGCAAATTAACATTCACTCTTTAACAGAAGCACATTATCTTTCACAGCAAAACCCTAGAACTATTCCTTATATCATCTTAGCTTCTATGAACTACTCCTAATCACATGCGCATTACCCACAAGGAGGCGACATTCAAACTGAAAGGCTGAGTAATCACATTCATTACAAAAGATATAAGGAATAGACATAGTAGTTCAACAACAAGATAGAATCAAATCAACAACATTTCCAATTAGCACAACAACATAATACAATATCATTTAATCAACAACTATGCAATTTCACATAAGATGTAGTGCAATAACATGGACTCGTGTATGTGGTACCAATTTGTTTTGATGGGCTCTGAATCATCACCCTCTAAAGATTCCCACTATAGAATCGCTTCCCTCTTGGAACTGGAGTACAACATCAACACACTCGATCCACATAATAGGATAGAGGACAACATTGGACTATCATCCTCAATAACACTTGAACCCCGTCCTAAATCAACACGAGACATTCGTCCTAACAATGCTATGAATGCATGATGTTGAATTCAAAATAAATATTTACCACCACATCTAGTCAAGTGCATCATCATTCACCAATTCATCAACAATATTCATAAGGCATATACATACATTAACATAATAACATTAATGCCAATGACACATCATAATCTAAACCTTTGTCATCATAATATAAATAATTCATCGTAGCCACATACATCATTATAGTCTACCTCTTAAGGATCTAAGCTAATCTTAGCATAGGTAATGAAATTATACTTCTTCTCGCTCATTTTATTCCACCACCATGGACTTCATCGCGTTAGCTATCCAATGCTTCAAACGAAACCTCAAACAAAGTTCTAAAACTCAAGTTATGGCACTTTCAAAATCTTAATGTTATCCATCGTCTGAGGCTCTTCCGGTGACATGGGACCGACACCCCACCAATTCCCTTCTAGTCTCCATCACCTGACGATGCTACTTCATTTCCCGACGATACACTTCTTGCTCCTACATCGCCCGACGACGACGTGAGTGACACACTCTAGTAGTAACATGTTTCCACCAATTCCATCGCTCGTTTGCTCGCATGGAGACGACCAACCGACGTCCTCATCACTCGGCAGGACATCCTTTTGCTTGACGATTCATAGCATACTGCAACTTCCTATTGCAAATCTGAACCTGTTCATCCCCAAACCCTCTTGCGATTTCACATCAATACCATCTAAGTTCTCATAGTTTTCAACATGGGATCCTTATACAACAACTACACAATATTATAGGCATTATATACCCAAACTCATGGCAATTCAACATATGATAGTTTCATCAATTTCAACATACATTCATCATAGTTTAGACAATCAATCAAAATCATCATAAACCCCAATAATCCTTACATACCTCTAAACTTCATATCAATTATAATGGCAACTCACCCCCTTACTTTGGATTTCTAGCTTTGATCTTTTCTCTTCGCGATCTACCAGATTTTCTCTATGTTCTTTGTGCCCTAGCTTTCTTCTCTACTTCTCTTAATTCTTTCACGAACGTACCAAATGAATAATTTCCCTTTATTTCTTGTTTAACCTTAGGACCCCTAATATGTTTTGCCCAACTTGTCCTCACTTAGTCTTTCATCAATTACCATTATGCCCTTATCTTCTCTTCACCAATTATTCTCTTATTTTATTAATAACAATAATAATAATAATAATAATAATTTAACTACATTTAAATAATTATTAACTGATTATTCTAAATTACTAGAATACTTCATACTCACTTAACTTCCTATTACCCCACAACATAACAACATAGTACACATCATACTCAGCAAAATATCACATATTCATCAAGAATCCACAAATATTTCTAATTACTCATTTAATTTAATTAATTCTAAAAATCGGGGTGTTACACAGGTCGACACAAGCATCATACATGTCGTTGATACATACTCAAGCTTTTCCAAAATTGCAAAAAACTTATTTTGTGTCACCACATACAAATTTCAGGTCGACACGTTTACTGTTGTTTTAAAGCTTGTAGCTTCTGACTTGTTTCAGTCTACACATTCATCCATTCAAGTCGACACATACAACTGAAACTTAATGCATGTGTCGACATATACGATTTTTGGGTTGACACATACTAATTATTTTGGTGAGTCAAATCTTTTTTATTTCAAAAATCTCCTTTTTGCCCTAAACTTCTAAAATTATAGATATATCATTCATGCATCATTCTAACTTGATGATACCATAAAAATATCATGCATTTATTCTTCATCTTCAACCTCCAACTTCTAACCTATGCATACACACTAACAAACCATTATTATGATCTTTTGTTAGGGTGTCATCTAGACGAGATTCGCTAACATCCAATTAGGTTCTTGTGTAGTCGAGATTATTGAGTTGAGATTTGCAGGGGTCTTCATCTAGGTGTGGGATTGTCCTACAATATTATTGATTGATTGATTTGGGGATTTTCGTGCAAGACGTTCAGCCTAATGAAAGCCTTTGGAGATAAAGAATGCAAAGAATCCTTTGGAGATAAAGAACACAAAGGAAGTAGCGCGAGAACGACGAATCAAGTTGAATTCTTGTGTTGAAATAAGTGTTGAGTTTCCAATGATTAGGTTCGTTTAGACTATTATTTTGATCTAGGTTAGAAACCTTCTGCTCAACATTATTTTTTAAATAAGTTTTTTAGTAACCATTTTAAAAGGTAATTTTTAATTAGAGATCTATTCAACCTTCATTCTCTAGATACGTAGTCTAACAAAAACCATGATCCTTTAATTATTAGACAAGAATTAATTAGAAACAAGTTAGAATTCCCCCAACTTTTAATTTTCATAAATCTTGGTTCCACTTTGATCTTTGGGTTTGGCCTAATCCACCCGTCTTATTTGTATTTTTTCTTTCTTTAGTACACTCTTCGATCACTATTATAAGCAAAAAAAATTAGATTCATTGAATAATTTATATATCTGATACATAAAAATGACCAAAAATATTATTTATTCTATAAATTTAAAGTTTTTTCGTTATAAGGAGAGAGTATAATATATAGGAGTGTAATCGATCGGTTTTGACCAATTTTTGGTCAAAAAAATCCAAACCAATAATACTCCATTGATTTGGTTTGGTTCGATTTTTAACATTTTTCAAAAACAGAACCGAATCAAGTTAATCAGTTTAGTTTGGTTCGATTTATTGGTTTATGATATTTTTTCAAACATTATATTCATCAATGTATTCTCCACTATCGTATTTTTTAGTGCACTTTATGTTGCTATTTTTTAAAATAATACATCTTAGATAATTTTTTTTATTTCATTGTGTATTTTTTCAAATAAATTATAACTTACTCATAATCCATACAAAACAATAATATGATTTCTATTGCATCATGAAATAAATTTATAATCAAACATAAAAGTTCACATTTGACATCGAAACTTAAAAATAAATTCAAAAAACTAAAATAAAAAATTAAAGTAAACCGCATAATTTTTATTGGCTTGATTCGGTTTTTAAACCGTACCAAAAACAAATAATTCTATTTGAATTTGATTTGATTTTTATTATTGAGTTATTGATTTTTTCTTAATAATATATGACATCTTTATAAAATAAGTTAAGACGATATTATATTAATTAATGATCAAATTAGTTGTGTTTTTAAGGCTGGATCAGAACTTGCATTTATTTTTCCAAAAGTAGTAAAGCTCACGAGGTAACAGCAGCTACTTTAAGGATCAACTTTTGAAAATATGGGAATAAAAACAAAATGCAGAGATTTGGATCTACTTTATGTGAAAGTAGTAGAGAGATATTAATTTATTTAAGTTTCGAGATGCAGTAAAGTAAGAAAAGAGAATAATTACGTAGTGCTTTCTACTAATTGTAATTGAATAAGAACTCAGCCAGGTTTCCAAGGTAGTTCTTTTGTCGTAGATGAATTTTTGTTTTCTTATGCCAACCATTCCCTTTTTAAATATTTTTTAATACATTATTAATTATATTAATTTTTAAATAATAAATGTTAGGAAATTTTTCACCACCTAATTGATTTCTTTCGCATCTCTGATAGAAAATCAAAAATATTCTTCAATTTTGTAAGTAAACTTATGAATTCTTTAAATAAAGTGAATTTATAAGTTCATTTACGAAATAATTCACGATTTTAAAAAATAAGGTGAATTCGAAGTTAAATTACGAATTCACTTTATTTTAAGGTATTTCGTAAGTTAACTTACGAATTTCCTCAATATCTCAAATTTATTAGAATTAAAATACAATTTAAAATTTGGAATATTGGACGAATTCCTAAGTGCACTTATGAAATACCTTGAAATAAGGTGAATTCATAAGTTAACTTACGAATTCACTCAACAACGTAAGTTAAATTACAAATGACATTCTTGTTTTTTCAAGGTAAAACTAATGTATTCTCAATGTGCAACTATATAAATTAATATTTTGAATTGCGTAAAATTATATAAAAAATACAAAATTTTCAAATAATTTAAAATTGTTGTGTAACCAAGACATTTGTTGTAACGATATTTGTTAGAAAATTCAAAAGTGAAAAAAATTATAATTTAAAATATAATAATATAAAATTATTTATGTATTCTGTTAAGTACTTTTGTTAAATGTGCTGGATTGGAGTTATTGAATGTTCATGACATACTATAATTATTTATGTATTTTGTCAAGTACTTTTGTTAAAGGTGTTGGATTGGAGTTATTGAATGTTCACGAAATGCTAACATTAAAAAATATAAGTAAATAATGTGTACACACATTTCTACACAAGATCCACTTAGGCACATGTTAACATTTGTTATAATTTATTATAAGCAGTGGGAGAGTTGAATGTCCAACCTCATCTATCAACTCTCACATTCTTCTTTCTTATTATTGAATGAACTAAGATATACTCGAAATGTTTGCATTACAAGATGTTTTTGCAACTACTAATATTAGTCCATTGCTTTACAAATCAATAGTGTAAATCTATTTATGCATGGCATAGAGAGTTAGTTATAAACTTACTAGTTTTCTTAATTATCCTAACCAACTCTAATTAACTTTTATCAAAACAGTTACACTATTTTCTTTACTCTAATACTCCATCACAAACTCATCGTTATGTAGAAAAAATATCTTAAATTTGGTCTTAAAATCTTGAAAAGTTGCAGTTGGTATAGGTTTTGTGAAAGCATTTGCAATTTGAGTGCAGTTGGTATAGGTTTTGTGAAAGCATTTGCAATTTGAGTTAAATCAGAAACATGTTGAATGCTATGTTTACTTACAAAAATTATTTCACGCACCAGGTTGAATGTATTTAATTTTAACTTGGAGTATAGGCTTATGTGATAGCATGAATACCCTTGAGCAATTTTTACTTGGTCACAAATATAAATATTTTTTTATTGGAAACACACACATATCATAAAAAATAAAACAAAATATTATTATATCAATATTAAGGAAAATGCTAAATGTTACGAAGAAATAGATGCACTATATCAAACAAGTTTTTGGACAACGCCTTTTTTGATTTTAGACAGCGGTTTAAAGCGTTGCCCAATCCTGCATTGCTATAGGTTTGCAACATTATTTTTTCAATGCAAAAGCGTTGTCTAACGGCAGCGCTTTTTTCCATAAGCGTTGCCTGAAGTCTCCCTTAGACAGCGCTTTTTTATTCATAAACGCTGTCTATGGCAACTCCTTAGACATGGCTTTTACTTTAGGCATCGCTTTTAGAAACCTAAGGCCTTTTAAGAATTTCCTTATTTTCTGTTTTAGACAGCACTTTCTTATAAAGCGCTGTCTAAAGGCCTTATTAGGCAGTGCTTGTGGTTTGAAAAGTGCTTTCTTATGTACCCTTTAGGCAGCGCATTTAGATAAAAGCGTTGTCTAATGTCAACGAATTTTTTTAAATATTAGACTTATTTTCACTTACAGAAAGTGTTGTCCAATATATATAATAAATTTTCACTAGATTTTCACCAGATTTTGCACCAGGTTTTTACCACATTTTGTACTAGATTTGGTAGCTTCAATCCAATAAATATGCACCAAATTTGCATATAAAAAAAATTTGGACAACACTTTCTGTAAGTGAAAATAATATATATATACTACATTTTGAAAATAATAAAATTTGGACAACACTTTATATATACTATATATATATATACAACAACAATTTGAAAATTTTAAAATGCTAAATTGATGTTTAATCTGCATATTTATTATCTTCGAGAATTTCTAAAAAAACAACAACAGTGAACTTGTTAGCTCTATCTTCTACATCTGCACCTATGACCAGAAACAAAATCAAAAGATCAAAATTTATACCATGATAAAACAAACTTTATTCGAATTTATACTCAAAACTCGAAAGTTATACTCAAAATTCTCATCAATGAAAGAAAAACTATATAGCTTATAAAATTCTCAACTCCATAAAGAATTGACACCATTCCTCAATAAGTTCATCCAATTGATCTTTGAGTAATGAGCACACTTGAATTCGTCAAAGTACTACATAATAATATAACACAATATGTGATTTAGTTAAAACACTATGCAATTTTATGGGAAATATTAAAATAATTCCTGTTAGAAATCCATACCGTGGATGGAATCTCTATTCGGTCCAAAAGAAGAGTTTCTTTCATAAATCTCAAGATAAAATAACCGCAATCTATACAATTACACTGACGAAGACACTACACATGGAAACAAAATAAGGTTATATATATATATATATATATATATATATATATATATATATATATATATATATATATATATATATATATATATATATATATATATATATATATATATATATAACTTATTTTATCAAGTATCATCACTAATATAATCAAAATTGTGAAAATGTACCCGCACTATGATCCATGTAATGTTGTTGGCTCTACTCTTTAGTACTTGAATATCTCTTTCTGATCGAAAAGCTTGTAGAACACTATAATAAAATATAAATGACTATTTAGAACAATCTCACATAGATAAATAAAAATACACACGAATATTTAGAACAATCTCACTTACGTATCAATCATCGTCTTTAAATTTAGGTATGTTGTCCAATCATTGTATAACGAATCCAGATAATATACAATTTCACTTACAGGATTAATCGCAACCAATAACCAATGTCCACTGTAAGATTAAACAAAGGTTAGATGGAAAGTTACTACACAACGTCAAAAAACGAAAAATTATAATAGATGAAGTTAGGATGAAAGTCTTATTTACGGCCAGTATTATTTTGTAAAAAGAATAACGTTTCTGTATCTTTGCTGACCACAAATAAGCCGAGTACATATGCTATGATATCATCTGGTTTTGTTATGATTAACCCTGATCGAGTTGAAGGTGTTGGGAGCTAAGAAAGTGAATATTTCTTCCAATCCACGCAGGTGCATCACTTTGTCATACTGAAACCTTAAATACAAACATCATTAACATTAGACTATATTCATTGAAATGAGTAAAGTGTCTTGCATCAGTTTCACTACGAAACATGCGTCTAAATCTAGGAATAATAGGAAAATACCATAAGACTTTTGCTGGCTATAATTTTTTTTATATCAAGATAAACCGCACTTGGGGCACTCATTCAATGATGCATATTCGTTTCGAAACAAAATGCAATCATTTAGACAAGCATGTATCTTATTATAGCTCATGCCAATAGAGCATAATATTTTTTGGGCCTCGTAGGTTCGATTAGGAAGAACATTATCCTCAGGAATCATATCTTTCATAAGGGCTAATAACTTTGTGAAACTTTTATCCGACCATCCATTGCGCGCCTTTAAGTTGTACAACTTTAATACCGCAGACAGTCTTGTGAATTTGGTGCAATCTTTATACAACATTTTCTCTGCATCGCTTACCAACCTCTCAAACATTTTGGGACAATCTTGAAGATCTTCTTCAAGTGCTTCTGCAATCTCTTCGACTCGATCACAATCTTATATATATGTGCCATTGTTGTATGAAGCATATGTCGTACTATCCACCGGTTCAACATTGTCGTTACTTTTCTCACCATGTAATATCTAACATGTATAACTTCGATCAATTCCATACCTCAGTAAATGCGATTTCAATCTAACTGCGTCAACCCAACCCACATAACAACAACCCAAGCAAGGACATTTCATTCGTTTGGGGTCTTCAGCGTTTTCAACAACAAACTTAACAAATTCTAATACCCCATTCTCGTACTCTTTTGACAATCGATCGATAAACGTCCATTTTTTATCCATGGTTTTACTACTAAGTAAGCTAAATAAAAACACTAATTAGGGCACAAAATGGATTTGGAGCAAGCAAACACAAATGCAATAATACACATTAGGCTAGGCAAGTACAAATATATTCATACAATTTCAGAAAAATTCATCACCGATTATATTTTCTCATAAAAGAGAATCTCACTCACACCAGTACCAGTAATTTGAGGAAGAAATTTACCTCAAATTTACCAAGAAACAACGTCTAAAAGTTGAAACGAGAAGGTCGAACTCAGGGAAACTCAGGGAATGCGTGTTGTACGTCGAACTCGGCCGGGAAATGCTGCTAATTCAAAGGAAATAAAACTTGTATTTTAAAAAAATTCAAATCATAAATGAAATAAGAAGTACGAATTCATATTGCAACATCAAAAATCGAGTTCGGAATAAGTCCTAATCTCTAAAACAAGATCCGGGCAGCCACTTATCTTACATGAGATATCTTAATAATTTTGACTCAAAAAGACTTAAAGCAAATGGAAACCGAAACAAAATCATAACCAAATTAATCTCTCAAATTCAACTTGGCTTCCATCCAAACAATACCACTATTACCTTCAAATTGAATCAAAGAAACATGACACCAACTTAAACTTCAACACAAGATTAAGACTAAGAAAACTGTATTGCCACCATCAAGTCCAATTGGTTTAAATATTGTCAAAGATTATCACAACTTCTGCACAAAAATTCTAATCAAAACCTACATCTATGTTTCATTCAAATTCTATACAAAGAAGTATGGTTTCGCAAGAGAATCTCTACCACAGTTTAAGCACAATATCAACAAAACTTCAACATGACTTGACAAAGATAAATTAGAATTTCCAATGTCCAGATTTACACAAAACAACTTGCAATTTCAAAACCATTTTTTGACATAATGACACCCTAATCACAGAAAGGAATTCCCGACATATTTAATTTAATATCAATGAAACGTTAAAACTATTGAAAACTTATTAACAAATACAAGAACTATGCTCTAAAACCCTTCTCATATCAGCATATAGAGCAACATAAAAATCAACAATATTTTAAACACACAGAAACACAGAAAATTGAATGACCAAAAGGAGACAAAGGTGCAGTTACTTGATTAAGCGAAGATTCTAGCAAGAATCACAACAAAGTGCCGCCATAATTGTAATCAACTGGAACTGCTTTAAGAGTTAGAAATGAAGGATTTTCTGCGATGAAGGCGTTCATCGGTGGGAATGTAGCAGATAGGTGCAAAGGAGTGCGAGGTTTGTAAGAGCTTCAGTAGCGTGTTGTTGCTGGCGTGCGTTACGTGTTGAGAAGATAAAGGAAGGTTTATGATAGTTAGAGGAGGGAGGATCGAAGATGAACGACGAGGTTTGTGGTGATCGAAGAAGAAGGCTTGGAGCTGACTTAGAATAGAAATGGTGAAGAAGCAGTTTTACATTTTCTGAGAAGTAGAAAGAAGAAATGAAATTAGGTTTTATTTTTTATAAATTAAAAGCCTTAGACAACGTTTTTTCAAGAAGCTTTATCTAAGGGGGTCCTTTAGCAGCCATTTCCAAAAGCGTTGTCTAAGGGGGGTCTCTAGCAGCGCTTTCACGAAGCACTTTCTAAAGTGTGCCTTAGGCACCTCTTTAAAGAAGCGTTGTGTAAAGGTAGCCCTTAGACAACGCTTTTGTTGAAACTATATTAAAAATTTACGTGTTTTTTTTAGATTATGGCAGTGCTTTCTTTTAAAAGCGTTGTCTAAAGGGCGTTTTCTTTTTTAAATTTTGGCGTAGTGATGAAAGAAAGTGAAGAAAATGAGGTGGCACATTATAATTGGATAAACCATTTTGATAACCACCCACCGATGATTTATTATTAGTTTCCTACTGTCATGTAACCACTCTCACTCATGTATGTTATTATTATTTGATTGTCATTGTTCATTCTTGTGTTTCGTTATAGGCTTATTTCGTAAGATATAACATCACTCCAATATTATTATTAATAATAAAATAATTATTTTATATTTTACTTTTTACAAATTGTGAGTGTTCCTAAATCTATACGATTTGTATTTGTGCTCATAGAAGTCTTACTGCCCTTAGATTAACACACATAAGATTTAGAGAAAGATAATTGATGTGTAGTTCAGAGAAAAAATGACTTAAGCCATAATAGTTCACATGTAGTGTGTGCTAGTTCCTAATACTCAACCTCAGTGTTTAATTGTTTTTAGCTCCAAGTAACTAGATTATGACCAAAGTAAACACATGACTCAGATGTTGGTCGTCTATCATCGGGATCACTTGTCAAATATGAATCAGTGTAAGCTCTAAGAGAGAATTTTTGAAGTGGATTTAGAGGATAAAGAAGTATACTATATACTACAATGTAACTTAGGTATCTTAGAATTATTTTGACTATACTCCAATAATTATCAATTGGATTGGACATTAACTGACAAGCTTTTTGGAAACATTAAGCAATATTAGGTCGGGTTAATGTGCATGATTGTAGAGCTTCAATATTTGACATGTACAAGAAGAGATATTGCATTGTGTTTGCTCCATACTTACTTAATTTGTTGTGGTTGAGCATAGGAGTTTTAACACCATTGGCAACAATCATGTTGACTTTGGATACTATATCTTTGATATACCTTATTTATTTTAGGAACAAATATCCATTTGATTGATTGCGCGCTTCAATACCAAGAAAATACTTAGGTGTTCTCAACTTTTTCAATGTAAAATAGTTATGAAGTTTGATGATCATATCATGAATCAATTTGGAAGATATACATGTATCATCAATATAGAACACGACATATAATGAGATACCTTGTGTCAGTAGACCAAAAGTTAATGATCAATTTTTCTAAAGGAGAATTCAAACTCAAGTAGAGTCTAATGTAGTTTCCCATACCATACCCTTGGGGCTTGCTTTATTTCTTTGAGAGGTAACGAAAATTGATTGTGAAAGGAGGGAGTCTGCTGACCTGTGTGTGTTAAAGTGTACATGTGTGTGTGAGAGAGATTAATAGATAGAGCGAGAAAAATAAAGAAAGAGATTTAGAGATATATATATATATATAGAGAGAGAGAGAGATGATGTGTTTTCAACAACTTAAGGTGACTGGAGAACCTAACAACTAGTAGACCAATGTAAGCTAGGTGTGCTAGTAGAGGTACTTGTAACATGTTAAGGCTCATTTAGAGTATTTGACAGTTCAATAGGTTAAACCTAATTTTGCACAACTAATTTAGTTTGTACAGTTACCCTTTGTAGGTCAGTGGTAGTACTTATTTTAATAGGTGAGTTAACCTGGATATGCCCTAGTGACTGAACCGTATTGCACATGGTTAATGGTGATGTGGGGATACTATGAACTTTGGGAATGTCAGCAACTACTTCAACTTAGACTAGAATATCAACAATTTGTTTCGACTTTGAATTCATCAATTTCTTCTTCTAATCTATATCTCATCAATGGCTTGTTAATTGCATCATCAATCCTAGGAAAAATTTTCATCAATCACAAAGTCTCAACTTATCAGAATTTTCTCATCAATTGGATTGAATAGCCTGTATGCACCATTTTTAAGATATCCTACCAAAATCATAGGTTCCATTTGTCATCAAATTTCCTTCTTCTTGCATTAGGAACATACTTGTAACATATATAGCCAAACACCTTCAAATAACTCACTGATGGTTTTTTCCACTCCACACTTCTTTAGGAACCTTGTTCTTCAATATCTTGGTTGGGCAATTGTGTAGAATATAAACAGCATAGGAAACAAATTCATCCCATAAGGATTTTGACAAATTATTTTGCTTCAACATGCTTCTCGCCATATCCAATATAGTAATTTTTTTT
Organism: Vicia sativa; assembly: GCA_021764765.1. Taxonomy (NCBI): domain Eukaryota; kingdom Viridiplantae; phylum Streptophyta; class Magnoliopsida; order Fabales; family Fabaceae; genus Vicia; species Vicia sativa. Next base: position 110,367,227 of record CM038792.1, on the reverse strand, counting down.
CTTTCTGCAATTCCATTATGTTGAGACGTATAAGGAGCAGTTACCTGATGATTGACACTATGTTCTGCACAAAAATCTTCAAACATCTTGGACATGTATTCACCACCTCTATATGTTCGCGGAACTTTGACCTTCTTTTCACTCTGGTTTTCGACAAGTATCTTGAATATTTTAATATTTTTAATACTTCATCATTTTTCTTGATCACATAGATCCAAATATTTTAATTGTACTCATTGACAAATGAGAAGAAATACATGTTTTCGTCAATGGTATATTCTTTGAACTGGCCACATACATATAAATGTACAACTTTGAGTATGTAGGAGGATCTCAATAGCGTAGTCGAAACGAAAGACTTTCTGGAATGCTTTCCGACTAGACAACGTTTAGAATTTGTTAGGCATTTCAAGACTTGGTATGCCAATTACCATATTTTAAGTAATCAGTTGATTGATTGATCTAAAGTTCAAGTAACCAAACCTCGAATTCCACAACCTACTACTCTGGTGGTCAACAACTATTTTCAAACATTGTACCTTAGTCAAACTGATCAAGGTCTAATTGTCATATTCTTCGACAAAGGTTATTTCAAGACCAAGTTGTAAGTCTAAGAGTGCCTAAGAGGGGGGGGGTGAATTAGGTATATAAAAATTTATTCGGTTTTATGAGAATACTTGTAGTAATTTTTGTGGTTAAGTGTTTGAAGGTTTTTGACTATATCTTATCTTTTCTTGATTATGGTGATGAAAAAGATAAAAGCGGAAAAGTAAAGAACACAACGATATATCCTGGTTCCCCTCACAATTCGAGAGTACTCCAGTCCCCTTTCCAACACGAAAGAGATTTCACTATAGTTTAGAATGATTGTACAGCCTATGCTTACTATCTAACCTATAGGGTGACCAAAGGTTCTTAACACCTTTAAGGTCAAAACAAACACTAATATGAATGAAGAACAATCCTCTTCAAATCACAACACTTACTTCCAACAATCCTGGATAGTAAGGGAATACTTTCTTTTTGTAATACAATGGTTTATTTGAAAGAGATTGAGAGCAATATCAATCTTTGATTGATCTTCTTCTTCAAGAGAGAAACAATTCTCAAGCAATGATTATAAATGTTCACAATGAATGTATGAAACTTGTAATGATTTCTTAATGAAAATGTATATGGAAAGTTTCACAAAATTATGATTTGTAAGAACACTTGAAAGTTTGTAGGATAATGAAAATTTGAATGATGAAAATTGTTAATTGAAGAAGGTAGTTTGAATTTGAAAAATCTGCACTATTTATAATGTCACAAATACCTCTTCATTCATGCCATTTGATATGAAAAGATGCAATGCAATCATGAAAGAATATCATTTGGATTATGTTCAAAAAACAAAAGAAAAGCTGTACTGGTTCGCTGGGAACCGGTTCCGACCCAGACAGAACCCGGTTCCTAGTGAATGTTATAACCCAGAAATTCAAAAATAACACGCAGGAACCGGTTCCCCTATAGGTACAACTCGGTTCCTGGTACAAATTCCAGGGAAGTGATTTTTGCATAAGTTTGGAACCCGGTTCCCTGTTAGGTCAGAACCGGTTCCTAAAGGTTTATTTTCAAAAATTCTTTTTGAAAAAGATTTCAAACATAGTTTTTCTTATTGTTAAAGATGTGGGATATGGATATGATTATGAATGCATATTTGTGAACATCTATATTCAAGTTTAAGAATTATTTATACCTTTTGACATTGTTGTTTCTTCAATAATTCTTCTTCTAATCTTCAAGACTTGTAAAAGGATTTTATATGATTATTGATAAACTTTTTGCACATCCTTTGAATGTTGATATCCATGTTGTCTTCATCAAAACCAAGGCTTTAAACATGACTTGAGAAGCTTGCAATTACATTCTCCCCCTTTTTGATGATGACAACCAAGTCTTTGAAAACAATTCTTGAAAAGTTTATGTTGTTTTGTGTAGCAAAAATGTTAAGCAAATGCAAGGCTCCCCCTAAATTGTAGGCTCCCCCTAAGTCCATGATTCTTTGAATTTTGGAGTGAGTTTATGATAGTTATTTTGGCCTGCAATTTCTTTGAAACAAAACAACACATATGCATATTCTTTTCCCCCTTTGTTAACATCAAAAAGGATGGGGAAAAAGGGTGAAACAAATTTTTTAAAAAAAACACACAAACAATTTTAAACACAACCACATACTAAAAACACGAACATAACGGATTGTACGAAACATAAGAAACAACATATAACAACGAAACATAAGAAACCTAAACATCACGAAAATGAAAGAAATAACATAGAATTTTAAAAGTAATTCTTTAGTCTTCATCCTCATTCAACTCATCACCATCATCTTCACTTTCATTTTCACTACCACTTCCACTTCCGGATTCCTCTTCCTCTTGAACTTCTTTTCTTTCAAGGTGATCAAGAATAAGCTTTTGAGTTCTTTGGACATTGCGTAGTTGTCGCCGTGCGGAAGCATTTTCTTGTGAGAGCACATCAAAGCGACCATCCACATGTCTTTGGAATATTTGCATTTGATTAAACAACATATCTAATGTGTAGCCGCCTTCGGGAGGTTGAGCGACATAGTGGACCGTTGGTTCGAAATCCTCTTTGTAGTGAAAGTGACCTCTTGCATCAAGAATGATTCCGGTGTTCTTAAGAGCGGCTACATCTGTAATAGCCTCCTTATCTCCTTGAATTCTTGTAACTTCCCGTTGAAGGTTAACATCAGCATTTTCTAGAATATGAGAAATGGCTCGAGCATATGGTAAACCACCATCTAGAGATTCCATAAGTTGCATATGGTACATAATAGAAAGTGCCCAATTAACCGAACAACGACGTCTCAAAGCATTAAAGACCATTAATTCAAACTCATTGATACGAGAGTGGTTAGAATTCTTTGGAAAGAGGATATAGGCAATAATAAGGTGAAGCATTCTGTCACTTACAGAGAGATTTGAGCCAAACAAATTTGACGACGAGAGAAGTTGTTGACGAGCAGTATTTTGTTGGTTTGGCCTACTCATGTTGATAAAAATCTCTACCTTATTGTATGGTAGCCAATCATGTGGGATAACACCACTAACAAGAACCAAACCTTCATGCGGAATACCCAACAGTTCACCAAATTCCTCAACGGTTAAAGAGATATTCTTTGACAGAACATGAGAGGTTAGAGTAATATCACCAAATTCATCAGGGATAAGTTTTAAGTTGTGGTAAAATTCTCTAACAAGGTCAAGAAACACTGCACAATGGTCACCTACAAACCTAGTTACCCCAGTAGAGGCCAACTGAGCAGGAAACAAAAAGCTATGAGCAGGGAAGGTATGAAGCTTACAAAACTTGGCTTTAAGAACCTTCCGATTACGAGATTTGAAGGTGAGCCTTCTGGATTTGATGGTCTGAGGATGAATGTTAGAAGACTCTTCTTCAACCTGAGCCTTTCCCTTGCTGGACCTGGTAGCTCTCTTAGGACCCATGGAGATTTTTGAGAAATCTGAAGGTTAGGGTTTGATTTGGGATTTTTGGAATAGTGAGAGATTGGGATATTTGAGTATGAAATATGGAAGGAGAAGTGATTTTATAGTGATTTGGAGTAGTGGGTATTAAAATGTTGATGAAGAAAAAAAGTTATTGGAGCTTTTATAAGGTGTGTTAATGGAGGTGGAAGGGTTTGAGAGGAGGAAGATGAAGTTGGAATGAGAGATGAATGTGTTGACTATGACATAAAGAAAAAAATTAAAATACACTTATGTACTATAGTGAACCCTGGAAAAAAAGGCGTGTGGCAAGTCTGCGTGCTGGGAACCGGTTCTGCACTATAGGGAACCCGGTTCTTGGCTTTTGTTAAAAATAACGTTTCTGGAAAAAGAACCAGGAACCGGTTCCGACCATTATGGGAACCGGGTTCCACGTGCAGATATTGCCAAAAACTTGAAAAAATTGTTATGAAAGGAAAAGTTTTGTACAATCAATATATACACAAATATTTTAACAAATAAAAACATATAAAAGAAGGAGTAGAAGCAAAGTGTACTGAAACATAAATTTTTGAAGAAAAATTAAGACGTGCACCTTATGAGAAACATTTAGAGCTTCATCCAAAATACCAAGTTCTCTTCGGATTTTGAAGAATGGTTCTCGAGCAAGCGGTTTTGTGAAGATATCTGCAAGTTGGTTATGAGTATCCACAAAAGTGACTTCGACATCTCCTTGAAGTACATGATCACGGAGAAAATGATGTCGAATATCTATATGTTTGGTTCTTGAATGCATGACCGGATTCTTTGTAATATTGATAGCACTTGTATTATCACATCGAAGAGGAATGCATCCGAGATCAAGTCTGTAGTCACGGAGTTGTTGCTTGAGCCAAAGAATTTGGGCACAACAACTACCCGCTGCTATGTATTCTGCTTCGGCCGTGCTAAGAGCAACACATGCTTGCTTTTTACAAGCCCATGATACTAGTGCATTTCCAAGAATGTGACAAGTACCACTTGTGCTTTTACGATCAGTTTTACAACCTGCATAATCCGCGTCAGAATAACCAATTAAATTGCAAATACTACCTTTAGGATACCATAATCCGACATTGGTTGTTCCTTTGAGATACTTCATGATCCTTTTAACTGCCATGAGATGTGATTCCTTTGGATTTGCTTGAAAGCGAGCACAAAGACAAACACTAAACATTATGTCAGGACGGCTTGCCGTCAAATACAATAAGGAGCCAATCATACCTCGATATTTTGTAATATCAATTGGAATACCGGATTCATCTTGATCAACATATGTACCAGAGCCCATTGGAGTATTCATTGCTTTACAATTGTCCATATCAAACTTTTTCAATAATTCTTTGCAATACTTAGATTGGTTGATGAAGATTCCATCTTTTAGTTGCTTGATTTGTAGTCCAAGAAAGTAGTTCATCTTTCCCATCATAGACATCTCGAATTCTCCTTGCATCATCAATGAGAATTCCTCACACATTTCTTTGTTAGTTGATCCAAAAGTGATATCATCAACATAGACTTGAACCAATAAAGTGTTACTTTTGGTTTTCTTAATGAACAAAGTTTTATCAACCTTACCCTTTTCGGAACCTTTTTCACACAAAAAATTGCTAAGTCTATCATACCATGCTCTTGGTGCTTGCTTTAAGCCATAAAGAGCCTTTCTCAACTTAAAGACATGTGTAGGATGTTTGAAGTCTTCAAATCCCGGAGGTTGTTTGACATAGACTTCTTCATTGATGTATCCATTCAAGAATGCGCTTTTGACGTCCATTTGAAAAAGCTGAAAATTTAATGAACAAGCATAAGCAAGTAAAAGACGTATAGCTTCTAACCTTGTAACCGGAGCAAATGTTTCTTCAAAGTCGATTCCTTCCTCTTGATTGTAGCCTTGGGCAACCAACCTTGCTTTGTTTCAAACAATTAGACCATTCTCATCAAGTTTGTTCTTAAACACCCATCGGGTACCTATGATGTGGTTACGACTTGGTCTAGGAACAAGTTCCCAAACTTGATTTCTATCGAATTGATTTAATTCTTCTTGCATAGCAATAATCCATTGGTCATCTCCTAATGCTTCATCAACTTTGGTAGGTTCAATTTGAGAAACAAACGCCATGTTTAAGCAAGCATCTTTTAGATTTAATCTTATTGATACTCCTTGGTTAATGTCACCAATAATTTTGTCAATAGGATGCTCTCTATGAGTTCTCCATTCTTTTGGTAGATCATTGATGTTTGAATCTTGTTGTACAATGTCTTCTTGATTTTCCGGTGATTTTACAACTTGATCATTTGAAAGTTCTTCTGGGGGTAAATCTATAGGATCATCATCATCACACACAACTACTTCCTCTTTAGAGGTGTTAGTTTCATCAAAAGATACATGCATAGATTCTTCAATAGTTAAAGTTCTTTTATTATAAACTCTATATGCTTTACTAGAAAGAGAATAACCAAGAAATATACATTTGTCAGATTTCTCGTCAAACTTACCGAGATTGTCTTTGTCATTGTTAAGAACAAAACACTTGCATCCAAAAATGTGGAAGTGAGCAATATTTGGCTTTCTTCCTTTGAAGAGTTCATATGGAGTCTTCTTTATTATAGGTCTAATGATAACTCGATTTCCAACATAACATGCCGTACTAACCGCATCCGCCCAAAAATATTTAGGAAGATTTGCATCACTAAGCATTGTTCTTGCAAGTTCCACTAGAAACCTATTCTTTCTTTCAACTACTCCATTTTGTTGTGGAGTTCTAGGTGCTGAAAAATTATGAGAGATACCATGTTCTTCACAAAATTCTTCAAATTGTGCATTTTGGAATTCTCCACCATGATCACTTCTTATGGATACAATCTTTAGTGATTTTTCATTTTGGATTTGCTTTGCATATTTCTTAAACGCTTTAAAGGAATCACTTTTCTGCACAAGAAACAAAGTCCAAGAATATCTAGAAAAGTCATCAACAATAACCAAAGCGTATACATTACCTCCGAAGCTTTTTGTTCTTGATGGACCAAAGAGATCCATGTGCAACAATTGTAGTGGCCTTGTAGTAGACACCACATTCTTAGATTTAAAAGATGATTTTGTTTGTTTCCCTTTTTGACAAGCATCACAAAGTCTATCTTTGACAAAATTTCTCTTAGGCAAACCAATGACAAGATCATGCTTGATTAGTTTATTCAAGTATTCCATATGAATATGAGCAATCCTTTTGTGCCAAAGCCATGAATCATCATTGTTTGCCATGAGACATTTTACCTTCAAAGATGGACCATCAAGAGAAATCATAAAAATATTATTAATTCTTTTACCTTTGAGTTTTACCTCATTGGTGACTTCATCAATAATCAAGCATTCATCTTTTGTAAATTTGATCTTGAAGCCTTTGTCATAAAGTTGGCTAATGCTAAGAAGATTGTGCTTTAGTCCTTCAACATAAAGAACATCTTCAATGGATGTGAAAGGTGGTGCACCAACTTTGCCTTTACCAAGAATTCTCCCTTTGTTGTTATCTCCATAAGTGACATAACTCTTGGCCTTTAGAACAAGATTTGAAAAATGGTTTATGTCACCCGTCATATGCTTTGAACAACCACTATCAAGATACCATAAATTTGGAGTGGTTTTCAAGCACACCTACAAAACAAATTAAGTTTTGTTAGGTACCCAAATTGCTTTGGGTCCTTCATAATTAGTACCTTTTTTTACCCACACATAATGTCCACTTGGAACACTAAAGTTTCTTATATAGCAAGCATTAGGTGTGTGGCGTTTAATACCACAATAGAAACAAGTAGGTTCAAAATTACTTATATATCTAGGAGGATAAGATTTATTCTTAACAACTCTTTTATTTTTAGGATAATGATGAACTACTTTAGGATTATTCACTTTCTCTTGAATTGGTTGGTTATTAGCCTTAACAAAGATAATTTTGTTGGGACTTGGTCGAGAAAATTTTGAAAAACCAAGTCCACTTTTATCTTTAGGATATCTTTGAGTGCTAAGAACATTTTCCAATCCAACTTGTCCTTTTTCATACCTTTCTAGGACTCTTTTTAATTGAACAATTTGGAAAGAAAGTGATTCACAATTATTGCATACAAAATTCTGTTTTTGATCACTAATCATCTTTTCTTTTTCATCTTTATGTTCTTTTTCAATAGTTTTAACTTTTTCTTCTAAAGATGAAATTAATTTCTTTTGAGATGAAATAGTTTTATATAGAATTTTGCATTCATTTAATAGTTTATCTATAGCACCTTGTGCACCATTATCATAAAGAGAGTTATCATAACTAACCTCACCTTCTTCATCATCGGAATGGTGTGAAGCCATCAATGCTAGATTTGCACTTTTTTCACTATCCGAATCGGATGAAGAACTTATCTCATTATCTTCCCATGCAACATAAGCCCTTTTGTTCTTGAACTCATTTTTGCCTTTGAATCCATTTTTCTTGGAGAGTTTTGGACAATCCGGCTTTATATGACCTTGCTTTCCACATTCATAGCATGTGACATCTTGTGTTGATGTGGAGGCTTCTTTATCTTTATGCTTATAAAATTTCTTTCTTTTGACAAAGTTAGCATTATGAAGATTATTTTTATGACCAAAATATTTTCCTAACCTTTTTACAAGAAGCAAGAAATTTTCATCTTCCTCCGATGCATCTTTATCTTGACTTTCTTTTGAATCAACTTTCAAGGCAATGCCTTTGGATTTCTTCTCATGATTCTCATGTTTTTCAAGCCTTCCAAGTTCCGTTTCATATTCGTGAAGCTTTCAATAATGTTGCGTGTCATAGTTGCTAGGCTTTTCTTTTTGGATATTGGCGTCACTTTTGGTTGCCATTCCCTAGTTAAAGACCTAAGCACTTTAAGATTTAATTCATCGTTAGTTAAAGTCTTACCAAGTGCCTTCAAGTGATTTGTCAAGTGAACGAATCTCTTTTGCAAGTCAAGGATGGATTCTCCGGCAGCATTCGAATAATTCATATTCTTGACTCAAAGTGTTCAATCTAGACCTTTTGACTTCGGCGGTTCCTTCATGAGTTTCTACAAGAGTATCCCAAATTTCCTTTGCCGTTGTACATGCCGATACTCGAAAAAATTCATCCATACTAAGAGCACTTTGGAGAATATTGATTGCCTTTTTGTCAAAAAGAACTTTTTTCTTGTCATCGTCATCCCATGATGCTTTAGGCTTTGATGATCCAACATCATTGACAACACACACCGGAGTAAATGGACCATTCTCAACAGCATTCCATATTTCTTCTCCTTGCGCTTCAAGATGAGCATTCGTGCGAATTTTCCAAAAGTCAAAGTATTCACCTCAAAACAATGGAGGCTTGTTGTTACTACCACCATCTTTGAAAACCGTATTTTAATTTGCGGAAGCTATTCTGGATCTTTAGGAACAAGTTACCTATAACTTTCTCTGATGCCAATTGTAAGTCTAAGAGTTCCTAAGAGGGAGGGTGAATTAGGTATATAAAAATTTATTCGGTTTTATGAGAATACTTGTAGTAATTTTTGTGGTTAAGTGTTTGAAGGTTTTTGACTATATCTTATCTTTTCTTGATTATGGTGATGAAAAAGATAAAAGCGGAAAAGTAAAGAACACGACGATATATCCTGGTTCCCCTCACAATTCGAGAGTACTTCAGTCCCCTTTCCAACACGAAAGAGATTTCACTATAGTTTAGAATGATTGTACAACCTATGCTTACTATCTAACCTATAGGGTGACCAAAGGTTCTTAACACCTTTAAGGTCAAAACAAACACTAATGTGAATGAAGAACAATCCTCTTCAAATCATAACACTTACTTCCAACAATCCTGGATAGTAAGGGAATACTTTCTTTTTGTAATACAATGGTTTATTTGAAAGAGATGGAGAGCAATATCAATCTTTGATTGATCTTCTTCTTCAAGAGAGAAACAATTCTCAAGCAATGATTATAAATGTTCACAATGAATGTATGAAACTTGTAATGATTTCTTAATGAAAATGTATATGGAAAGTTTCACAAAATTATGATTTGTAAGAACACTTGAAAGTTTGTAGGATAATGAAAATTTGAATGATGAAAATTGTTAATTGAAGAAGGTAGTTTGAATTTGAAAAATCTGCACTATTTATAATGTCACAAATACCTCTTCATTCATGCCATTTGATATGAAAAGATGCAATGCAATCATGAAAGCATATCATTTGGATTATGTTCAAAAAACAAAAGAAAAGCTATACTGGTTCGCTGGGAACCGGTTCCGACCCAGGCAGAACCCGGTTCCTAGTGAATGTTATAACCCAGAAATTCAAAAATAATACGCAGGAATCGGTTCCCCTATAGGTACAACCCAGTTCCTGGTACAAATTCCAGGGAAGTGATTTTTGCATAAGTTTGGAACCCGGTTCCCTGTTAGGTCAGAACCGGTTCCTAAAGGTTTATTTTCAAAAATTCTTTTTGAAAAAGATTTCAAACATAGTTTTTCTTATTGTTAAAGATGTGGGATATGGATATGATTATGAATGCATATTTGTGAACATCTATATTCAAGTTTAAGAATTATTTATACCTTTTGACATTGTTGTTTCTTCAATAATTCTTCTTCTAATCTTCAAGACTTGTAAAAGGATTTTATATGATTATTGATAAACTTTTGCACATCCTTTGAATGTTGATATTGTAATACGGTGAACTGACTTTGTAGGATTTTTGTATCCAAATGTGCGGATAGCAAGAGTCGCCACCGACTTTTATTTTTATCCAATTATGGGAAGGTAAAAGTAACAGAAAAAGACCTTCGTTAGATTCTGAGTTCGGGAGAATGGTTATGAAAAGGGAAGGTATTAGCACCCCTTTCCATCCGTAGTTATCTACGGGCTCTTAGTTGCTCTAGATCACTTTTTAAAATTGCTTTCTGTGTGTTTGACAAAGATGTTTTGAAAGAAAAGGGCATTTCGCTTTGACTTTGTAATGACTCATGTAGGAGTGTATACAAAGTGTTCGGAAATGTTTTTGTTTTGAAAAGAATTTGAACTTCGAAAAAAGTGTGTGGTGTGAAAAGCATTTGGTTTAGAGCAAGCAACTAAAAGACTTTATTTACCCACTCAGAATTGGTCATTTTGTTGTACTTCTACGTTCCTTTAGAATAGCGCTAGCCATACCATTAGTTAGTAGGTAGGTCCATTCGTTGGATGTAAGCGGGACATTCGAAGGGACATCGGATGGTCATTGAAGGCAACTTGTAGGAAGTATCCTAGCACATTCGAAGGGACTATCATCATTTTTCGTAGGCGACAATCGAGGGTCAAGATCATGTATTCGGAGGCGACATCGTGGGTCTTATGATCTTTGTATCGAAGGGACTATGATGATTTGTTTGGAAGGCAACGGTGCTAGAATACCTCTACGTTCGAGGGACATGACCATTTGAAATCGAAAGGCATCGAGAGAGAATTACCCTAAGGGGTGCGCGTGTGAAAGAAGTGTGTTGATTTCAGAATACTTTATCTTGAAGTTAGTGGGCTATGTTCAATTTTAGTCTTGCCATACACGCCTAGTTACTAGCAATTTATAGGGTGCGGAAATTAAAATGCGGAATGTAAAGTGCGGAAAGGTAAATGTCCTACGCTATTACAACGCTTTGGGGCAGATACATAATTTAGAATGCGGAAAGTAAAGTCCTAATTAAAACTATTACAACCCATATGCAATTACATTATTGGAAAATAAAATAAAAACGGAAGAATCGTCTGAATCGGATGAACCTGTGAAACAAACGAGAGATCGGAAAATATGATGAAAACGAAATAAGAGAAAATGTTAGAAAAAATGCCAATTTTTATATGAGAAAATTAATATATACTGGAAATAATATAAATATATTAAAATAATTTTTTGGGATTTTTTAGATGCATTTTAGTAATTAAAAACTAATTTACAATGATTTAAATGCTAAAATAAAAATAAAAATAAATATGCATGCAAAAAGATATTTTTAAATTTATTAAATTAAATAAAGATTTTCAGAATATAAATGCAAAAAGAAAATATTTTTTTGATAATTTTTTAATGCAGGAATAAAATATGAAAAGAAATTAAAATATAATGCAAAAATATTAGAAAATAAGAAAAGTATGAAAAGTTTGTAAAATTGTAAAAATACACTGCCATGGCTGGGAATCGAACTGGGGACACCAGCCTCAAACCTTGAAAACCCACTCCCTTGCCATCTGAACCAACGCGCGCTACTGTTCGGAAACGGGTTGAGTGGGATTACACGCGTCGTTCTCCAGCTTCCTCCCGCTCGCGCCAAACTTCATCTCCAACCTTTTGAATTTTTGAAAACATAGCGTCGGCCTCAGTGCGACGCTATAGCCTTTACCCACGGATTATTTCCGTAGTTACATCCCTGCGAAATCAAAAGTCCAGAAATACGCAATATAAATTTGTTATGAGGACCCAGATCGATTGCTTTTAACCTCCTGAATTCGAATATGGCTTTGGTTTTGGCCAATTTTTCCTGAATCGTCTGATCCCAATTCAGAGCTCAGAAAACCTAACAATGGCAGATTACGATTCTGGTACTTAAAATCAAATCGACTTATACAGAAACATTCTAAACATCAACACGAACAAGAATATGCAATCAAAATGTATTTACAATGCGTGAATCATAGAAATCGAGTTTTGATAAAAGTGATGCAAACCGTGATTGTTCTTTCGCGATTCTTGATGGATTTGTGATCTGTAAGGGTCTGGAGTGAATCAATAGACCTCCAGGAAGCGATTGGCAGGCTTAGAATTGGTTGAATCGAAACAAAAACCCAACTGCAATTGTCTTGTAACCACGGTTTTTCTAGAGTTAGGTTAGGGTTTCTGAAGCAATTTTTTCGTCCTCTTGTGATTGGTATGCATTAGGTATATATGCTGGATGGATTTGGGATTGATTTGGGAAAGAATTGATCAATAATCAATGATAATCAAATTTGATTTTTTGCAAAAAATCAAATCTTCAAAACTTGATCAATTTCAATCCAATCTTGCCATTTTGATCCAATTTCGAATTTGCTGGCTTTCAATGTATTAATTGGATCACAAAGAAGAAATAAAAATCAAATTTGCAATTAATTTGGATTTTATATTTTATTTTTCAATTTAATTTGTATTTAAATGAATAAATTCCAAATTAAATAGCAAAATAAAATAAAAATTCGTGGCATTGGGCTTGGATACTCCTAATTGCATGAGGAATAAGTTAGGATGAAGAAAAAGTAGGCCCATTTGCAAAAGATTTGATTTTTTGAAGTATCTCTCTTTGTGCATTCTTTCAAAATTGCCCAACTTGTGGATGGTGTATCTTGCTCAATTTTCCACATTTTTGAGTGTTCTTGGACTTTTTGGAAATCTCTAAGAGTCCTCTAACCAACCTTTTTGGTCTCATCTCAATTGGAGTTACCATGCTCAATATATCTTCAAAGCAAAAAGTTGACTTTTTGTTGACTTTGAAAATGACCTGTAATGTTTTGAGCTATACCTCTCAAATGAAGCATTTTTTGGACATTCTTGTGAGACATGAAGTTGTAGAGAATTGAATTTCCTTCAAAACAAGAGGTGGTGGAAAAATTTCTGAGAAAGTATGAGAAAGTTATGATCAGTCAAAATTCAGTTGACTTTTCACATAGAAACCCTAATTTAGAAAGTTTGACTTTTGAGCAAATCTTGAGTTTTCTTGATGAATCATGATCAACCCTTGATCAAATGATGAATGTAACTTCAAAATGAGGATGTTGACCCAAAAATATGAAGTTTGACTGTATGTTGACCACAGTTGACTTTTTGTCTAATACAACTGATTCTCAACCATCTGAGCAATTGCTTGAGGAAACTTGACTTGTGAGGCTTGAAACTTGACATGGAGAATCTTTAAAGCATCTGAGGAGGCATGAAGGCCATTGGAGATGTTTGAAATCCATCTTGACTTGAGAGATACCAAACCCTAGTTTGGGTTGATTGTCTAGGAGAGAGTTTGTCTGATCAACTCTTGAGGAATCCTTGAGTATGGATGTATGAAATCTCTTGAGTAGATGGAGGGCAAATTTTGGGGTATGACAGCTGCCCCTGTTCAATCTTCTTGTACTGGAAGGGTTAGATTGACACGCTTGTCTTTCGTGACCTGGAGGTAGAAGATGATTGAACACTCGAGTACACCTGAAAATTTGCACTCGCTGTTGGTGGATGATGCGGGAATGGGCTTACAGATGCCATTTGGATACTTCGCTGGAGGATGAGCCGTACGCTAGACTCGAGAATGTCGATAGGAGAATTGACGGAGATGGGCTTAAGATGCCATCTGGGAAGATCGATGCTGGGGATTGAGCCGTGCGTTAGGCTCTGTAGTCGTTTCTGGAAAGGAGAGGAGATGGGCTTAAGATGCCATCCGGAGGGAGTCGTACGTTAGACTTCGTGTTCACTTTTTTGAATGGAGTTATTGGTTTGTATTGATTTTTAACCATATATGCAGCATTCTGAAAGTGAAGCACTGTTGATAAGTAGTCGGAGATGGGCTTAAGATGCCATCCAAGGCAACTGAGTCGTACGCTAGACTCTGTAGTTGCTGTTGATAATAAGGAATCAGAATAAATCTTCGTGCTGATTATTCTGAGGGATAGTAGTTGGCAAGAATGTGGATAGCTTCCCTGTTGTGCATCGGGTGTTGATCCATTGCCTGTTATCGGAGGATAACCAGAGGTGGTCTTTCAGATAGTTTTCCCGTCGGTTCGGGGCTTAATCCTGGACCAGTCGTCGGGGGACAACCAGGGGCGGTCTTTCAGATAGTTTTCCCGTCGAGTCGGGGCTTAATCCTGGACCTGTTTGCGTCGGAAGTGACTGTTACCTGTTTTGGAGAAAACAAGAGGAATTTTGATAGAATATTGGTTAGTTTTATGCAAAGTATGATGCATGACAGCGTATATGAATGACATATGCATGAATTATGACTTTATGAGAAATGTATGAATGATAGATGTTGTGGTATTTCAAAATATATCCATCTTGAAGAAGATGCGGATGTTCTGCTTGAGGATTTCTGACTTCTGCTTGGGGGAATTGAGTAGGTGGAAGTCCCTGCTTTTGAAGGAGAAGAAAGATACCCTGGATTCCTCCGATGCACTATCTGACCAAGTCTTGGGCCTAGATATTGTTGAGGAAGGTAGAGGTTTGAGAAGCTCGTTGTTGGAAATCTCGCATATAGACCCTGCTGAGGAGAATCTGGGAGGCGATCTGTTGGGGACCTTGTATGTAGATCCTGCTGAGGAAATTTAGGAGGCGCTCTACTGGGGACCTGGGTGTAGATCTCGCTGGAGAGCAGTTGGTAGTTTCCGGGGAGACCGAGTTAGAAGGGTCAGGATCCCGTTGTAATCTCTGGCTGGGGAATGAAGATGTAGGTTCCTCCGATGCACTATCTGACCAAGTCTTGGGTCTGGATACTGCCACTGGGGATAAATACCTTGACTGGGGTGAGGTGTTACTGCTTGGAGACTGATGTAACATTACTCGGTTGAGTGGAATTGTAGCTCGTGGATTTCCTTTTGCTCTGCCGGGGAAATTGTGTTGTGAGTGACACCTTTGCAGGGATCATGCTCTGTGGGGGAACGCTTTGGTGACTTTCGTCGTCGTCCCAATTCCTGGAGCCTGTAGTAAGTACTTTTGTATGTTCACTTTTCGTATGTTTGTGATTAGATTCTTATTGTCAAATGCGTATAGTCATTCAAAGCAAACGTTGGACTTATTGCAAATAACAACAACAGGAATTGTAAAGAGAAAGAAGCTTGCGTTTATTTGAAAGGTGGCGTATGGCCAAGTAGTTTGTACACGAGAAAGGTAAAAAGCTATGCGGAAACAATCTCGTTAAGTTCCAACTATGCTAGTACTCATATATTTCGACTATCTCATCTCCTTGTCGGAGAAAGTGAGTAGGTGATCTTCGCCATTCGAACCTTGAATCGATAGTAGTCCGGCGGTGATCCGAAGAGACATAGTCGCTTAAATCCCTAACTTTTGCCTAGACCGCCCTTTCGGTTTTCACTCGGGATACCCTTTCTTGCCCAAGCCGCCTTTTCAGGTTTTCGACTTGCCGGGTGTACATGTTTTGTATATATCCTTAACTTTTGCCCGAACCCTTTTGGTTCGCCAGGATGCCCTTATTTTTGCCTAGGCCACGACCTAGCGGGTCTCTTTATCGTAGTATTTTTGACTATGTCTGCGTTCACGTGGTGTGGGAAATCTTCACCATCCATGGTGCTAAGTATCATAGCTCCGCCGGAAAACACTGTTTTGACTACAAACGGTCCCTCATAGGTGGGAGTCCATTTGCCCCTGGGATCACCTTGTGGAAGAATGATGCGCTTGACTACTAGATCACCGACTTGGTAGACTCGGTGCTTGACCTTCTTATTAAATGCTCTGATCATTCGCTTTTGATAGATCTGTCCATGGCAGATGGACGCGAGTCGTTTCTCATCAATCAAGTTAATCGGTCAAGGCGAGTCGGACCCAATCGTCTTCGCCTAACTCGCCTCCGGAGGACTCGTTGAGGGTATCTGAACCTCGATGGGTAAGACGGCTTCCATACCGTATACAAGAGAGAAGGGGGTTGCCCCTGTTGATGTTCGTACTGTAGTGCGATAACCATGAAGAGCAAATGGTAACATCTCATGCCAATCTTTGTAAGTCACCGTCATCTTACAGATAATCTTCTTTATGTTCTTATTGGCGGCTTCCATGCGCCATTCATCTTAGGCCGATATGGAGAAGAATTGTGATGCTTGATCTTGAATTGCGTGCGAGTTCGTGATCATCTTATTGTTGAGATTGGAACCGTTATCCGTGATAATCCTTTCGGGGTGCCATATCGATGAGATAAGATTATGTTTGATGAATCGAGCCACAACATTCTTGGTAATGAGATGCATACGAGGTCGCTTCTACCCACTTGGTGAAATAATCTATTGCCACAAGGATGAAACGATGTCCATTGGAAGTGGGCTTAATTTCTCCAATCATGTCAATGCCCCACATTGCAAAAGGCCAAGGAGAAGTTAAAACATTCAGAGGTACTGGAGGTACGTGCACTTTGTCGGCATAAATCTGACACTTGTGACAAGATCGAGCATAGCGGTGACAATCGACTTCCATGGTGGACCAATAGTAACTGTTCTCAAAATCTTCTTAGCCATGGTGTGTCCACCGAGTGGGTACCAAATTCGCCTTCGTAACTCTTCCATGATACGCATTGCTGTTTTCTGGTCTACACAGCGGAGTAAGCACAAGTCGTGGTTGCGCTTGTATAAGATGTCGTTGCTGAGAAAGAATTTGGATGCGAATCTTCTCATGAACTTCTTATCATTAACAGATGCCCCTGCGGGATATTCCTGAGTCTCAAGATACCTCTTCACGTCATAGTACCAAGGTTTCTCTTCTGCGTCAAGCTCACAACAATACGATGGCTCGTCAAACTTCTCAATGATGATCTGGGGAGCCTCGTTGTCCCATCTGACCTTGAACATAGACGACATAGTAGCTAATGCGTCTGCCAACTGATTCTCTTCTCGTGGAATATGATCAAAAGTAATCTCTTCGAAGTAGGGAATCAAACTCAAAACATGCTCTCGATACGGAATGAGATTCGGATGCTTCGTATCCCACTCGCCCTTAATCTGACTGATCACTAAAGCTGAGTCTCCATACACTTGTAAGAACTTGATTCTTAAGTCAATAGCAGCTTTAAGACCCATGATGCACGCTTCGTACTCGGCCATGTTGTTCGTGCAACTGAAACATAATCTGGCGGTGAAAGGCGTATGTCCACCTGTAGGGGATGTTATGATGGCGCCAATGCCATTGCCAAGTGCGTTTGAGGCTCCATCAAAGACCATAGTCCATCGGGATCCTTGTTCAGGTCCTTCGTCTGGGCCTGGTTCTTCACAATCTGTAACTAGTAGAACATCCTCATCGGAAATTCAAACATAGACGATAGTCATCTACGGATGAGCCAAATGATCGGCTACTACACTTCCTTTGATCGCTTTACGAGAAGTGTCTTGGATGTCATACTCGGTCAAGATAATTTGCCATCTTGCTATTCTTCCGAGAGAGTGGTTTCTCAAATATGTATTTTATTGGATCCATCTTAGAAATCAACAAGGTAGTGTGAGTCAACATATACTGCTTAGTCGTGACGCCCAAGCGTTGCAAGTTTTCTCGATTGTGAGTATCTTGTTTCACATCGGTAAACTTTTGCTAAGGTAGTATATTGCATGCTCTTTCGACACTCATCATGTTTCCCCACACACACCCATTGAGTTCTCTAACATTAAGTACATGATAAGAGGTCTTCCTTCGGCGGGCGGCATCAGAATAGGAGGATTCTGAAGGTACTCCTTGATTTTGTCAAAAGCGATCTGGCAATCGTCGTTCCATTCCACTACTTGATCTTTCTTAAGTAACTTGAAGATCGGCTCACAAGTAGCAGTTAGGTGTGCAATGAATCTGACAATGTAGTTCAATCGGCCCAAGAAACCTCTGACCTTCTTCTCTGTGCGGGGAGCTGGCATCTCTTGAATGGCTCTAACCTTGGCGGGATCAACTTCAATACCTCTTCCACTGACTACAAACCCTAGGAGTTTTCTGGATCTGACTCCAAAGGTGCACTTGTTGGGATTAAGTCTCAGTCTGTACTTCTTCAACCTATCAAACAGTTTCTGCAAATGATCAAGATGTTCTTCTTCAGTCTGTGATCGAGCTATCATGTCGTCGACATAGACCTCTATCTCGTGATGAATCATGTCATGAAACAATGTCACCATAGCACGTTGATAAGTGGCACCCGCGTTCTTCAGTCCAAACGGCATAACCTTGTAGCAGAAAGTACCCCACTGTGTAACAAAAGTAGTCTTCTCCATGTCTTCCGGAGCCATTTTGATCTGATTGTAACTGGAGAAACCATCCATGAAGGAGAAAACCTTATGATGAGCGGTATTGTCAACCAGAACATCAATATGAGGAAGTGGGAAATCGTCTTTCGGACTCGCTTTGTTCGGATCTCGTAATCCACACACATTACCTTGCCATCCTTCTTAGGTACGGGTACCACATTTGCAACCGGGGATAAGAGGTGACTAAGAAACCAGTTGAGCGCTTCATAACTTGGCTTTGATCTTCTCGACATCTCGGGCGCATCGAACCTTCATTTCACCGGGAAAACCTTCTTTTGTCGGCAATCGGTGTACCACAATATCAATGTCTAAACCAGGCATGTCTTCGTATGACCAAGCAAAACCTCAATGTAGTCTCGTAGCATCGAATCAACCTTTCTTTAACACTTCTCAAGACCCGCTCTATCTTGATCTCTTTTCTCTTCGTCGTGCCCAAATTCACAACCTCAACTTGCTCTTCGTAGCTATATAACTCGATCTTCTTCTTTAGCATCGCAAGTTCTCCGGCACTTCACAATCTTCCTCACTTTCGTCTTGGCTTGGTAGATCGGATTATCGAAGTCATATTTAGCACTAGCATAGTATTAACGAGATTCGAGTGATTCGCGTGTATCACGTGGGTGTGTGTAGAACACATAGCTTTTGAAAGGGTGATAAAGTAAAAGAAAGAAAACAAACAATTGAATGCAAAAGTCCAACGAATTTATTGAATGAAAATACGCAAACGATGGATAATAACCTCATAACGAGCCATGATGCCCGGGCAAGGCACTAGGCTTTCAAAGTTTATTGTTCAAAACATAAAGAAATACGAAAAGCAAAACAAAAGCAATTACTCGACTAAAGGAGATTGGTATGACTTGATCTTCCAATTCCGAGCCCATGATCCGAGTTGGGAAGATCCACTTGCCGATGTCGAAGTCGTTGCGTTGTCTTCTATAGCATGGATTCCACTGGCGATGCGGAAAGGAAGTTGGCGGCACGTTCGCGTATCATCTTCGACCTTTGATGGTGAAGCCTAAACCAGTCTTGTCGGTTTGAAAGGAAGATCGTGTCGTCCCCAAATAGTACTACCTTCTTCAACGGCTTGAGCATCTTTCATGAGGCCATCCTAGGCGGAGCTTGCGTAACTTCAGGAGTGGTGGGAGATTCGACAGGCATGACTCTGGGGATTGTTTCAAAAGCTTGACAGGGAGTCTCAAAGAATTCACCTTCCATCTCGAGATAGCGGAATGACTGGAGATGACTGACCATATACTCTTCTTCACCACATACTGTAACAACCTTCCCTTTCACCGGGTACTTCAATTTCGATGTAGGGTAATAGGCCGCCCCATGTATCCAAGGGCGTCCAAGTAGGCAAGAGTAGGCTGGACGGATGTCCATGACAAAGAAAGTGGAGTCAAAAGTCTGGGAACCGACTTTAACAGGAAGAGTGAGCTCTCCAAGTACTATTCGCTTAGAACCATCAAAAGCTCTCACGATAATGTCACTGGGTCTCAGAACCAACCCTTCGACATCAAGTCGATCAAAAGCAGTCTTCGGAAGGATATTCAGAGCAGAACCGGTATCCACCAAAACATGCGACAATGTAACGCCCTTGCATCCAACAGAGATGTGCAAGGCTTTGTTGTGTTTCTTTCCGGAAGGAGTCAAATCAGCATTAGAGAAGCCTAGGCCGTTGTTGGCAGCCAGGCTAGCAATACAAACTTCAAACTGATCGGTGGTAGTGTCTTG
This sequence comes from Vicia sativa, assembly GCA_021764765.1. Classification (NCBI taxonomy): domain Eukaryota; kingdom Viridiplantae; phylum Streptophyta; class Magnoliopsida; order Fabales; family Fabaceae; genus Vicia; species Vicia sativa. Next base: position 110,346,918 of record CM038792.1, on the reverse strand, counting down.
CGGCACATGAGCATTCTTGAAACTTCACCAAGGCATTAGCATGAGCCTCGAGCACAAGCGAGCAAGCATGGAGATTTTGGACGGAGTTTGTCCCAATGTTCCACAACATTGTAGTCACTCTTCTTGATAATCTTGAATTTCCTCCATTTCTCGTTTGGAGGTGTCCTCGAACTTCCTTTGGTACTTGGTTGAGCGGGATGAGCCCCGTTCTTTCCTCTAGCCGGGATGTTGGTTGAGTAGGCGGAATGCGAGTGGAGTCGCAGTGTCTTTTGGAGGAGAGATATCTGGAGAGAATACCCTTCCGGTTCTGGTCACCTTACTTGATCCGGTGATGTTGTCAATGTCAGGAATGGTAGCTTCAACTGTAAGATCTTCAACGGTCAGAGGGTCTTGCTTGACGCCATGATAGTAAACATCAGCTCCATAGTTCCAAGGGATAGCCTTGTCGAGGAATATGGGCGGTCTTGGAGAAGTGATAATGAGAGGTGCCACTCTAGGCACAGGATCAGCAGAGGAAATCCTTATTGTGTTAACATCAGCATATTCTTCTGGGAAATCGTCACCCCATCCGGTCGCCTTAATATCTTCAATAGGAATCTTGTACCTATCAGGGACAGTGTACTTCACCATGTAATCATATTTTCCACTTGGCTGCCCCAAGGTATCCCACACGATGGTACAGTTTGTTCGCATTGTCAATCTTCAACTTAGACATTTCTTCACACAACTGCATGTGGTTTCGTAAATAGTATCTCACGGTTATCCATCATGCCCGAACACGCCTTCTCAACCAAGCACAACCATCGGTGTAGATGGGCACCAATGATAGTTCTGGGCATCCGGATTGACACCGCTTGCAACAAATTCTTCTTAACCATCGAGGGATGGTCAAGTCATCTATGTTGAAAACATAAGTATCGCCACCAACATTGGAACTCTTGTCATGGTTAGGCATAGGCGCGTTGATCACATTCGGAGTCTCAACAGGAGGATCAAATTCAATCTGCTTAGCTTCAATCATGTCTTGAATCTTGTTCTTCAGAGCCCAACAATTGTCAGTGTCGTGCCCTGGGCTGTTGGAATGATAAGCACACTTAGCATTAGGATTGTACTTTGGAGAGGAAGTGTTGACATTCTGAGGAGGATCCCTCAAGGTAATCAGCTCTGCTTTCAACATGTGTTGCAAGGCTTGCGACAAAGGCATGTTGATCTTCGTAAACTGTCTTCGTGGCGCGTTACGTTCGCGTTGTCTCGAGGTTGTCTGATGTAGGATTGGAGATCACGCCCCCCACAGTTGAGCGGTCGGACTTGGCTCGGCTTTTCTGTCCATACACAGCATTGACTTCTTTCTTACCACCAAAAGATCTTTTCGCAGCATTTGAAGATGTCTCTACTTGAATCTTTCCACTCTTGATACCGCTTCAATCGCCTTTGTCAATATCACTCGGTGAATCCGGTGAAGAGTTTCAATCGATGATTGAAGAATGGGCCCGTCGGTGTTCCCATGAACATATCAACCAACTCCTATTGGACAAGGGTGGTTGAACTCGCTGCTCTCTCCACTTCGAGCATACTCCTTGAACTTCTCGTCACGACCCATAGACATGCTTTGTAGTTGCATGCGAGTGGGTGTCAATTCAAAGATTGTACTCATATTGTGCAGTAAAGCGTCGGCTAAGTCACTCAAGTACGGATACGGTCATTCTCTAGCGATAGTACCATTCCAACGGGTTCGGACAAACTCTCTTAAAAATAGTGCATCCACAACTTTCTGTCATCAGTGTGGGGATTGATCTTCTGGACATAGGACTTCAAATGCAGATTTGGGCAAGACACGCCATCATACTTAGCAAAAGTGGGAACTTTGAACTTGGGAGGAATCACAACACCAGGAACAAGACTCAGATCATCAAAGTTCAGCCCGGACATCTTCAGGTTTTCCACAGCATTCAGACGGTCTTCAAGTTGCTTGTATTTGTCATCTTCATCAGAGTGTTGGCTATAATCAGAGTGGTCCTCTCCTCCTTTCTTTGGCTCACGCTGGTCACCTTCATCACCCTTGGTACTCCCCTCGGTATGGACACTTCCTTCAGAGAGCTCGATCCGACTGACCACTTTAGGACCTCCTTTGTAGCGTCTACCCATGTTGAGGAGACCAACAACCCTCTTCTTCTTGTTGATGAGCTTCTTCAAATCTTCTTGGCCTTGGACCAAGTTGGTGAACATTTGTTGGAACTGAGCATTCTGAGCTTGGAGATCTTTGACAGTCTGTTCAAGAGCCATTTCTGCTAAAATAAATAGCGAGCAAATGAGAAAACCAATCTCCAATGTACCTGTGATGCAATGTTATGATATGCTATGCGATGTTTATGCAAATGCAATGCAATGTTTTCAAGGACCTAAGAGATTTAAATTTGTTAAACAAGCAATGAACAAACATTTATTAGTACTTCTTTTTTTTTATTATTCTTTTTTCTTTTTAAGTACAAGAGATAATTCGAAACAATAAAAGAAAACATAAACATCCTAAAGCTCTAAGTCTCCCATGGGCGCTTCCTCTTGGTGCCGATGTAGGCGTTGATGTTGTGCTCCTCGTGAAGTAGCTTGGTCAACTCTAGAACTTTCTTCTCACTTGCATAACATTGAGCTTCAAAGGTATCCCTTTCTTCTTTTAGTTGAATCCAGGATCTCTTCAAGTCTTCAAAATCAGTAGGCATGTCAGGATGGAGAACAGCATAGGGTACGTCACCTATAGCAACGGGTTCCATAATTACTGGTAAAACAGGCGTGAATGGCATCATGAGGTTTTGAGCTCGAGCTCGCACCCATTTGAGGTAAGGTTCCCAAGGAATGGAGTTCGGGTGCCCCAAAGTCTTGGTATCAATCTTCTTTACCATGCCCCAAGTGTATAAACCTTCGCTAATTCGGAGATCGTGATTGTAGTCGAACACAATATCTTGGAGAAGCATATCATGTGGACCATCTCTTCGAGCAAAACCAAACTGACGTAGAGCTAGAGAATGGTTGTAAGTAATACCTCCCCTTATACCGAGTAGTGGTACATTAGGGAATTCTCCACAACGCTCAATGAATGTGAAATCCTTTTGAGAGAAGAGATTCCAACGGATATCGAAATGAGAGAGTGACATCAATCTTTGAGACCACCACAACCTTTGTTCATTCTTCAAAACTGATGGAGGAAGGTGCGAAATAAACCACCTTGAAAGTAACGGTATAAAACACATGAGAGTTCCTTGTCTTTTGATGGTACGAGTGTGGAGAGAATGCAGGATGTCTCCAAGTAAAGTAGGCACTGGATTGCGGGTAAGAAATAATTTGATGGCATTGATGTCTATGAATTGATCCGAGTTAGGAAATAGAACCAAACCATAAATTAGCAAGGCCACAATGTTCCCAAATGCATGGAAACTCATAACTTTGAGGAGTTCTCGGGCTTTCTTGATTAAGAACTTGGAAAGTAAACCCTTAACTCCACTTCTAGTTTCCCAATTGGCTTCGATATCTGAACGCTTAAGATGTAAGGCGGATGCGATGTCTTCGTACTTAGGAACCTTTTCTAGACCGGTGAATGGCATTTGATCAAGAATAGGTACCCCAAGTAGCTTAGAGAACTCTTCCAAGGTAGGAACCAACTGATAATCTGGAAATGTAAAGCAATGGTGTTTCGGATCAAAGAACCTGGAATATGACATCATATCTTCTTCAAAACCGAGATAACCAAATCAAGTAGATAACCATGTCTTTTGATGAACCGAGCATGGTCGGAATTTCGAAACCAATTCTTTGAGTTGAGAAGGGATACCCATGAAGTTGATTCGGATAGTCTTTCTAGAAGCCATAATCCCTACAAAAGCAGCAAAGATAAATCCTAGGTCCTTGAAATAGTTAGAAATGATATGCAATGCGGATGATGTCATGATGTCATGTTTAGCACACACAAACAATTCACACAATGAGCCTAGGGTTAAGGCTTGCATGAGGTATAGGTGATTACCCTACCAAAAGTTTGAGTTGGTTCATCCTGTCCTATAATAGTAACCGGGTTCTAGGAATCTCATATCATAGATCTTTCTCGTAGGCGCTTATTTCAATCGACGCCAAGTGGTCGATCGAAAATGTCCCAAAAGTCTAATCTCAATGAGCGTAGCATCGAGTATCAACCAACCTCGGTCTACACCAAAGTCGGCCATCTCACTACCTTCTAATGGCCAAGATGGGTCAATTAAGGTTCTAAAAGTTTAGTTAGCGCTTGATGACACCACGCAGAAGCCAAATACTATCTTCAACTTGGGAATGAAGAGTATTGGGACAACCAAAGTGTCACGCTAACGTAGCCATCATGTTGACCGTTTAGTTATACGTCTAGCGGTCGCAATGATCTAATGCTACTTACCTAAAAGGAAACCCGGATCCGGGTGTAGGATCCCCCAACAATATAATACCCAAGCAACCCTTAAAGATAAAGCATACAAGACAAACAAAAAGCAATAAAAGTTATCTAGAAATCCCTAAGGCAATTCTCTCTTTTATGACAACATCCCCAGCAGAGTCGCCAGTTCTGTAATACGGTGAACTGACTTTGTAGGATTTTTGTATCCAAATGTGCGGATAGCAAGAGTCGCCACCGACTTTTATTTTTATCCAATTATGGGAAGGTAAAAGTAACAGAAAAAGACCTTCGTTAGATTCTGAGTTCGGGAGAATGGTTATGAAAAGGGAAGGTATTAGCACCCCTTTCCATCCGTAGTTATCTACGGGCTCTTAGTTGCTCTAGATCACTTTTTAAAATTGCTTTCTGTGTGTTTGACAAAGATGTTTTGAAAGAAAAGGGCATTTCGCTTTGACTTTGTAATGACTCATGTAGGAGTGTATACAAAGTGTTCGGAAATGTTTTTGTTTTGAAAAGAATTTGAACTTCGAAAAAAGTGTGTGGTGTGAAAAGCATTTGGTTTAGAGCAAGCAACTAAAAGACTTTATTTACCCACTCAGAATTGGTCATTTTGTTGTACTTCTACGTTCCTTTAGAATAGCGCTAGTCATACCATTAGTTAGTAGGTAGCTCCATTCGTTGGATGTAAGCGGGACATTCGAAGGGACATCGGACGGTCATTGAAGGCAACTTGTAGGAAGTATCCTAGCACATTCGAAGGGACTATCATCATTTTTCGTAGGCGACAATCGAGGGTCAAGATCATGTATTCGGAGGCGACATCGTGGGTCTTATGATCTTTGTATCGAAGGGACTATGATGATTTGTTTGGAAGGCAACGGTGCTAGAATACCTCTACGTTCGAGGGACATGACCATTTGAAATCGAAAGGCATCGAGAGAGAATTACCCTAAGGGGTGCGTGTGTGAAAGAAGTGTGTTGATTTCAGAATACTTTATCTTGAAGTTAGTGGGCTATGTTCAATTTTAGTCTTGCCATACACGCCTAGTTACTAGCAATTTATAGGGTGCGGAAATTAGAATGCGGAATGTAAAGTGCGGAAAGGTAAATGTCCTACGCTATTACAACGCTTTGGGGCAGATACATAATTTAGAATGCGGAAAGTAAAGTCCTAATTAAAACTATTACAACCCATATGCAATTACATTATTGGAAAATAAAATAAAAACGGAAGAATCGTCTGAATCGGATGAACCTGTGAAACAAACGAGAGATCGGAAAATATGATGAAAACGAAATAAGAGAAAATGTTAGAAAAAATGCCAATTTTTATATGAGAAAATTAATATATACTGGAAATAATATAAATATATTAAAATAATTTTTTGGGATTTTTTAGATGCATTTTAGTAATTAAAAACTAATTTACAATGATTTAAATGCTAAAATAAAAATAAAAATAAATATGCATGCAAAAAGATATTTTTAAATTTATTAAATTAAATAAAGATTTTCAGAATATAAATGCAAAAAGAAAATATTTTTTTGATAATTTTTTAATGCAGGAATAAAATATGAAAAGAAATTAAAATATAATGCAAAAATATTAGAAAATAAGAAAAATATGAAAAGTTTGTAAAATTGTAAAAATACACTGCCATGGCTGGGAATCGAACTGGGGACACCAGCCTCAAACCTTGAAAACCCACTCCCTTGCCATCTGAACCAACGCGCGCTACTGTTCGGAAACGGGTTGAGTGGGATTACACGCGTCGTTCTCCAGCTTCCTCCCGCTCGCGCCAAACTTCATCTCCAACCTTTTGAATTTTTGAAAACATAGCGTCGGCCTCAGTGCGACGCTATAGCCTTTACCCACGGATTATTTCCGTAGTTACATCCCTGCGAAATCAAAAGTCCAGAAATACGCAATATAAATTTGTTATGAGGACCCAGATCGATTGCTTTTAACCTCCTGAATTCGAATATGGCTTTGGTTTTGGCCAATTTTTCCTGAATCGTCTGATCCCAATTCAGAGCTCAGAAAACCTAACAATGGCAGATTACGATTCTGGTACTTAAAATCAAATCGACTTATACAGAAACATTCTAAACATCAACACGAACAAGAATATGCAATCAAAATGTATTTACAATGCGTGAATCATAGAAATCGAGTTTTGATAAAAGTGATGCAAACCGTGATTGTTCTTTCGCGATTCTTGATGGATTTGTGATCTGTAAGGGTCTGGAGTGAATCAATAGACCTCCAGGAAGCGATTGGCAGGCTTAGAATTGGTTGAATCGAAACAAAAACCCAACTGCAATTGTCTTGTAACCACGGTTTTTCTAGAGTTAGGTTAGGGTTTCTGAAGCAATTTTTTCGTCCTCTTGTGATTGGTATGCATCAGGTATATATGCTGGATGGATTTGGGATTGATTTGGGAAAGAATTGATCAATAATCAATGATAATCAAATTTGATTTTTTGCAAAAAATCAAATCTTCAAAACTTGATCAATTTCAATCCAATCTTGCCATTTTGATCCAATTTCGAATTTGCTGGCTTTCAATGTATTAATTGGATCACAAAGAAGAAATAAAAATCAAATTTGCAATTAATTTGGATTTTATATTTTATTTTTCAATTTAATTTGTATTTAAATGAATAAATTCCAAATTAAATAGGAAAATAAAATAAAAATTCGTGGCATTGGGCTTGGATACTCCTAATTGCATGAGGAATAAGTTAGGATGAAGAAAAAGTAGGCCCATTTGCAAAAGATTTGATTTTTTGAAGTATCTCTCTTTGTGCATTCTTTCAAAATTGCCCAACTTGTGGATGGTGTATCTTGCTCAATTTTCCATATTTTTGAGTGTTCTTGGACTTTTTGGAAATCTCTAAGAGTCCTCTAACCAACCTTTTTGGTCTCATCTCAATTGGAGTTACCATGCTCAATATATCTTCAAAGCAAAAAGTTGACTTTTTGTTGACTTTGAAAATGACCTGTAATGTTTTGAGCTATACCTCTCAAATGAAGCATTTTTTGGACATTCTTGTGAGACATGAAGTTGTAGAGAATTGAATTTCCTTCAAAACAAGAGGTGGTGGAAAAATTTCTGAGAAAGTATGAGAAAGTTATGATCAGTCAAAATTCAGTTGACTTTTCACCTAGAAACCCTAATTTAGAAAGTTTGACTTTTGAGCAAATCTTGAGTTTTCTTGATGAATCATGATCAACCCTTGATCAAATGATGAATGTAACTTCAAAATGAGGATGTTGACCCAAAAATATGAAGTTTGACTGTATGTTGACCACAGTTGACTTTTTGTCTAATACAACTGATTCTCAACCATCTGAGCAATTGCTTGAGGAAACTTGACTTGTGAGGCTTGAAACTTGACATGGAGAATCTTTAAAGCATCTGAGGAGGCATGAAGGCCATTGGAGATGTTGGAAATCCATCTTGACTTGAGAGATACCAAACCCTAGTTTGGGTTGATTGTCTAGGAGAGAGTTTGTCTGATCAACTCTTGAGGAATCCTTGAGTATGGATGTATGAAATCTCTTGAGTAGATGGAGGGCAAATTTTGGGGTATGACAGATATCCATGTTGTCTTCATCAAAACCAAGGCTTTAAACATGACTTGAGAAGCTTGCAATTATACAAGTTATTTTGAGAAACCTTTTTCGACCAGTTGTCCAACACTAAACATGTTACATTTTATTCCAGGTACATAGGGTACATCTTTGATCATAGCTTTTGCTCCATTACTCCTTTGAAAAGCTATGTTGTTAGTACCTTCTGCTTACAACGAGCTATTATCTACAATTTTTACCTTGCTCTTCTTCGACTCATCAAAATCTACTAACCATATTTTTAGAAAAGTCATGTGATTCAAGTCACCTGAGTCGAGGAACAAGATCTTGGATTTGACATGGTTATCTGCAACTGTAGCCATAACCACCATATCATCTGAATCTTGACGTGCAAGGTTCGCACCTTAGTCCTTTCCTTTTGTCAATCCATTGTATTTCATGTACAAGCAATGCTTGGCCAAGTGACCCCACTTTTCATAGATATAACATTGCACACATTTTTTCTCTTCTTTGTCTTTCTCATATGAATTTCTCTTTCCTCTTTTCGAGGTTTCAAAAGCCATGTCATCGATCTTATTCTTGTGCAGATTCGATCAAGACTTATTGCGTTGAGTCTTGTCGATTTTACCTTTTGAATTTGTTGGAAACACCATTCTTTTTCCAAGATTGAGCTTGTAGTGCTTGTATCAAGACTTGAACTCCTTTCCATTCGACAATCCTAATCTCATGCACTTCCAATAAACCAACCAAATCTTCCAATTTGAGGGTTTTAAAATTTTTGGATTCTTTAATAGCTAAGATAACCTACTCAAAGTGAGAGGTAAACCTGCGCATTACCTTCTCAACTACCATCTCATTAATTAGAGATTCACTACAACCCTTCATGAGATGGACAAGTTTCTACACCTTCAACACATAACATGTATTTTTTTACGTCTTCTCCCGTTGAAAATAATTCATATTGTCATCGCAAGGTTTGCAACTTGACAACCATGACTTTCTAACCTCATTCATAGTATTTGACAAGAATATCTCATGCCTCCTTCGCCGATTAACCATGAGAGATTCTATCGAAATTATTCCATTTAATCGTCGATTGAGTGCAATACGCGGCCTTGTAATCTTTCTTCTTTGCATCCTTATGCGCGACTTTCTGAGTGTCTGTTGCATTTTCCAAAAGCTCAAGGACGCCATTGTTAACCACTTCTAGGGTTTGATAGAAGCCTAACAAGAACTGGATTTGTTTTCTCCATCAGATTCAATTCTCGTCGTCAATAATTAGAAGATAATTCAGAATATAGTTTATACCATTTATCTCTGAAGAGATTGTGATTCATGTTTCTTAAAAATACAATTTCTAACGTGTGATTCTTGAACACGATATATGGCGTGTGATCCTTGAAAACACAATCAAGAATCAAATTGGAGTTCTAAATAATAATTTATCAGTATGTGAGACACTTTTAATGATGAGAGAAAAAGAGAATAAGAAAATAAGAATTTTAATATTGAATTGAATTGTATAAATTACTGACGAACTGTAATTAAATTTGAACTTGTATTACTCAACTTAGATTATATCTTATATATCACCATAGAGTTGTATTAGGAGCATTCATTTCCTAATTAGAAGTTTACAAATTGGCAACTCATGTGAATTTATTTAATTTCTATTTTGAACTTTATAAATCAATTAATAATGATAAATAACAGATCAAAAATATTTAACCGGTATAGTTTCCTTCCCCAGTATAGTATCTACAAAAACTCTAGATCAGTAATTGTTTTATATTTTAGTCGAATATTGGAGTACTAAATAAATACTCCTATTCTAGTATGAAATCGAAGAACCCTGCCACACACCTTTGTAATGTCTTCTATCATATTTGTTGAATGTAATGTGTAAGTCAAGTGCAATAAGTTTTAGAAGTTGTTTTAGAAAATAGCTTATTTAGAAAAGCTGTTCTAGTGCAGTACAAAAAAAATCAAAATTACGAAGGAGAAACCGGTTCCTCCAAATAGGGAAACTGGTTTCCAGTGCGAATTTTAGTTTTTTGTCGAAGCACTTTTTTCTGTTTTGTTGTTATGTTTTGTTGTGTTAATTGTGTCATGTGTGGACACTATAAATACTCTCCCTCTCATGTAATGATGTAATGCCATTGTAAATAATAATTACTTTAATTTTTTCCTCAATTACTCTCTATCTCAATTCTCTTTTCTCTCTAAACTTCATCTTCTCCAATTACACTTTTCACCATTGATTCACCTTGTCCCAATTGTGTATGTTCCAACATCTGGCATCAAGAGCCCGGGTTCTGATCCATTAATCCACTGCAAACATGTCAACCACCGATCAAATTCCTACTAACCTCCCAATTCTTGATTCCAAAAACTACGACAAATGGTGCAAACAAATGAAAGTTTTGTTTGGGTATCAAGAAGTCCTTGAAGTGGTGAATGATGGAGTCACACCACTTGTTGCAGAGGCTACAACTGCACAACAAGCCACATTCAAGGAGTAAAAGAAGAAAGACTACAAATCCCTCTTCTTGATACACTCTTGTGTCGACAACGACAATTTTGAGAAAGTTGGTGATTGTACGTTAGCAAAGCAAGCTTGGGAGCTCTTGAAGAAAGCGTATGAAGGTGCCGACAAAGCGAAGGTGGTGAGGTTACAAACTCACAAGAGGCAATTCAAGTTAGTACAATTGGAAGAGAAGAAATCTATCAACGACTACATTACGCGCATAACGCGTTTGGTGAATAAAATGAAGGCTTGCAGTGAAACTGTTACGATACGTAGTAGCTAAGATCTTGCGTTCTTTAACGTCAAAATTCGATAACATTGTGGTAGCCATAGAAGAGTCAAATGATCTTCTCACTATGAGCAAGGAGTAGCTCCAAAGATCATTGGAAGCACATGAGCAAAGATTGGATGAAAGAGGAAATGACAAGGCCAAGGATTGCAAGCAAGGTTCAAAGAGAAGAACAAGAGACCGAAAGGCAAGTGGCCTTCGAAGAGCAAGGAAAATTTTCAGAATTCTAATGGAAAAGATCCACAAAATTCAAGGGGTTCCATGGCTCAAAGAGGAGAGAGCAACTCCAAATGTGGTAGTCAAGGCAACAACTACAAGAGAGGCGACAAAAGTAATGTGAAGTGCTTCAATTGTCGAAAGTTTGGCCATTTCGCAAAAGAATGTAATGCAAAAACGAAGGAAAATCATGGAGATGAGGCCAAAGTTGCTAGGCAAGAGGTAGAGGATGATGATACGCTTATTGTTATGATCACGGAGGATAATAATGGCTACAAAGAGGGGCTGGACAACAACTCTGTAGTGTGTCGAGGGCTAGACAACAACTCTAATAGTGCAGAATTTTCTGCACAAATGTGTTCGGAGCGAAACACAATGGTTACCGTTCGAGAAGGAGTCCAAAGTAGTGATGAGTGGTACTTGGATTTAGGTTGTTCAACTCATATGATGGGTAGAAAAGATTGGTTTGTGAAAATCAATCAAGCCACGAAGAATAGAGTGAGATTCATGGATGACACCACTTTAGCGGCTGACGGTGTGGGTGATGTTTTAATCAAGAAGAAAGATGGAAGTCATTCCTTGATCAAAAATGTGTTGTATATTCTTGGAATTAGGTAGAATTGGCCAATTACTCGAGAAGAATTACACAATTCGGATGGAAAACAAGATTTTGCGAGTTTTTTTTATACCAATAAGGCGTTTTAATCTTGAGAGCACCCATGGCTGCAAATTGTACTTTCAAAATAGAGTTGAAAGTAATGGAACACAAGTGTCTTGCTACAGCGGCAAATCGTGATGAGTGGTTGTGGCACTACCGTCTTGGACACCTCAATTTTAGAGACCTCGACGCCTTGCAAAAGCATGGTATGGTGACCGGGCTGCCCAAGATTAATTTTCCAGCTGAGTTGTGTGAAGAGTGTGTGTAAGGGAAGCAACACAAGAACAACTTAAGCAAGGATGTTGGTCACAAGACCAAGGAACACCTTGAGGTGAAAATAGGTACTCTGTCACTTCATTGATGATTTTAGTAGGAAGCTATGGATTTACCTTATAAAGAGGAAGGATGAGGTGTTTGATGTGTTTAATCATTTTAAGTCCATGGCGGAACGACAAAGCGGTCACAATGTGAAAATTCTCAAAACGGATGGTAGAGGTGAATATACCTCAAGTGAATATGGGAATTATTGTGATGATGAGGGTATAGTACGTGAGGTTGTTCCACCATATATGCCTCAACAAAATGGAGTTGCCGAAAGGAGAAATCGCTCAATTATGAACATGGTTCGTAGCATGTTGAAGGGAAGAACTTTCCGAAGGAACTATGGGGAGAAGCGGTCTCTACAACAACCTATTTGTTGAATAGGTGCGCTACTAAGAAGCTTGACAAAGTTACACCGGAAGAGGTAAGGTCTTTCCACAAAGCAAATTTAACGCATTTGAGAGTTTTCGGCTCGATTGCATTTCAACACATTCTGGCCAACTTCGAAAGAAGTTGGATGATAAAAGTGAGGTAATATTACTTGTCAGATATCACGCTACTGGAGGATACAAACTGTTTGATGTGAGTAGCAAGAAGATCGTGATTAGTCGAGATGTGGTAGTGGATGAGCTGAAGTTGTTTGATAGCAGAAAAAAATCTGGTATTAGCACTAGAAACCGGTTTCTCAACACAAGGAAACTGGTTTCCCTCGCGAAAATTGCAGTCTGGAAGCTCTAGAATTGAATTTCTGGAAGCAGAAACCGGTTCCCCTGATCCTGTAAACCGGTTTCCACCAAAAAATGCAGAAAATCAACAGCAGCAAAATGCAGAGGCTGTTCCGATTCTGATTGAAGATGGCAATGGCGAGTCCAGTAGAAGACCGACAAGACGTAGAGGTCTACCTCAACGGCTCCAAGATTGTGAAGTGTTCCATGATAATGAGATCAATAATGATGGAGATCTTATTCACTTTGCACTTATGGCTGAATCTGAACCGGTGAGTACAGAAGAGGCTTTGAGAAATGCAAAGTGGGTGTGTGCGATGAAAGAAAAATTGGAATCGGTTGAGAAAAACAGTACTTAGGAGCTGGTTGATTTACTGGAAAGAAAAAAGGAAATCGGAGTAAAGTGGTTCTATAAGGTGAAAGCAAATCCTAAAGGCGAGATTGTCAAGCATAAGGCTCGACTAGTAGCAAAAGGATTCTTGCAGCGAGAAGGCATATAATATGATGAGGTATTTGCTCTAGTAGCTAGATTAGAGACCATACGGTTGGTTGTTGGTATCGCCAATAACAAAAATTGACGGATGTACCAAATGGATGTGAAATCCACATTTTTGAGTGATTTGCTTGAGGAGGAAGTCTATGTAGAGACCCCGGTTTTGTGATAAAGAACCAAGAGGGGAGAGTCTACAAGTTGAGGAAAACACTCTATGGTTTGAAATAAGCACCTAGAGCTTGGAACAAACGCATAGATACTTTTCTTATTGATGTTGGCTTCAAGAAGTGTGTATCCGAACATGGTGTTTATGTGAAGTCGGATACAAGCAAAGGTATGATCATACTTTGCTTATATGTGGATGATCTTTTGATTACGGGCATAAATGAGGAGTTTATTTCCAAGTTCAAAGGTGAGGTTATGAAAGAATTTGAGATGAGCGATCTTGGTATCATGACATACTTCATTGGCATAGAGTTTCACAAGTCAAAGTTTGGACTTCTCATGCATCAAAGAAAGTATGCTCATGAGATATTAAAAAGATGTGATATGGAGCATTGCAATGCTATCAATTCACCAATGGAACCAAGGTTGCAGTTGTCCAAGAATGAGGATGAGGGCGACGTTAATCCAACTCAATATAGAAGGTTGATTGGATCATTACATTACTTATGCAATACGCGATCGAATTTGGCATTTAGGTATTGTTAGTAGATTCATGGAGAGACCAAAGATATCTCATTTGGCAGCGGTCAAGAGGATCCTTCGCTACACCAAAGGTACTCTTAGCTGCTGAATTCTCTTTCCCGCCTGATGTGGGCAGTATGTGTGAGTTACTCGGTTATACGGATTCCAATTGGTGCGGAGATAAAGATGATCGAAAGTCTACGACCGATTATGTCTTTATATTCAAAGGAGCTCCAATCTCTTGGTGCTTTAAAAAGGAACTCGTGGTGGCACTCTCTTCTTGTGAGGCCAAGTATATCGGAGCGTCGATGTGTGCATGTCAAGTCGTGTGGCTAACGAATCTACTTAAGGAGTTGGACAAAATTGAGGTAAAAGCTGTCACACTCTTTGTTGACAACCTCTCGACTATTAACCTTGCAAAGAATCCTATAGCACATGTGAGAAGCAAGCATATAGAGATGAAGTTTCATTACTTGAGAGAGATGGTGTGTGAAGGACAACTGAAGCTAGCTCATTGTCGTAGTGAAGAACAACTTGCGGATTTGTTGACGAAGGCGGTAACAAACGAAGTGTTCAAGAGGCTTGTGAAGAAATTGAGCTTGAGGAATGTGGAGCACCTGATTTAAGGTGGTGTGTTGAATGTAGTGTGTAAGTCAAGTGCAATAAGCTTCAAAATCTGTTTTGGAAAACAACTTATTTGGAAAAGCTGTTCTGGTGCAGTGCAAAAAAAAAATTACGAAGGAGAAACTGGTTTCTCCAAATAGGGAAACCGGTTTCCAATGCGAATTTTAGTTTTCTGCTAAAGTAGTTTTTTCTATTTGTTGTTATGTTTTGTTGTGTTGATTGTGTCATGTGTGGACACTATAAATACTCTCTCTCATGTAATGATGTAATGCCATTGTGAATAATAATCACTTTAATTTTCTCTTCAATTGCTCTCTCTCTCTCACTTCTTTTTCCTCTCTAAACTTCATCTTCTCAAATTATATTTTTTTACCACTGATTCACTTTCTCACAATTAGGTATGTTCCAACCATATTGAGGTGTTCTTTTCTTTGGTTATGTATGTGGAAACTTATCTGCATGAAGCATCTTAGGAAGGAATAAAATTTGTTAGTATGTACAACTATTGCTGTCTATGACTTTATCAACATCATTATGATGTCTTCACAGCATCTAAAAGGCTGCAAAAACTTATGCTCCAATTGAAACATCAATGCCACTACCACGCATTCTGTAATGACACTCTCACTAATAATGACAAACGAACTGCCATTATTATATAATCAATTAATTAACATCTACAGTATATAAGAAAATAAATTAATTGACATGGTCAGTTGAATGTTAGTTATGTAATTTTAAATAAGTTCAATTTAACATTGCAAATTCAAATCATTTTAAATATTATTGATAATATGTCATTGCGGAAATGCGGATTTACACATAGTCTTATCTAATTTTATAGTAGAAATAATAATATGAACAAAATTGATTTTCAACATTACAGTTTATCTTCGTCTCTTTGTGTCATCTCAATATTGCTCTCAAATTTGTAAAATATAATTGCTGAACATTTGTCTCCGTCTAAAAAATTGTAACATTTTTATCAAAATAAATAAAACATACTCATGCTTTTTGAATATTCATATTTATATATTCGTACCATCAAATAGTAAGTTTGAACAAAAATTAATCATATACCATATATTTTTAAAATCAAAATTTTAAACATTAAATCATCAAAACAATATATTAGTATAATCTTAATAAGAATAAATATAAAATTAATAAATACAATAACAACTTAGTATTTTTGAATAGGTTAGATGGGTAAGAGTGTGAATATATCCGACCAATGCATACAATTTGACCTATCATATATATTAAAAGTTGTAGTTACACTACTACAAATAATATATTTTATGACAATTTTTTCGCAGTCGAAGAAACATCGAAGCACAAACACTGGATTGGTAACACCTTTATTTTTTTTGAAAAATATCATTTATTCCCTTAATTAATATAATAATCGAGAAAAACACTAAGAAACACACTTAAAAGTCCAGCAACTACAATTTATATTTATATATTTTTAAAATGACGCCATTCTTTTTATTTTATTTTTATTCAAATATTAAGTCTACTATTTTTTCCGGTTAAACTGCCAACTCAGAGAGAAAATTACAGTTTTATTTATAAAGCATTCGTTCATTCAATTTTACCATAACCTAACTCATATGTTGTCACTCCAAACTCAAAAATCATTCTATGAGATAAATTGTAAGACCGAAAAATATTTTAAGGTTTCTTAATTAATTAAGACATTTTTAAGGTTATGTGTTGATGTTACAATCCA
This sequence comes from Vicia sativa, assembly GCA_021764765.1. Taxonomy (NCBI): domain Eukaryota; kingdom Viridiplantae; phylum Streptophyta; class Magnoliopsida; order Fabales; family Fabaceae; genus Vicia; species Vicia sativa. The sequence goes on along the minus strand of CM038792.1, from coordinate 110,330,634 downwards.
TATGTTAATAAACTAATTTCATCAACCTTGAATAAGACATTTTTCTTCTCTTTTAACATGTCTCATAGAATGACGTTGTTCTTGTTGTTAACTTCACCTCTTAAAACCCATTGTTATATTTGAGAATATTTTTTTAATGTTGTCATCCAAGACTAAAATTTAATGATTTAATTCTATCATAGACCAATAACATTAAGAAATATATTCCTAATCATACTCAGAAGATATTGCAAGCCAAAACAAAATGGTGGAAGATAAGAAGTTGTAAGTGATATTTCTTACTATTCATCATTTTCTTTTTGGGATTGCAACCGAAGTTCTTATTTTATTTAATTTTCAATTTAAAAAAGAAATAATCTATTATCTCGGTGTTCATAAAAATTTAATGGGAAGATTAACTCAGGTTTGTCAATAAACAAATATTTGTCGTCCATTTATAAAGTAAGAACGCTAAATACATTGTCAACACATCAATCCACAAGAATCATCAGTGATCCGCCTGAAATCCTTGCCAGCCAATTAGAACATGAACACCACAACTATATTTTGGATGCTACGTTGTGAAAAACAAACATCGATAGTGAAAGAATTTGGATTGAAAATAATAAAACTTAAATAAGCATGAAAAAATCTTTGTGATAGATTACAAGTGCAAGAAAACGTATTGGTTCAAAGTTTGTGTTCCTTACAAAGTTTGCTAATGAATTACCTTCTTTATCTAACATTTGTTAATTTTATACTAGAAACAAATGCATGCAGCCATTGAGAATATTTCTCCTGAGAGTGGATACTAGAGGATCGAAGTTCATAAATCATAAATGCATTAGTTTTAGTGATCCTATCATGTGAAAAAGAGTAAATACTTGGGGATGAAGCTTTAAGAAACTATGGCAGAGAAGACTCAATTTGATGTAGAGATTCTTATTGTGGATACTAATAGTAGTGGAGGAATGACTACATATACATCTAATTATCATCTGACTTGTATTGAGGTAAAGATTAAGGTACCATCTCAAAGTTATGATGGCCTTGGATGTTATGCTTTAAATGTGACTGAAGAATTGCAAAACTCAGTAACATAAACCTTTAGGGAGATATTCAAAAGTAAGTGGAGCCAAAGATGGTTGAAGATGTTGTATATTGTGTACAAGTGTGAGTTGTTTGTTCCACATTACTTGAAATAGTGGAGGTTGAATACTTTATAAGTGAGAATATTCATACACCTGTCACCTTAAGATTTTAGGTGAGTATATGGTGTCTCTTTCACTTGCGTGTTGATCTTGACCCAGTTTGATTGCTCTCTATGATGACCTAACAGAAGAATCATACTTGTGGGCTTGTTAGATTATTGAAGTATGAAAAGGTAGTTGAAAGCACGTGAATACATGTGGAAAAATCAAGGTTCAAATAGGACTTGAACTTGATAAAAGTTGTTCAATAGATGTTAAATTGCTAGAAAGAAGTAAGGAAGTTGGTGGATAAATTTGCATCAACACGATTTCAAGTTAAAGTGGAGATTGTTGAAGTATATCTTACAACCTTAAATGATGAAGACAAAGAAAACATATTTCAAGATTGCAAAAATAAAAAATCGGTTTGGAAGTCGACAAAGGCAACATAGTCCAAGGCAGGTTGGTAGCAGATTTGGCACAATGGTGCTTAATGATGCTAACAATGACGCGATAAGGGGTCTGAACGAGCGATTTAGTTCTTCTGAGCTTAGGTTTGATTTTCTCAATTCGCGTGTATTGGGTTTGCTATTTTAGTTTGTGGATTCTTTCATTTATGTGTTATGTTTTGGACTTGTTAAGGATCTGTTGGGTTTCAACAATTATAAATATGTATATATTGCATGCTTGTTATCACAACCTTCTAAATTTTAGATCTGAAGACTGAGAGAATGATTTGAGAATCCTAGTGGTAATCTTGAAGAGGCAAGGGGAAATTCCTAAGATTGTGTTCTTGGAATTTGGGAAAATTCTAAGAGATATATAAGGCATGATTGAGAAATATTTTTAAACACCTTGAATTTGTGTGATTCATATATCAAGAGTTAGAGAGATTGAGAAATATTTGGGTAGACAATAAGATTTGTTTTAGAAACTTGAGTGACTATTTTCTTATAACTCACGTAATTTTTTGTAACAACTCTTTGAAGTATGATGAATCGGTGAGTTGTTCTCTCCCCTAGTATAGATTGTTTGATCGAAATAAGTAAGTAAACTACTGCATTTATTGTCTTTACTAGTAGAAGATCGGTGCGTCCGCACAGGTAAATTCATTTTTATCTTACATCATTTGATAAGTCGTGATTGTTGTTGATATATAATTCTTATTATAAAATTACTAATAATTTAAAGAATTTAAAAATAAATATATAATAAATCACTAACATGATAAATCCAATATGTTTAATAATTATAAATATATACAAATATAACTAATAATTATAAATATTTATAAATATTTTATTAATTACAATAAAAAAGATATTATGATGATAACGACCCATGAAAATAATAAATTTCAGTGATAGAGATAAAGTTTATATGAGTCATTAAAATTTATAAATATCCATCTAATTGGCATCCATCTACCTCTTGAACATGTAGAGGCATTTTTCAAACACCTCTCCATTTAATTTCTACTTGCATATGTACAACAATGGCATAATGATTAGGTGTTGGAGGAGACTTGAATTGAGAAGATATACAATGGTATATACAATGGCATAATGTTTAGATTGTATGAAAGGAATATCCCCTTGCAAGGGTGCATTTAATGTCAATGAATTAGTTTTATTTTGTTAGGAATTCTATTTATGTTTTTTCAAGTCCTCGAGGGAGTGATGGTGAGATAAAATAATCAATATATTAAATATTAATGTATGTACTTTATTTGTAAAAATATTACTATTGTAATTATTACTATTGTAACTAAAATAGTATATTGATTTGAGATCAATAAAAATGGTTGTATGTTGTCAATATTTTTTTAAAGCATGCTGCCAGCTTCTAATACTTCAAGACATCATATCATATATGGTCATAATATGCTTATTAAAAAAATATGGTCATAATATTCTTATTAAAAAATATATATGGTCATAATATTCTCTCTCAAGTAATTCAAACCATGTGATTAATAATCAAATAACACCAAGTGAAAATTAAAATATTTTGATAAATTGGAGTTATATAAACTTCAAATTTTAAACTATTCTATTTCAATGCAACTGCTAATTGTTATAAATTTGATCCATTAAAAAGTATAGAGATTTATCTCTGGTGCAAAATGTAAAAGAAACACATTTAAGCTAAAGAATATGCATTATCAAATATAAAATCCATCCATAATTTTGTGATTCAACTTCACATAGTAAAAAAGTAAAACAATCTGGGGAACATTTATCAACAGTTGTTATGTACTATACTATAGAGTAAACTCATAATGAACATTGATGTTGTTACATTACAAAAATGATATGTCAATTGTTTCTAACTCATGAAACCATAAACCATAATTCTTGCATGGTCTTATAAGCACATCATATTTTGAATTATAACAGTCTTATAAGCATATCATGCTCAGTACTAACTGCTTCCAACTCATGAAATCATAAACAATATTTTATATGACAAATAGAAAGCTATACTATAACATAAACATCCATTTCCAAAAATTGACTTCATTTCAGCACTAAATACATTACAGTTATAATTATTATGTAGTTGAGTACATATTTTGTCATTTATACAATACTATTTTTTCTGCAGTTACACGAGAGTAAGGTTACGAGTTTATAAAAACTACCAACACATTGTGTAAAACATTTCTTAGCATTTATATGAACTCTGCACATCCTACAAATACACCATATACAACAGTAACCACAAGATAATAAAATCACTATAGAAAAAACCATATCACTTGCATCTAAAAACCGACACCACCCTGCACTAAGATCCGAACAAACAATGTGCCGCCTGCACTAAGAACAAAAAAAATGTTATTGCACCTATTGAAACAACAAAACCATATTTCATATTCTGATACACAGCTACACCAAAAATCAAATACAATCCTCCACTACTAATTGTCGGATCCATGTATAAGTGTTGCGGCGGTATAGCGGCAAGCAAAGAGTTGGTATTATTTTTACTGGGTGATATATACCGGTTAGGTTATATCGTATCGTGTCCACAGAGATTGGTTATTGATTCGTCGTTCGACAATTCTACCGTTAATGAGTTTGAGATTAAAAGAAATGAAAATAAAAGACAAAAAGTAAATGAACAAAAAGTATAAAGGATAGACAGCTTATCCGGAACGAATGTAAACTACCCGTCACAGACTTAAATCTACCACCCATGTCATATCGGCCTACGATACTCGTCCGTGTCATCACATACCTCTCACAACCTAAGCTATTCCTAACCCAAATTGAGAATCCTCCTAAATCATCTCAATAGCCATGTCTGGCCTATCTCAACAACACAGAAGTCAACTGCGTCACCTCCATACCCATCTCTGGCATACTTCACCAACGCAGAGGAATTAAGTTCAGATACTCTATAGTGAATGTTAGCTCTAAACCCATTTCTAGCATTCAGAAACTAACAGATAATCATCCTAGATAAGAATCTAAGCAATCTATTTCTAGCAAAGCTCAAATCCCTAACATAAAGTAAAAACCTAAGATAATCACCGACACAAATTCGTAAAGCAAACTTTATACAAGCCAAAGGCGATAAATATACAAGAGTTATGAGTAGAAATACATGCAAAACCCAACAAAAGAGATTACAAAGAGAAGATAAGAAGAGGAACCAAACATTTCTTGGTTTGTCAACACCAATCGACGAGGGATTCGACTTCGGATCATCCAAATGCAAGCTCCAATGTTGTTTTTCAAGAAAATCTATCAAAAATATGATGTTGATGGTGTTGGGACTCAAAAATACCCAACCCATAACCTAAAAATGTGTTTTTGCCCCTTTTAAAGAATTCTGATGTCGCAGGACGCTCTAAGCGCGGTCTTCGCGCTAAGCGCGGTCTGCTATTTTCAGCATTTTGTTTTTGCCATATCTTGAGAACCGTAACTCGGAATTGCGCCCGGTTTGAAGCGTTGGAAAGCTTATTCAATGCTCTATCTAACCATGGATAAATATCAAGCTTTATTGATGATTTTTATTCTTTGGATTTGAGCCTTATTCGATGTTAAGTTGCCTAAATCGTGCCTTTTAAGCCGTGTCTTCGACACTTTATTACTCAATGCTCCAATTATGAATGAATACCTATAAAAGAGATGAAAAACTATCAAATGATACAATATTTACACAAAAAATCAATTATTCTATTATGTACACATTTATACAAAAAGCGGGGGATTTATTCGAAGAATATCAACAAAAGAACGGATAAGTGCCACAAAATGTATATACAAAATAACTACATTTTGGAACTTATCAACTCTCCCCAACTTGACACATTGTTTGTCCTCAAACAAAGTCAAATAACTCAAAGAAACAAAGAATGATAATCAAATAATCACGAATCAACAAGTTTTGAAAACGGAAAACAAATGTATGGTTCAAACGAAAAATGTACACGACAAATACAAACTTACCACCATCCTACAACGACAACATATAAACGAAACAAATCCTAAGTACAAAAATCATGCAAAACATTCTAAAACAAAACAAGCTCAATCATGAATCACGCCTAGCAAAAATTCATCAGTAGATGAAGAACACACAAAGGTGAGGGATAAAAAACACTCCTCCACAATCTTGCAAACAATAGACTAAATTATGCATTCATCCAAAAACATATTGAAAATACAAATGCAAGAATCACAAGGGCTTTTCAAGGTTGTAATGTGGCTTGGTTAACAAACAAGTGATAAGTCCTAAAGCTAATCGAAACAAAATCTTGCCTAAACCTAAGGGAGTGATCAACTCACAAAGTTCTAAACAATATAATTCCAATCAAACTTATTCTTCATCACAAATTTCACACCAAACACACCTCACTTATTAACATAACATTATTCCCACTCTGTTTGTTTTTCTTTTTCAAAGCTTTTCTCTTTTTTTCTTTCTTTTTCTAATCTTTCTTTTTCACATTTTTTTTTTCTTTTTCTTTTCTCTTAACCTCATACAAACCACAATATAAGTATATAAACATTTCTCTCCCCAACTTGAATTCAACCAACATTAATGTGTGAATACTCCCTACTTTCTAAGGCAAGGTAAAAATTCATACAACAACATGTAGTTGAGGGTTCAAGAAACAAAGAAATCAAGATCCATAAAAAAAGTGAATTGACACTCATAGACAAGCATCAAGTTCAAATAAACATGGATATTGATAAAAGTTCAAAGGGGTTAACAAAGGTTCACACACTCACAAGGTGAATTGAATATTTGGCCAAGGTAGTTATGCTCAAAATCAACAAAATGCCTTGATCATTTTCTTGCAATCATAAAATCAACACAAAATAAAATATTAAGCTTAATAAAATCTAGTTAAAACAAGAATGTGGACTCTCATATGTAAACAATGGAAAGCTTCCTCACATTTATGGTTAAAATGGTACTGAAGTGATTCAATTCATGAGAAAGTAATGCAAAAAGAATGAATAGCATGGTAATTATACAAATGATAAATTTCCTAAACATGTTATGCTATAGAAAGCGATAAACGAGTACCTGACGTGTAACAACTTTGAAAATTATCATTACCATACATCCGCAAGTTGAAATGATCAAACTCGGAAAATCACCTCAAAAGTTTTCAAGTTACCGAACCAAAATTTGAGTCCAAACAACAACAAAAGAATTAGAAAAACAATACTAATTTTATTCAATACAAAAAGCCTTGGTGAAAGTGGGAAAAAGGAAAACCAAGTGAAATTTTAAAAAAATTCACTGGCCCTGCATAGCATAGCGCGCTAAGCGCGCTACACCAGTTGCAGAAAAATGACAGCAACAGGTGCAACTGCTATGCAAGCTCCACTTACACACCTATACAATCTCATTTACACATCTAAATAATATTTACAATACATACACACTTCCACAAGCTAAAACACTACAAACTTGTGGAAAATAACAAATTGACATAACAAAACTAAAGCACATAACAATACATAAACTTGGTGAAAACGAATTAACAAGTTGAAAAGTGAAAATTTGAAATTAAGAGCAAGTCCTATTTCAACTTGTTAAAACATAATCCACCAAACAACATAAACATAAACAAACAAAAACATGTTTGTTCTACGTCGTAAGCTCGACGTCTTTATTGTGCGAGCACTAGTAACCTCCTCTTGTCATGCCATGGTATTGCCACACCGTGCAAACCTAAAGAAAGTGTCCTAACAACCACACAACAAACGTTACGAGTACGAGACAATTCACAACATCACATAAAAACTAAGAAAATCACAAATATGTACAAGTATGGAAAGTAAACACATAACATGTACAAGTAACATATACAAGTTCATATACAAAGCCTATACAACATATACATTAATTACAAAACTCAAAAACAACGGAATTATCGCAATACAAAACCAATAAAACCAATCCCCGGCAACGGCGCCATTTTGATGCGGCGGTATAGCGGCAAGCAAAGAGTTGGTATTATTTTTACCGGGTGATATATACCGGTTAGGTTATATCGTATCGTGTCCACAGAGATTGGTTATTGATTCGTCGTTCGACAATTCTACCGTTAATGAGTTTGAGATTAAAAGAAATGAAAATTAAAGACAAAAAGTAAATGAACAAAAAGTATAAAGGATAGACAGCTTATCCGGAACGAATGTAAACTACCCGTCACAGACTTAAATCTACCACTCATGTCATACTCGGCCTACGATACTCGTCCGTGTCATCACATACCTCTCACAACCTAAGCTATTCCTAACCCAAATTGAGAATCCTCCTAAATTATCTCAATAGCCATGTCTGGCCTATCTCAACAACACAGAAGTCAACTGCGTCACCTCCATACCCATCTCTGGCATACTTCACCAACGCAGAGGCATTAAGTTCAGATACTCTATAGTGAATTTTAGCTCTAAACCCATTTCTAGCATTCAGAAACTAACAGATAATCATCCTAGGTAAGAATCTAAGCAATCTATTTCTAGCAAAGCTCAAATCCCTAACATAAAGTAAAAACCTAAGATAATCACCGACACAAATTCATAAAGCAAACTTTATACAAGCCAAAGGCGATAAATATACAAGAGTTATGAGTAGAAATACATACAAAACCCAACAAAAGAGATTACAAAGAGAAGATAAGAAGAGGAACCAAACATTTCTTGGTTTGTCAACACCAATCGACGAGGGATTCGACTCCGGATCATCCAAATGCAAGCTCCAATGTTGTTTTCCAAGCAAATCTATCAAAAATATGATGTTGATGGTGTTGGGACTCAAAAATACCCAACCCATAACCTAACAATGTGTTTTTAGCCCCTTTTAAAGAATTCTGATGTCGCAGGGTGCGCTAAGCGCGGTCTGCTATTTTCAGCATTTTGTTTTTGCCATATCTTGAGAACCGTAACTCGGAATTGCGCCCGGTTTGAAGCGTTGGAAAGCTTATTCAATGCTCTATCTAACCATGGATAAATATCAAGCTTTATTGATGATTTTTATTCTTTGGATTTGAGCCTTATTCGATGTTGAGTTGCCCAAATCGTGCGTTTGAAGCCGTGTCTTCGACACTTTATTACTCAATGCTCCAATTATGAATGAATACCTATAAAAGAGATGAAAAACTATCAAATGATACAATATTTATACAAAAACTCAATTATTCTATTATGTACACATTTATACAAAAAGCGGGGGATTTATTCGAAGAATATCAATAAAAGAACGGATAAGTGCCACAAAATGTATATACAAAATAACTATATTTTGGCATTTATCAATAAGGCAACCTCCAATTATGCACCCGTCACCAGAACTACCATTGCTGATATTTTCCATAAAGAAATAATTGATTTCTACTCAGATCAATCTAACATATTGTACAATTTGACTGAAGTTAACTACTCAAGCCCAGACATAAATCATGTTACAAATGAGTTGATATTTTATGGATAAACTGGGAAAAACAATATCCAGATACTTTCATACCCCAATTTTTGACCTAATATACCATCTCATATCATTCACATATGCATCATTGTATCACGGACAATTTCAGAACAATTTAGCTTGTGTGTGCTCCTTGAGCCAAATTAGGGTTTTGGATCAAAATCTTTCATCTGTTCAAGATATGATCAATTAGGGTTTGAGTCTTCACTCACCTCAATTCATATATCTTCACCAATCATCAACATTTGATCTTCAAATTCTCGTCATTTCCTCAAGATCTATCTTAAATCACCAAATTAGGGTTTTGATCAAGGATGATGTATCATTGACTTTTTGCTCAATGAATGACCTAATTGCTTGGAGAATGATCTCAAAATCATCAATGCAATATCTTGACCTAATTTCTTGATTGAAAACATCTCAAATGTCATGGTTGATCATCAGAGAAATTCAGAATCATCTAACAAAAAGTCAATTGTGCAGATCAGTCAAACTTTGACTTTTGGTCAACTTTTGAAATTCAAATTTTTTAAATCATCAAACCATTTCAAATTATCCATCATGATCATAAAAAATAAAAAATGTGTGAAAAAGTCAACAGAAAGTCAAAACTTGAAATTTTTCTAACACTTAGAAAATTTTTCAAGTGTTTTCTACATGTTTTTCACCATTTTCATGGCCATTTTTCAGCTAGATCCATTTTGATTCAAGAAAAACTCAAAACATGAAAGTTGTTGATATTGTTCCAAGATTTCCAAAATGTCCAAGAACATGCAAAAACATTTTGTGTAGCTAGGGTTTTGTAATTAAAACTTAGAGGTCCATAACCATAATTTACAAGTCATTTTTCCAAGTTTTCAAGTCATTTTTGCAAATTCTTCCTTCTAGAAGCCTTGTCACCATAAGAGATAGGTTTTGGCTCAAAAATATCTGATGAGTATTATAACGACTCAGACTATCTTCAAGATTATTGATTGACCCCCAAACCAACACGAGTCTTTTCAGCATGTTTTGGCCTTACTCGCACGCTTTCTAGGAAACTTTCCTAGAAGGTCACCCATTCCAAAATTGCTCCAAGCCAAGCACGCTTAACTGTGGAGTTCTTATGGTTAGGCTACCGAAACGAAGATGCATCTTGTTGGTATAGGTAGTACCAATTAATCCTTATAAGCCTCCTTCAACCATGCAGTCCCAATGTGGCAACCATTCTTAGCCGTCTTTGGCCTCTAGTATTACATGCGGTGTAAACACCCCCGCCTTCTTTGGATTCGGGTGTTACATGCCCACCAGCTTCCGTATGGTTCGTCCTCAAACCACATCGTACTAGAAGAGGTATGAGTCTAATACCATTTGTGACGACTCAGACTGCCTTCAAGATTATTGACTGACTCCGCAAACCAACACGAGTCTTTTCAGCATGCTTTGGCCTCACTCGCACGATTTTTGAGAAACTTTCCCAGAAGGTCACCCATCCCAGAATTGCTCCAAGCCAAGCACGGTTAACTGTGGATTTCTTATGGTTAGGCTACCGAAAAGAAAATGCATCTTGTTGGTATAGGTAGTACCAATTATTCCTTATAAGCCTCCTTCAACCATGAAGTCCTATACCAGCATAGTCTATGGATCCCTCTCATTCCAATGTGGCGACCACTCTTAGACCTCTTTGGCCTCGAGTATTGCATGCGGTGTAACTACCCCTGCCTTCTTTAGACTCGGGTGTTACAAGTATGATTGAGAGGAGGATAAGATCACTTGAGATTTTTAACCATGGTTTAGAAATTAGGCATGTGCATTTATGGAAAAGATACCATTCTTACCTCTTAAGCCAACTTGCACAAATCCTCCAATCTTTCCTTGGCTTGCTCTCCAAACCTCTTGGCCTATAAATAGAGGTCTTCGCTTACTTCAAAATCACACCAAAGCATTCATAAACTTGCTTTTTCACTTCTTTCTTCTTTTCCAAGTTTCAAAGTTCCAAAATGTGAGAATTTGCAAATCTCCAAACCTTGCAATTTCTGAGCAATCTCAAGTTTCAAACACTCTCCAAATACCCTTAGGAAGTTGTTAGAATCATCAAGGCATTAAAAAAACAACCAAAACTCAGAAGCATATTTCAAACTCCATAAACTTGCAAATTGAGCCTTAATTTGCCACCTCTCAATTCACTCATGCAAACTCAAATCTTTCACTTCAAACATCATCCATGCACCTCATATAAGTGATCCAAACACTCATCCCTGACCTGTAAGCTCAAGAACCCCAAAATCAAAGTTCACTTCAAGCCACTGTAGTTGGACTCGTACATAGCAACTCAGAAGTTCCCAATCTAGTCTAAGCATCCAAACACATTCCATAGGGTCCAGTGAAGCTCTCCAGATCATCAAACAACTTTTGGAAACGCTTTAGGCAAGATTTAGATTTTTGCTCATAAGAGGTAAGTTGTCCAACTTAGAATTCTTTAATTTTCATCTTCCAGTTTAAAACTTGCTATGCTATTGTGTTTCTGCATGTGTGAGGATCATAAACCCTCAATCAATTGCTTGAATTGTTGCACATACACGATTTCACAATCATTTTCAGAATTAGGGTTCTTCGTGTTCATGTGAAATTCAGTCACCCTACACTTAAAATAAATGGAATTATATGCTACCATCTTGTTCCTTGTGAAAAACCTAGCAAGTTTCATTTTTACATAATTAAATTTCATCAAAAAATGAAGGAGTTATGAATCAATGATCATGAGAAAGAAGAAGAAGCCATGCGCGCGTTTTTTCTTATTTTCACAATTTCAAATATCTATTTTATAATATATACATATGCTTGTGTTTTAATAAACGGATGTATAGTCACCCCAATGGTAGAGCGTGCACCTTTCATGTCATTCCTTGCCCAAGGTCTGGGGTTCGAGCCCCACCCAGACCTTTTTATTTTTCAACTTTTCACTTCTTTTTGCAATTTTCAACTCTTTTTCAAACCATTTCATAAACTTGTTTTTAAATATAATTAAATGAAGGCATGTTAATGACAAGCCATGCATGGGCCCAGTGGTTAATCTTTTCACTTTTGAACCCAAGGTCCTGAGTTCAAACCTCTCCAAGACCAAAACCAATTTTTTATCACTTGTTTTTTTTTCACTTTTTAATCAAACTTCAATATTTTCAAAAACCAATCAAAACTTCTCATTTTGAGACTATTTTTTGCACACTTGTCATTTAATATATCTATTTTATGATTATGTCAAAAAAAATCCAAAAATATTTTCTTTTGATATATTTTTTTATTAGGTTTAAAATAGACGTTTTTAAGTGTTTTTAAATACTTTTCAAAAATGTTTTCTTCTTGATTCTCAACCTAATCTTTTTCAGTACTTCTTGTGAATATTTTTCACTTTTCAAACCTTTTCAAAACTCTCAAAAAATTTTAATTGACTTACGCACCTCTTTTCCGTCATCGATTCGATAAATCTTTGAAAATATAAACCGAACTAGGTTTTTCCTTGAAATTCTTTCAAATTCAAAATAAAATTGATCATGGGCCTCCCTTACGGTGTAAGTGTCAACCCTCCTATGTACATACTTAGTTTCCTTGTACATACACTTTTGTGTACATATTCATTTCCTTGTACATATTCAAACTTCTTGCAAATATTCAAGTATAACTAGTATCGTTCACTCGTTTCATTCACTTGTTTATACACCAATTTCACTAGTATTAAGAGGAGCATTATTCCCAATGAAATTGCTCTTAAGTATACTAGCTTATCTGCTTATTTTTAAAGACTTGTTTATATATTGCTTTCACACTCCTTTGTATATATATCCAAGTTACACTAGATTTTATTTACTTTTTTTATACACTTGTTTATATATTTCTTTCATAAACTCCTATGAATGCACACACACACACACACACACACACACACACACACTTTGTCATATATATATATACTTGTTCATGTTTATTTATGTCATTACAACTAGTATAACAACTAGGTTCTGATCGCGACTTTATCGTCTAAATTAATCGGGAGACTGCAAGTATACAGCCCTATCGCGTAGTTTTAAAAGATATCGAACCAAAGGGACTATAAATTGAACTAACGTAATCTAAACTTACTGTGTAAAGCTATAGCTATCGAATAAATAAATTGGGGAATTTTTGGGCAATAAAACTTAATTTTAATTAAAATAATAATAAGGCGAATATCGGTATGTATTTCGTTAATCCTAAAGAATCCGGTTTTCCACTGGCTTATTTTCGGAAAATGATAATAATTTCTTTTTCAGCAAAAAGTATTTATTTAAAAACCTATTCTCAAACTGTCGCTCTATTGAAGTAGATTATAATTTTAAACTCTAATGTATGCTTTCGCTATCCCACTGATTTTAAAATTACTTTTTGAAAATAAATAAATTTTAATTGGTTTTAAAATGCTGTCGCGGTTTTTAAAAACAATACCTAGTATCTACTATCTGATTCTAAACCTCAAACTGTCGCTCTGTTGGTTTCTAATCTTAGTTAGTTTATTAGCCTCAAACTTTCGCTCTGTTGGTTTCTAAACCTTTTTTAACAAAATAAATTAGATAACTAAATCAGAAAAAGTGTTTATTTTTATAAAATAAATCAAGCCAGTTTATTCCGGATACTTTCAGATTAACTCATTACATACCGATATTTAAATAATTTAGCCAGACATATTCATAAAAACAAACATGGATAAATTAAAGGTTTTAACATTTATAAATAAATTCATGGCAAAACAAATATATATCATGCAATTGATTAAGTAAATAAATAAAAGCAATATAAATAAAAACCTGAATTAAATAAAATGCTGGAATTGAATCTTGGTTCTTCAACAGGAATTAAGACCACAATGCTTGAAAAGAAACTAGCTCTAAGAGTAATGCTGAAAAGTAACTTCTGAATCTGAATTACAATGAAAAATAATGCAGGAAAATAAATTTGAAACTGGGAAAAAATGCTGAGAATTGGTGTCCGAAATTATGATCTGGAGAGGTCCTTTTATAGTGGTAGGAGGTAACCACCGGTTGAGATATTTTCGTAGCTTCCTCCTAAAAATACTTGCTCCAACCGCCCACTCGAGATGGACGTCCGGATTTCTCTCCATGAATATAGCCATGTGAGGCAGTCCCACCTTTTCCTCCTAGGGCCTACGTGGCACTGGAGGCGGTCGTCTCCCACTAAGGGAAGAGACCGAGGCGGGCGCCTCACTTGTAGGAGGGAGTGGAGACGTGCGTCTCACTCTTCTGCGTGGCATTTAGGGTTTGTTTGCTAGGGTTTTGCTTGCAATGGGCTTGGCTTTGCTTGGGCTTCTTGTTCTTTGATCCATTATTTTGCTATGCACACCCCTTTTTCTTCATTTCTTTCATATTTAATTAAATAATCCTCTTAATTTCTTCACTTTGCTCAATTTGTTTATTTAAAATAAAATACCTGAAACAATAAAAATACCAGCGTAATATGGAAATAAAATGAAATAATTAAATAAAAATACTAACATTATTTATGAAAATTAAATCAAATATACTATATAAAATCGTGTTATCAAACTCCCCTATACTTGAACCATTGCTTGTCCTCAAGCAAAAGTAGTAGAAAATCTTTGAAGCACGTTAAACACAAACATAACAACATATATAACTTTGTATCGGTTGCAAATTGATTTTCATCGGAAATTAAAGTTGAACTTAAACACCAAAGTTACCGTAGAAACACTAGACAACCCCATCTATGCGACCAATTCAAGTCATGTCATTATAGCTTCAACCTAATACTATGTTTTATTTTGCCGTTTTCATTCTTGTGCAATCACATTAAGCCCATTACCGTACACGCACATAGTGGAGTAACCGGTTAGTGAATTTGATCTTAATAAGCCAGCTAGGAGTTCTGGTAATAAAATATTTGGTACTCCTTTTTCCAATTAAAAATTGCGGGGGATCGAACCGTAATTCGCCCTACCAAGTTCAGCACCAGGGACCACTGAACCAATTTATTAATGGATTATTTTGCATAAAATTCATATTTTCAGCAACTTTTTGGATTAAACGATCTGGTAAGGACCATCTAACTTAGTAAGTGCATCTTAAATAAAAGCAATTTTCTTAAAGATATTTGATCAATCACTTATATTCATCGGTTCTCCACGTAGTTTGTGTTTATGGCGGTGCCGACTGCTTAATAAACTACTTGGGGCTAATCTAAAACTAAGTTTCAAAGGTTCTTGGTATAATAAGTACTTAAATCGATCTAGCATATCGGGGGTTTTAAAGTGTTAGGACGATAACAATTTTGCTAAGTCGTACTTGAATCCTTATTTAGATTAAGCAACCTTAATACTAGTTGAATATGTTTATAAATGTGTTTTAAATTTTTCGTTATGGCTCAAGAAATAAGAAGAATTCGAATAAACACTAAATTTTGCATATAAGATTAAAATTGACATAAACATGTATTTTATTGAATTTGAAATTTGCGATACAAGAAAATAAATAAAAGGGCAATACTACAAAGAGAGCAAAGGCAATATAAATGAGCGAGGAAATGATCCGACTCCCCTATACTTAAAAGGAGCAATGTCCTCAGTGCGTTAATAACGAAGGAGAAGCGAAATGAAAGATGGGCGGTTAAATTTCGTAGCAACAATAATAATGCAACTTAAGAAGAATAATGCAACAGTAATAATAATAATATAAAAGAGTGTGCAACATTATAATAAAAGAGAATCATGGATTGCATTAGAATGGAAATCAAAGTTGCGTACAATTTGAGGAATCAAGTATTAGGGAAGAAAAACATAATGAATATAACGAAAACATTGCAAATCCTAATGAAATCAAACTAAACTAAACTAAATAAGATAAATTAACTACTAAAGAACTCTAGCCACTAGATGGTCCTGCCTTAGGAGCAGAGGGAGAATGAAGATAAGAGAAGACTTCTTGAAATTGTGCAGAAACTGTATCCATAAAACCAAAGAAGTCAGCTCGCAGATTAGTGAACTCTTCCCTCAGAGCCTGATGTTCCACCTGGAGAGCGTGGATAACAGTCGCATAATCGATAGGAGGAGCCTCATGCATAACGGTGTCAGGAGCAACAGAGGGATCTGTGGAAGTGGGCGGAGCAGAGGGAACTTCCTGAGCATCCTCTAAAACATCAAAACCTGGTGGAATCTCAGGAGAGCTTGGCGGAGAAGGATGCTGATCAAAACCATAAAGCCAATTGGCTTTGTTATGCACACTAGTAGCAGGGTTAGGCAAGGTAAACAGCTGCATAACTTGACCATTAATCAACAAGGTAAACTGAGTCGGGCCAAGATCACCAATCATACCAGTGTTGAAACAGAACTCGATGGTCATGGAAGTAACACCAGCAAAAGCATTCAGATGCCTAAAAGGTCGTCGAATTCCAACAACATTTGCAATCATAGTAACGAGACTTCCCATCCGAATAGGTGCATGATCAGTATCAATGAGATTCACAAAGGTACGGAGCAGATAAGGGATCGCATTAACCGGACGGTTCTGCGAAGCACAAAACATGATAAAAAGCTCATCCTTAGAAACAGTAGTTACATTTTGGGGTTTTCCAAAAACGGTATGGGCAAGGATCTTATGGAAATACCTGAAGGCCGGGTTATGGATATTCTCTGATACAAAGTCCTCGGGCTCAGGGTTAAGGATTCCAGAAATAGATCCCCAAAAATAGTCAAGATCTCTAAATCCAAGATACTCCTCCTGAGTTTCAGTATAAACTCCTAAACCACTAGGAAAACCAAGAAGATCAGCCAATTCCTTATGGGTAAACTTGAAGGTGAAGCCAAAAAGTTTGAAAATAATAAGTCCACGACATAGAGCTATCCCATGAGTAGGAAAATAAGCTAAAGAGCTGAGGAATTCCAAAGTGAGGTTCCGATAAGTGGCAAAGCAAGTCATCAGGCGTGAATTATCCCACCCAATCTGATTTAGCAGAAAAAGCACACTATCACGAATGCCAAGAGCATTCATAGCACCATAATGAAAGTAGGTAGTAGGAAACATCTCACGCTCAGATAAAACTCCATATTTGGTGCGCTGATTTCTTCCTCTGAAACTGACTGGCATATCATCAATACGAGACATAGTGGAAAGAGAAAGAAGTAGCTAGAAGAATCCTGAGGAGAAAGAAAATAAAAGAACATCAGCATTGGCCAAATGCCGATAAGAAGAGAGATATAGAATAGAATGTAAGACAGAGAATAGAAAGAAAATAGAAAAAGAAATAGATATTTTTTTTTTGTTTGTTTTTGAATAGAATGAAGAAATAAAATAAAATAAGAAGAAAGAAATAAATACGGTGGGTTGTCTCCCACAAAGCGCTTTGTTTTATGTCGTAAGCTCGACAAATAAAACTAAAGATTAGTCGTCTAATCGAGCTTGTGGCTCGTCTAGATTTATCTTTTGAGAATATCCCTCGATTTCGGTAAGATGGTAATGTTTTAAACGCTGCCCGTTTACTACAAACGGTTCAATCGAAGGTCCCTTAATTTCTATTGCACCACTTGGATAAACTCGAGTAATTTCAAAAGGTCCAGACCACCTAGATCGTAATTTCCCAGGGAATAATTTTAATCGTGAGTTAAAAAGTAATACGCAATCACCTATATTAAAATTCTTCCTAGATATACGCTTATCGTGCCATTTCTTTGTGCGCTCTTTGTAAATCCTAGCGTTTTCGTACGCATCCTGTCTAAGTTCTTCCAATTCATTAATATCCAGGATACGCTTCTCTCCAGCGGCAGTATAACTTAAGTTCAGATTCTTAATGGCCCAATAAGCCTTGTGTTCTAACTCAACTGGGAGATGGCATGACTTTCCATAAATAAGCTTGAAAGGAGTAGTACCGATGGGAGTTTTATAGGCAGTTCTATACATAAAGCTTCATGAAGTTTAAAGGACCAATCCTTTACGGATGTAGCAGTTTTTTCAAGGATTTGTTTTATCGGCGATTTGAAACTTCAACCTGTCCGCTAGTTTGGGGATGGTAAGGTGTAGCTATGCGGTGTCGAACTCCATATTTCCTTAATAATTTTTCAAAGATTTTGGAAATGAAATGAGATCCACCGTCGCTTATAACGAGTCGGGGTACACCGAACCTAGGGAAAATTATGTTCTTGAATAGCTTAAGTACCACTCGGGTGTCGTTTGTTGGAGAAGCTATAGCTTCGATCCACTTTGAAACATAATCCACAGCCACGAGTATATACTTGTTACCGGATGAAGATGGAAAGGGTCCCATAAAGTCTATCCCCCACACATCAAAGATTTCGACTTCTAAAATGCCTTTTTGTGGCATTTCGTCACGTCTAGATATATTACCGGTGCGTTGACACCTGTCGCATTTTAAGATGGTGGCATGTACGTCTTTCCATAAAGTAGGCCAATAGAGACCGGATTGTAAGATCTTTGCACATGTTTTGGATGTACTAGCATGTCCTCCGTAAGGTGCAGAATGACAGTGTGTTATAATGTTTTCAATCTCTTCTTCTGGCACACATCGGCGGAAAATTCCATCGGGACCTCTCTTGAAAAGTAAAGGTTCATCCCAGTAATATTGTTTAAGATCATGGAAGAATTTCTTCTTCTGTTGGTAGGTAAGTTCAGGTGGTAGAACGCCTGCAGCAAGGTAATTTACAAAATCAGCATACCAAGGCACAGAGGAAATAGCTAAAGTGGTTTCCATGAGTTTATCTGGTTCTGTGTCTTCCAAGTGGGCAATCAGTTTATCGTCTCGAATTCATCATCAATCGGCACTTGTTCATGTTTAAGATTTTCTAGTCTAGAGATGATCCGCTACTACATTTTCGGTTCCTTTCTTATCTTTGATTTCTAAATCAAATTCTTGCAGATAATATCCATCTCGGAGTCTAGGTTTAGCGTCCTTTTGGTTAAGAGATATCTAATAGCAGCATGATCGGTGTATATGATTATTTTGGATCCTACTAAGTAGGAACGGAATTTTTCTAACGAAGATCATCGCTAAGAACTCTTTCTCGGTTGTAGCATAATTCATCCGCGTCGGTAGTTCTACTTGCATAATATATGAAGTCTTTTATCCTTTCGCTGTCCTAAAAGCTGCTCCAACGGCATAGTCACTTGCGTCACACATTATTTCAAACGGTTCATTCCAATGAGGGTTTGCATGATAGCGCGAAATTAATGCTTTCTTAAGTGTCTCAAACGCTTCTAAACATTTTTCGTCAAGATGAACTCGTCTTTCATTAATAGCTCGATTAGGGTTTAGTTATGTTAGAAATCTTTAATGAAACGTCGATAAAACCGCGTGTCCCAAAAGCTTGATTTCTCTAACGGTTTTTGGAGGTTGAAGGTTCTCAATAACTTCGATTTTAGCAGAATCGACTTCAATTCCTCTTTTGGATATAATGTGTCCTAAAACAATTCCTTCTTGTACCATAAAATGGCATTTCTCCCAATTAAGCACTAGATTAACCTTCACACAACGTTCCAATACCCTTTCTAAATTTTCTAAACATTCTTCAAAGCTTTGTCCACAGACGGAAAAATCGTCCATGAAGACTTCCATAATATTGTCCAGAAAATCAGCAAATATTGCCATCATACATCTACGAAAAGTTGCGGAGCATTGCATAAACCAAAAGGCATTCTTCTATAAGCAAAAGTTCCAAAGGGCATGTGAAAGTTGTTTTCTCTTGGTCATCGGGATGAATAGGTATCGAAAGAAACGAATAACCGTCTAAGAGAAATGAGAGTGTCTAGCTAAGCTCAACATCGATCAATAAATGGTAAAGGAAATGATCTTTTCGGTGGCTTTGTTAAGTTTTCGATAATCGATGCACATTCTCCATCCGATTCGATTCTTTTAGTTATGATTTCTCCTTTCTCATTTTCGACTCTTGTGACACCTCCTTTCTTAGGTACAACATGCATGGCTAACCCATTTGCTATCGATATAGGATATATGATTCTCTAACAACTTCATAACTTCCTTTTCACAACTTCGCTCAAAATCGGGTTTAGTCTCCTCCGTGTTCTCTTGAAGTTTTGCAATCTTCTTCTAGCATAATGCGATGCATACGGATAGAGGGACTTATTCCTTTAAGATCAGTGATATTATATCCTAAGGTGTTGGATATTTCTCGAATCTGTAAAGTTTTTCAGTTTCAGATTCTCCAAGTTTTGCGTTGACTATCACTGGACGTTCGAGTTCGGGATCTAGGAATTCATACCTTAGATTTTCAGGAAGTGTTTTGAGTTCTAGGGAAGGTTTCCTTAAACTTTGTGTGGGATCTGGTGCTATAACTAAGCATTCACTTAGATTACTACTCAGATTTTCATCGAGATTGTCTTTATTTTCAAGCTCAGCTTCTTTTCTACATTCATCGATGATATCCATGAAGTAACAAGTATCTTCAATTGCAGGTGCTTTCAGGAATTGAGAGAGGATAAATTCGATTTTCTCTTCGCCTACTTCAAAAGTAAGTTTTCCTCTTTTTACATCTATAATTGCACCGGCTGTGGCTAAGAAAGGTCTTCCAAGAATGATTGGGGTAACTTCGTCCTCCCTTATGTCCATGATAATGAAATCAGTTGGTATATAGAATTGGCCAATACGTACAGGAATATTCTCAAGTACTCCTGCAGGATATTTAACTTGACCTATCTGCTAGTTGAACGGACATTTTGGTTGGTCTCAGCTCTCCCATATCAAGTTTCTTGTAGATGGATAACGGCATCACACTTATACTGGCTCCAAGATCACATAAAGCTTTGTCTATGACAAATTTGCCAATTACACATGGAATAGAGAAACTTCCAGGATCTTTGAGTTTAGGAGGCATTGTGTCTTGAATAATTGCACTACATTCAGCAGTGAGCATGACAGTTTCATTATCCTCAAGCTTTTTCTTATTGGATAAAATCTCTTTAAGGAATTTAGCATAAGAGGGCATTTGGGTTATAGCTTCGGTAAAAGGAATTGTAACATTAAGTTGCTTCAGAAGATCCACAAATTTCTTGAATTGTCCCACATTCTTAGTTTTAACTAACCTTTGAGGGTATGGAATAGGAGGCTTATAAGGTGGTGGGGGTATATAAGGTTCGTCCTTTTGTGTGGTATCTTCATTATTATCTTTCTGAATTTCTTTTTCTGGTTTATCTTTAGTTTCAGATGGTTTGACAGAATTTTGTTGCATAGTGGGCTATTGTTTCGGGATCTGGTCCATCATACTCGTCCGCTTCTTAAGATAACGACATTTGCATGTCCTTTGGGATTAGGTTGAGGCTGTCCGGAAATGAACCAGCAGGGCAGCAGCGCTTGTTGTTGAGCTACTTGAGAGATTTGTGTTTCTAACATTTTATTGTGTGTAGCTAAAGCGTCAAGCTTGTTAGAAAAGCGCTTCATTTGCTCATTAATGTGTATATTCGATTTTGAACTTCCTTATTAGTCGGGCTTGAGCACTATTGGTTTGGTTTTGAGTAGCAATGAAGTGCTCTATCATGATTTCAAATTAGACTTCCTAGGAACATTTGTTGTATTAGGACCATTGTTAGGATGATTTGGAATAGCTTTAGGATAACCGGTGGTGTAGCGAGGAGCTTGTCGGTGCATATAACGCGTTGTTATTCTTGTAGGAAAAGTTAGGATGATTCTTCCACCAGGATTATATGTGTTCTTGTAAGGATTATTCATCGTAATTTGCTTGTTCAACTGGAACTCTGTTAGAAGTGGGCATTCGGAGCAAGATGTGATTGAATACCACATAAGTCGCAAGTTTGAGTAATTGCGACAGGATGGCTGCGGGAGCGATGGTAAGTTCCTCGAGCTTTTGGTGAGAGCTTCCACTTTAGCGTTGACTTGATCCGGACTATTCACTTCAACCATGGCACCTTTAGTTTGAGATTTCTCTAGAAACTCTCTCCATACCCCATTGGTAATGGTTACGAGCCATGCTTTCGATAAGTTGCTTTGCTTGACATATGGTTTATTCATCGATGCGCCACCGGTGCGGCGTCTATAGTCAATCTCGTATTATACAAGAGACCATTGTAAAACGTGTGGATGATCACCATTCTTCTAAACCATGATGAGGACAAAGTCTAAGCATGTCTTTATAACGTTCCCAAGCTTCAAAGAGTGATTCATTGTCCTTTTATGCGAAACCATTGATATTGGCTCGAGCATAGCGGTTTACTTGGAGGAAAATATCTAGCCAAGAATACTTTCTTCAACTCATCCCATGTGGTGATTGAGTTGGAAGGAAGAGATTGAGCCATCGCGAGCTCTGTCTCGAGAGAAAAAGGAAAGAGGCGCAATCGTATCGCCTCGGGGTTTACACCATTCGCTTTACGATTCGCGTCTTGCACAAACACCGCGGATGAAGATTCGGTCGTCGGTAGGAGCTCCAGCCGGTTCTGAGCGGCGGAAAGAAGCGAAGGTTTTAGTTCGAAATCGTTTGAGCGATAGTGGAGCAGCAATACTATTATGAGGCTCCGCTTGAGAAGGAACAGTAGTCCTTAAGAGGACGAGGAGCGGAGGTTCGGATCACCATCTTCTTAAGTTCTTCAACGTCGGGAAGTTTGGTCGAAGGAAGATTGTTGCGTTCTAAATACTCTTGAATTCGTCTTCTTAATCTAAGATAACGCTCGACGTCGTAAATAGGTATATGCAAAGGCGCCTTGAGGCGGTATTTGGCATACAGAGGAAAAGAAATAGTTGCTATAGTCTATACTTCGTAATAAAATTACGATATCAACTTGAATAGTCCCGAGGCGCCAAAAACTTGATCGCGACTTTATCGTCTAAATTAATCGGAGCGCAAGTATACGACCCTATCGCGTAGTTTTAAAGATATCGAACCAAAGGGACTATAAATTGAACTAACGTAATCTAAACTTACTGTGTAAAGCTATAGCTATCGAATAAATAAATTGGGGAATTTTGGGCAATAAAACTTAATTTTAATTAAAATAATAATAAAGCGAATATCGGTATGTATTTCGTTAATCCTAAAGAATCCGGTTTTCCACCGCTTATTTTCGGAAAATGATAATAATTTCTTTTTCAAAAAGTATTTATTTAAAACCTATTCTCAAACGTCGCTCTATTGAAGTAGATTATAATTTTAAACTCTAATGTATGCTTTCGCTATCCGATTTTAAAATTACTTTTTGAAAATAAATAAATTTTAATTGGTTTTAAAATGCTGTCGCGGTTTTTAAAAACAATACCTAGTATCTACTATCTGATTCTAAACCTCAAACTGTCGCTCTGTTGGTTTCTAATCTTAGTTAGTTTATTAGCCTCAAACTTTCGCTCTGTTGGTTTCTAAACCTTTTTTAACAAAATAAATTAGATAACTAAATCAGAAAAAGTGTTTATTTTATAAAATAAATCAAGCTTTATTCGGATACTTTCGATTAACTCATTACATACCGATATTTAAATAATTTAGCCAGACATATTCATAAAAACAAACATGGATAAATTAAAGGTTTTAACATTTATAAATAAATTCATGGCAAAACAAATATATATCATGCAATTGATTAAGTAAATAAATAAAAGCAATATAAATAAAAACCTGAATTAAATAAAATGCTGGAATTGAATCTTGGTTCTTCAACAGGAATTAAGACCACAATGCTTGAAAAGAAACTAGCTCTAAGAGTAATGCTGAAAAGTAACTTCTGAATCTGAATTACAATGAAAAATAATGCAGGAAAATAAATTTGAAACTGGGAAAAAATGCTGAGAATTGGTGTCCGAAATTATGATCTGGAGAGGTCCTTTTATAGTGGTAGGAGGTAACCACCGGTTGAGATATTTTCGTAGCTTCCTCCTAAAAATACTCGCTCCAACTGCCCACTACTCGAGATGGACGTCCCGGATTTCTCTCCATGAATATAGCCATGTGAGACGGGCGTCCCACCTTTTCCTCCTAGGGCCTACGTGGCACTGGAGGCGGTCGTCTCCCACTAAGGGAAGAGACCGAGGCGGGCGCCTCACTTGTAGGAGGGAGTGGAGACGTGCGTCTCACTCTTCTGCGTGGCATTTAGGGTTTGTTTGCTAGGGTTTTGCTTGCAATGGGCTTGGCTTTGCTTGGGCTTCTTGTTCTTTGATCCATTATTTTGCTATGCACACCCCTTTTTCTTCATTTCTTTCATATTTAATTAAATAATCCTCTTAATTTCTTCACTTTGCTCAATTTGTTTATTTAAAATAAAATACCTGAAACAATAAAAATACCAGCGTAATATGGAAATAAAATGAAATAATTAAATAAAAATACTAACATTATTTATGAAAATTAAATCAAATATACTATATAAAATCGTGTTATCAGGTTCCTCGTAGCCTCCTTTTGGGCTTCGTACAAAAGAATTCACTTGTTGAGTTAGCCTCCTCTTGAGCTTAATACATAAGAACTCCCCTATTGAGTTATCCTCCCCTTGGACTTCGTATAAAAGAACTCCCTCATTGAGTTTAGCCTTCTCTTGCGACTTATACAAGAAAGAGACCTGGAAATATCTAATAGCCTCCTATTGGGGTTCCAATACAAGGAATCACCTTCGCTAGGATAGAAACCTAAGAGTATGGTTCCTGGTGAAATCAATCTTAAAGCCAAGCCAACCATACCTTATAGCCTTATCTTGGGCTCCTAATACAAGGACCCTAGATGTCCCTCGGAAATCCTCCTCTTGGGCTCACAATACAAGGACCCTCGATGTCCCTCAGATAACCTCCTCTTGGGCTTACAATACAAGGACCCACAGGCTTCTTAAAAGCACCCCCCTTAATCAATAAAAAAAACATTTCTCCTTGGAGATAAGACATGAATCATCTCTATGAGAGAAGTATCTCATCTATAGCATCACATACAAATCAAACATTTTTTCAAACAAAACATCTTTCTTAACTGTAAGTGGAAACACTTGTACACTCAAGCATAACGCCCAATGCTTACAATGGAATATTCAACGTTTTTTCAAACATATTTCTTAACTTGTATGTGATAACTCTTGTACACTCAAGGAAAACACCAAATGCTTACAATGAAAGATTTAATCTATCAACTTTTTCAAAAATGTATGTGATGAAATAGATTAGATATATTTTTCATTAAGATGACACTTGTCGTTGTCTCATAGTCTTTGCTTCCACTAGCACATAAGTGGGGACTACGATTGCTCTGACTTTCTCAACCTCCTTTTGAGAATACGTAGGCGCAAGGTCTCACCCTGGGTAAGCATACTTCTTTCTCCCTCAAACCAAACAAACCTTAGTTCCCTTAGATCCAAGCTACAGATGCTCTAATTCCCACTAGGGGATATGTATGTAGAGGATCCAATGATCCTTGCGAGCATAATAATAATAATAAACAAACTTAGGTTCCGGCCTAACCTACCTTTCTTAAATCCCAAAGGGGAAACTTTCCTGAAATAGCATAGCAAATAAAACACACAAAAATGCATAAAAAAGTTCCTATAGAAAATTATAAATATATAGGGTGCTAATACCTTCCCTTTATATAACCAACCCTCTTACCCTGGTATCTCTCCAATACGTTGCGTCTAGTTCACGCTAGTCGCATTGTGTATCTTATTTAGTGTATTTCAGCTTTTCCCTTTTCCATTTCCTTTCTTGTTTGAAAACAATAAAGCTTAGTGTTTGCGGCATCTTTTAAACAAAAAAATCAAACGAGTAAATCGTTTTAAGTCAGAGATTAAAATTTCGATTCGATTCCCTCGTTCGTCACTTTTTACCGTGAACAGATACCAAAGCCCCCTTCAATAAATGGGGACTGCACAAAAGCTTGCAACCAATTTCCTGCAATAATGATCATGACGTTTAAAAGGGAGAAGCTATTGAAATTTATTGCTGGAACAAATAGATCAATCAGAAAGCTTGGAAGGTTTTGTATGTCATATGAATTAGACATGTTAAGCATTGATCGTATTTAAAATCTCGACTCATGCCACCGCAAACACCGAAAAAGTAACCAACATAAAAGATATCTAAATGGAAATATCTCCAAAGTGCCAATTTTATCTTGACTGTGAATAGGGCTAGTGAGTCATGCATATTTTATCTTAAAGTGTTCACCTAATAGGTGGGTGGAGAATTGAAACAGTTTGAATAATTAGGTATAATATAATACAATTTCCAAATGCAGAGTCAGAGACAAACACACTACCATTTCCAAATCAAAGATGGGAACACTAATGCACACCTTTTGCAGCAGCCTTTGCAGCTTGTTGAACTTCTTGAATTGCACGTAAATGGCCCTCTTGAATGTACTACTTCCAGTTCCAGCTTCATTGACAAAAACTGTGATGTAAATTAAAATTACCAGACTAAGAAGTAAACTATAAACCATATCCAAATTTGAAAAACATAAAATTTTAGTTAAGCATAAATACATACATCAAATGATAATCAACAAAAAGTGAAGATAGAGCTAATAGTAATACTTACGCAATGGGAACCGAGAAGTCAATGTTAAAATACAACACATTAGCTCGCACTTGACGGATTTGTCGGCTCTGTCATACCCCAATTTTTGACCTAATATACCACCTTACATATGCATCATTGCATCACTAACAGTTCAGAACAGAATTAATCGGGTGTAGCTTCTACAGGTCAAAATTAGGGTTTCATCAATTTTTCATCTGATTCAAGAGGTAATCAATTAGGTTTTAAGTTTCACTCACCTCAATTGATCTACCTTGATCAAATCATCAACCTCTGATCTTCAGATATCCAACTTTTCCTCATGATCTATCAAGGATCGACCAATTAGGGTTTTCATCGAGGATAAGCAATCACTGATTTTTTGATCAATGAATGACTTTTTTGCTTGGAGATTGATCTTCATATCTCCAATACAACCTCTTGACCTAATTTCTTGATTCAAAACATCACAGAAGTTCACATTTTTCATCAGTCAATTTCTGGATCATCTGATGAAATTTCATCTGCACTGAAAAGTCAAACTTTGACTTTTGGTCAACTTTTTCAAGACAAAACTTTTTCAATCATCAAAATACTTCAAATGATCCATCATGATCATAAAAAATCAAGATATTTTGAAAAGTCAACAAAAAGTCAAAATTTTCAACACTTAGAAAAATTTTCAAGTGTTAAAATTTCACATTTTTTCCTACTTTCATGGCAATTTTTCACATAGTTCCATTTGGAATTAGGAAAAAATCAAAACATGAAAGTTGTAGCCCTTGAAACAAGCTTTCCAAAATGTCAAAGAACTTGCAAATCCATTGTGTCTAGCTATATTTTTGATTTTGAAACATAGAGCTCCAAAATCATAAGTTTCAAGTACAACCTTCAAATTACAAGTCATTTTTTGCAAAATCTCCTTCTAGAAGCCTTGTCACTAATTGGAGATAGGCTAGAGCTGATAAAAATCAGTTGAGAAGTAATTATGATGAGATAATATCAAGTTAAATTTAACCATGGTTAAAAGGAAGGTTCCTTTTGCATTTATGGCAAAAATGACTTTCTTGCCCTCTAAGGCAAGTTGTCCAAATCCAAGCTAATCTTCTTCCCTTGCTAATCTGATTTCTTGACCTATAAATAGAGGTCATGTTTGCCATTTGAAACCACACCAAAGCTATGCCAAAACAAGCTTTCTCTTTTCTTTCTTAAATTGCAAGTAACATAGTTCAAAGTGAGAATTCTTGTATTTTTCAAAACTTGTGAAAAACCATGAGAGATTTGGTGTCTAACATGTCTTAAAATCAATATGTAACTGGTTTGAAACTTAAAATCAACACAAGAATCACTAAAAACCAGAATTGCTTTTCATATTTCAAAACTGCCTTAAACTTCAAAACTGATATTTGGCTCGAGCTAGTTGTGTTTTGATCATTCAAACATCATCAACATACTCCATATGGATGATACAAACCATCATCTTTGAACTGTAACACCTCCAAGCACGAATTCGAGTTTCATTTCAAACATATGCAAGTGGACTTGGTTGGAATGATCCAGGCAATTTCAGAGCAAGCAGACCATCCTCACACCTTCCATAAGGTTCACTGGTGCTCCAGCAGTCCTTAAACATCAACTGTAACAGCTCCTTTAAAGACTTCGATCTCAGCTTCAAGAGGTAAGTGACTCAACTTCGAACTCCTTGATTTCTTATTTACAGTTCAAAAAACTCTTGGCCGTTTTGTTTCTGCACCTTCACTGATCATTTACCCTAAACTAATTGCTTGAATCCATGTCCATACACGATTTCAATTTGATTTTAAAGAACTAGGGTTCTTCGTGTATTCTGGAAATTTAATCATGTTAAACTAAAAATAAATGAAATTAAACCACATCATCATGTTTCTGGTTCAATTTCGATCAAGTTTGATGTTTACATCGAGCAATTTCATCAAGAAATAAAGAATCCATGGCTGATTGAAGGATCGAGGAAGAAGAAGATGAGTTCGCGCGTTTTTTTCAAATTCAAATAAAAAGTTTATAATATTATAACATGGTTTGAAATAAATAAACGGATGTATTGCCGCCCCAGCGGTTGCCAGCTCACTCTTAACACTTTGCCTTGCCACGCCTTGCCCAATGGTCCCGGGTTCGAGTAGCCTTGGGACCATTTTTGCCAAACTTTTTGTTTTTTCTTCATATTTTTTTCAAACTTTGACTCTTTCAAAACCCAATCAAAACTCCTCATTTTGAGGTGATTTTTTGCACACGTGTCATTTAACATACCTATTTTAGGATAATGTCAAAAAAATTCAAAAATACTTTCTTTTGATTATATTTTTATCGAGCCGAAAACGATACGTTTTGAGTACTTTCCAAAGCACTTTCAAAGACGTTTTTTTCAAACTTTCGGAGCCCGAAACTTTTCCAAACTTCTTATAAGTATATTTCACTTTTCAAAAACACTTTCAAGATCTTTTCAAAACTTTTCAACAAAACTTACACTCTTTTTTCCATGATCGACCCAATTTGAAGATAAAACCGAACTCGTTTTTCCTCGAATTTCTTAATCGATCATGGGCCTCCCTCACGGTGTAAGTCCCAAAATTCTTTTATTTACATACATATTTCCTTGTACATACCAAATTCTTTTATGTACATACATATTTCTTTGTACATATCAAATTCTTTTTATGTACATACCAATTTTTTACTTGTACATAACACATACATCTTTTGTAAATATTCAAGTACAGACAAACTTCGTCCGTTTGTTTTCATTTCACTTGTATATACACTGAATACCATTGGTATTAAAAGAGCATTATTTCCGGTGAAACTGCTTTTAAACCAATTGGCCTCCCTTACGGTGTAAGTCACAATCCTCCTATGTACATATTCATTTCCTCGTACATAAATACCCATTCGTGTACATATTCATTCCCTTGTACACCTTCAAACTTGTAAATAATCAAGTTACGCTCGTTTCAAACATTCGTCTTACACACACTTGTTTATATTTCCTTCATAAACTCTTGTAAATAAACATTACAAATTGTTTATATTTCTTCATAAACTCCTGTGAATAACTTCATATACTTGTTTATGTAACTGTCTAGTTATAACATAACAACTAGTCTAACCATTAGGTTCCCCACAGATTTAGCCTCCTCTTGGGCTTTGTACAAGATAACTCATTCATCTGAGTTCAGCCTCCTTTTAGGCTTCATATAAGAAAACTCATTCATCTGAGTTTAGCCTCCGCTTAGGCTTCATATAAGACAACACTCCCCTGCTGAGTCAGCCTCCTCTTGGGCTTCGTTCAAAAGAACTCCTCGTTGAGTTTAGCCTTCTCTTGGGCATCAAACAAAGAAAGAGACCAGGAAATCTCTTTAACAGCCTCCTATTGGGCTTCCAATACAAAGAATCACCCGCGCTAGGATAGAACCCAGAGAGTATAATTTCCCGGTGAAATTGCTCTTGAAATCCTAAGAGGATGGTTTCCCAGTGAAATCCCTCTTAAAGCCAAAGCCAGCCATACCCTATAGCTTGCTCTTGAGCTTCATACAAGGACCCTCGATGACCCTCGATGACCCTCGGAACGCCTCCTCTTGGGCTTACAATACAAGGACCCATGGGCTTCTTAAAAGCATTCCCTTAATCCAATCAATTTCTCCTAGAGATTTAGACATCTATCATCTCTATGGAAGAAGTATCTCATCTATCACATCACATACAATCAAAAACTTTTCAAACTCTTTTCAAGCAAAAAACATCTCTTAAATCGTAAGTGGTAACGCTTGTACACTCAAGCAAAACACCTATAACTTACGACGAAAGATTCAATCCATCAACTTTTCAAAATGTATGTGATGAAATAGATTAGATACATTTTTCATTAAGATGACATTTGTATGTGTCTCTTAAATAACATCCCGTTGCTTCCACTAGCATAAGTGGGAACTACGATTGCTCTGACTTTCTCAACATCCTTTTGAGAATACGTAGGCACAAGGTCTCATCCTTGACGAGCAAATTTCTTTCTCCCTCAAACCAAACAAAACCATAGATCCCTTTAGATCCGAGCTACAAATGCTCTGATTCCCATTAAGGGATATGTATTCAGAAGATCCCAATGATCTTTGCGAGCACAATAATAACAAAACCTAGGATCCCACATAATCTACCGTTTCTTAAAATCCAAAGGAGAAACTTTCCCAATCATAGAAATAGCAATTTAAAACACACAAACATATCAAACGTATTCATATATAAAGCTATGGATAACCATATATATTTAGGGTGCTCCATCTATTCCCTTTATATAACAAATCCCCTTGCCCGGAATCTCCCCAATGCGCTGCGTCTAGTTCGCGCTAGTCGTAATGCATATCATATCAATTGAGGGTATTAACAGCTTTCCCCTTTTTCATAATCATTTTTCTTGTGTTGAAAATAATAAAGCTTGATGCTCGCGGCATCTTTATAAACAAATCAAAATAGTAAATCGTTTCGAGCCAGAGAATTCGAATTCAGATTCGATTCCCTCGCGCGTCACTTTTTAACGCGAACAGGCTGCACATAGAAAATTATCATCAGCTGCTACCAAAAACAACCCCATGAAACACAGAAAATGTTAAAATTGTCATTTATTACCTTTAATACAAGTGTTGCAGATCCATCTTTCAAGGTAAAGATATCTGATATAGAAAGTGACTGAGAGGTTTCACCATGTCTCAGAAAAGAAGCTCCATGTTTATCAAGATCCCTTGGCATTTTATCATACAATTTGTATCTTATCTCTGAACTAAAATTTGAAGAATCTGAAATATATTTGAGGGAATAAATAGAGATAAATTTGACAACAATGAGAAAGTCTTAATAAAAAGACTTGATAGCCACTGAAAGCAATTACTCAAATAGAAAATACAACCATGTAAAATAAGATAATGCAAGCAAACATGGAAAATAATAGTAAAGGATTATTAAAATAGACATGTGTACTATAATATGATAAGTAAAGGATTATAGGGTAGGATTATGAAGTAACACATAAACATTAAGGAAATGCTCAAAGAGCCAAGCACGAAGTATTGAAACGAATTTTTCAGGAAGTCATCTTTGAGGTCCCCAAGCGTGTCGCATAACACCATGTTGTTGAAGTTTCTTTTGTTTTCTAAGTTGTTTACCTACCTACAAGCAACAAAAAGAGAGGATTGTTGATTTTATAATCAGCCGTAAAACAGCTTATTCACACAAGTCTCAACTGAAATTAACTTATTTATGGTATACTCAAAATAACTTATTTATATAAGTCCTAAAACAACTTATTCACACAAGTCTCAAAACTTCATCTTATGAGTAATAACTAAAAATCATAGATTGTCTCTTAACAGTCATGCTACCAATCTCTTCACCTGGATAGATTTCTACCAAAACATAGCAAGAAGAATAACAATAATGAAATTCACTAAAAAATTTCCACAAACACATAAAATAAAAAATATGAAAACTAATTAAACTTACTGGAACTGCCTGGAATGGAGCCCCATTGCTCCGATCCTTCAAATTATGGGAAGCATGTGTCTTTTTCACTCTCAAAGCATCTGATGCCTGAACAAAACCACAAAATAAGTAAAATAATCAAACCTCAAAACTCCACGTTTCTCTATTTTTTATCAACAAATCTGAGCATGAGGATAAGAGCAAGAAAAATATTTCCTTTTTTCATTTCGAGTTGTGACAGTCCGAGAAGGAGAAACGAAGGTCGACGACGAAGTTGCCCGGAACAAAAATCTAACACGTTCAATAGAAAGACCGGGAGGTGAGAAGTATGAATATAACATTGATTTATATATTAGGGTGGTGGAGGTCGTAGATTTTGGTCTCTATGATGGAGAAAGGGGGAGGCGGTGGCAGTCTAGGTTTTCTGGCAAAGAGAGAACACAGAGAGAGATATACAAGCCTGAGTTTGTCTGTCTGCAATAGAGAGAGAATGAGGAGGAAGTGTTATTAAGGATGAAATGAGGATGGAGGGAAAATTTGAAATTCAAAAGGTTTGGGTGTATTTTTGAATTTTAATTTTTCTTCTACCTGGTACATAAAGAGTCATTAACCGGGTAATAAGATATTCCAATGTAATATGCATTTGAAATGAAAAATATGACACCAAGTGTCCAAAAGGTTTATTTTGATTGGTCCATTATAAATGATTTAGTCAATTATTATAAAGAGTATTTTGTAGTGTAAATTAAATTTGAAAAAAGGACAAAGTTTGGTGGCATGTCCCAATATTAGTTAGATAGTTGAATTTATTTATTTTTATAGTTAAATTAGAGTCTTATTTCACAAAGAGTTAATTTTGATGAAGATTAATTATTTTAATCGTTATTATTATTATTTGTTCACACACAAAAAAAAAAAATGATTGAACTCTTGAACAATTCTTCTAAATTTTTTTAATTATTCTATTAATTTCACAAAAACTCTAACTTAGTATAATCTTCCCACATTTACTTCCAAAACTTAAAAGGTACAAAACACTCACAAAAGACATCAAACAGAGTAACTCTCGATTCCAAAAAACAAAAAATCAAAGTGTTATATAAACAATTCGAATTCATTAAATATTTGATCAAAGGTTAAATGTTTTTCTATACACTTGAAAATTCAATATTTAGGAGAGTCATCCCCTCAAATATACTTTAGATATTGAATTAGTTTCTCCTATATATTCCTTTCTATAAACAAATTA
The DNA here is from genome assembly GCA_021764765.1 of Vicia sativa. Taxonomy (NCBI): domain Eukaryota; kingdom Viridiplantae; phylum Streptophyta; class Magnoliopsida; order Fabales; family Fabaceae; genus Vicia; species Vicia sativa. The sequence goes on along the minus strand of CM038792.1, from coordinate 110,297,256 downwards.
ATAGGGTCAATATTCACTTAGTATGGTCAATATTCATATTTTGAAGAATATAAGATATTTTTAGACTTTGGGCTATTCACAACCAATCCAATTTCAATGGAATGTAACTCAAAGATTCCGCAACGAGACAAACAATTTCAATTAAAAGGAATGCAATGCTAGAGCAAGAATATCATTGTCACTCCACTTCCTAAAGGTTCTGTTAACCTTAGAGATACATTACATTGATTTTTCATTTTCCAATCCAAAAGTGTTTAATTATAATGCTATGAGTAGTTGATGCATAAAAACAGCATATCTTGTGTCTCTTTCGATGTTAGGCTTGATTTGACACAATTGTATTTGTTGCCACTAAGTGAATATACTTGCAATAGGGATTTTTCCCATATATCCGCATTACGTGTTTATTTAGGGAATTTCTTAATTCCCTTAAAATTGAGATGCACTATGTGAAAATTCGAAAACGTTCTTTAAAAAATTGGAGATTTAATTCCGGTTTGCACCCTATTTTAAACAAATCAGGCAAAATATGACGTGACTCCAGAATTTGCTTAAAAACTGAACCGGAGATGCACTTCCGGTTTGTAATCGAAATCATATCCCCGATTAGGAAAGCAAGAACATTGAATTATATGCCACCTAGATATTTTGTACTAAACCAGAAGTATACTTCTGGTTTTGTCAAGAACTTGATTGTTATAAGCAGCAACCATTGTGATCACCACCGTTACACACTTCCTCCTCCAAATCTCTCAAAAACGCTCTTCATTATCAATCAATTTTCCACTCTAAATCCTCATTTTTGTGGTTCATCATATTAGAAAAAACTCAACAAAGAAGAATTTCAGGTAAACATCATACCTTTTATCCCTCATTCACTGAATTAATCTGTAATTTTTTGCTGAAAATAAGGTTACATACAAACCGAATGTTTATTTCTGGTTTCTAGTTGAACTAAACCGGAAGTCTATTTCAGGTTTTATCTCTGTGTCAAATTTTCCAGCAGCTTTCACTGTGACTGATGTATAATTAATTTTTATTATGTTACATAGATATGGTGCACCCCGATAACATTCTTAAGCCCGATGTGACCGAAGTTGTATCACCGGTCGTAGTTCCGCCTCGCGTAATTAAGACGGTCGATGTTCGTGAATATTTTGAAATTATTCAAGAATTTGAATTACAAGACGATATGTTGCAGTGAATTCATTTAGAGGCAACAAGGATAGGATTTTTGTGGTCCATGTTTACATCCTTCTACTATAAAAATACATCTCCTCTTATATTTCTCCCAACCACAACACAAAAAACCAAAAATGGACATGAAATTAGACATCACATGGGTTGTTGGAGTTGTTCATTTTTCCGGCGACGTACCGTCTCGCAAATTCAAGATCACTGTGTACATCCCAATTAAAGATGTGCGTGAAACATTGCAGAAATTTTTTCCCTACGACGACGATCGAAAGGTAGAGAAGATCGAGTAACGCTCACCATCGATTAACAATAAAGGGAATCTTCAGTTCATGAATCGTGAACTGAAGAGTGACGCTGATTTACGAGCTATGTGGTCGACTTATCGAATTTTTTAGGAGAAAGTTCCAATCGAGCTAGATGCGAGTTTATCAAGAACCGTCGATGACATTATGAGGATGTTTCAACGTCCACCCGGATATTGATTTGTAACGTTTAATTTATGTTTAACTAAATATATTTGCTAAGTTTATGTTCTGAATTATATGTATCTCTCTATGTTAGTCAATGCACTAATGTTTTCTGATTTTCTATTATGAACTAAACCGAAAATAGAGTTACGGTACAGAACCAGAAGTTAAGTTCCGATTTAGTGTAAATTTTAATAGATGATTGTGCGCACCAGAAACAAATTTCCGATTTCTAGAAGTATTAGTAAAAATTCACGTAGTGCGCTAAAAGAGTATGTGGTTAGTTAAAAAATCCACTTTGTTTATCTCCTACTCATAAGAACGAACCTAGGTTGAAGAGTACGTGGGCTGAGGCGCCCACAAAATTTTGAATAGTCTTCTTTTAATATTTTAATATCACATAATATATTATAATATGTTATAATGTTCCTTTAATATCACATATACTACATAATATATTACTCATTTGTACACAAATTATTATTTATTATATTTTTAGAAAATAAAATTGTATTAACCTTTCATCAAGATATATAATAATAACTAACATATATTTTAATATGTCTTTATAATTTTAATAAATTCAAATATTATAGTGAAAATGCAACAAATATTTTGAAAATCAAAACGATAATTTTTAATTATTTTTTATATTTTACATTTGATATATGATTACCTCCACTATTCAAATTTTAAATTTTCTGGGTCCGTTCCTGCTTACTCATCTTTGTATAACTGACTAATAAGTGTCATTCTTTATAGTAAACAATTTTCCATATCCAATTTATTTATAGTGTTGTACTTTAGTGTTTTTCTTAAAATGATGACATGAAAGTTGCAAACTTACTCATTTTGTTACGAAAAGTTGTGGCCACTCCCATGTCAGCAACACTTTATTTGTCTGTACAATTAACTTGAAGAATTACTGCTTGAAATAGTTTACTACACTAATTTGTACTATAACCCATAACATTTAATTAGGGTGGCTTACTATCAATTAGAAGAGGATTATTATAATTATACAGTAATTTAACATATAACAATTAAAATATTAAAATTTATCTGTGATTGACTTAGAACACCAAAGGTTATTCAACAATACTATAAAAAAATTGACAAAACTATTATTTTGTCTTAAAATTAGACAAGGCAATAAATCCTATTGTTCGCGCATAAAATCTATTGCCTGAACTATTAAGGTTAGGTAAGAGATATGAGTAATCGGACAAGTAAAGCAAGGGTATTTCTAACACCATTTTTCTAAACCTCAAATAAATATAGCATAAATCAGAGTAAAATAGAATGCATACATACAAAGGGTGATACATGTCATTTTCCATACAATAGAAAACCAACAAAACAAATATTAACATGCATCTGGTCATAATCATAACACATATTTAAATCTCATGCTTCAACAATTATGCATATCACAACAAAATATTTCTTTTCTCAGATAATATCAATGATTAATCCCATATTATAATCATTAAACAACATAATAATGAATTCGTAACATAAACAAGTTATATGAGCCCACATATCGACACTAAGGCCACATCACATATCATCTCAACATACAAATCCAAAACAAATGAGAATACATAACCATATGATATCTCATAGCAAACATGAGTTCAAATAACCTCTATGTTACATGACTAAAGCAATGACTCACTACCTAAGAATACATAATAAACTGAGCTAACTAAGCTCATAAGTAACCTCGTGCGAAGCACTGCTATCTTCAGAAGCTGCACGATGTCGCATAGAACATCACATACAACAGAAGAGTGAGAATTCAAGTCATTACGAATATATATATATAATACAACAATGTATATAACACACCTATAGACAAGAACCCATCACTCTTCATATAATTGTCTATACAACATGGCATTAATACAACAAGTTCTAACACAATTATATCCAAATATATTATCACATACACATACACATTCCAAGCAAAACATCACATAACAACAAATGTGACTCTAATGCAATTCAATGTGACTCATGCATGTGGTACCATCGTGAACATCAAGATCACCTCGCTCCCATATTCAGATAAGACCAGAGCCACCATATGTGAACCCAAAGTTTCACCGCCTCTATTTTCACTCAAAGGATAAAAGCCAACAATGTGAACCCAAAGTTTCACCGTCTCTATTTCCACTCAAGTATCAAAGCAACCATGTATGCATATGCAATTCACCAACAACATATGCAAATTAAAAATTTTCACCAATCATAATTATCAAGCATATCACAATAATCCAACACCTTGAATTATCCACTTTTGCACAACAAACATACATCATAGTAACACCAACAACAAAATAATACACATAGTATTCATCTTCATTACACACATCACGAATAACATACATCATCTCATCACCATACAATCATAGTTAACTTATAGAAATGATACTACTCATGTTATTCACATTTTACCAATTTCATGACACACATATACATATACACATGTCATTCTACACAAATCATTTAATGATCCCAACATCTAGTTCCAACAATTCTAGCTCTATCATGTAGTTATTTCATTAGCTTTTAAATGATACGAACGACAAGTCAAACGGATAACCGAGTAAAAAGTTACGAATTTTTAAATATTTTAAGATTTTTCCTTTTTACTCAATGGTAATCGGTTACCCCCTAGTGGGAATCGATTACTGTTTTCTTCAAAAATATTCTGTCAGTTCAAATTGAGAAACCCGGTTACCCCCCAGAAGAAACCGGTTACCCTTCATAAAATTCCCCAAATCCCATATTTTTACACGTGGTAACCCGTTACCCCTAGCCACGAACCGGTTACCCTTGTTATAATCAGAAAATTCTGCATTTTAAAAGCTACGAGTTCCATTTCCTTTCTACTCAAAATCACTTTTATATAATACCCAAACATGTTAGCTTCTGGTAATCAACAACACACATCATATAATACAATCCTAACACATTTAACACATTAGTTTCATTTAATTTCATGGATTTCTACACAAACCCTAACCTATAGAATTCTTAGGTTTAGAAATTGAAATCAACTACAAAACCTTTCATGTTACTACCCATTGCATACCATACATACCCATAATAACAAGGATTCCTCCCTTACCTCTTGAAGACAAATCTTTGTTTTCCTGCTTCTTTCTTCCTTCTTCTCCTCTTCTCTTCTTTTCTCCTCTTTTATCTTCTTTTCTCTTACTTTGTGTTATGACAACATAACTCTCATTCTCTTCTTACTACTCTATTTTCTTAATCGACTTAACTCACTTACCCACTCAATTTCTAATAATTAGGCCTATTACTAGGTAATTACTATTCTTACCCAAAAATTTCAATTATCCAAATATTACATATATTCAAATAATCTACATATTCACCAAATCACACAATTTAATTAATTACCATTTAATATAATAATTAATAAATAACTAATACATAAATATTAAAATTTGGGAAGTTACAGTATTCCTGCAGGGTATATACTTCGAATCATCAGGCCTAGCTGTACAGACCGGGCTGTGTCTGCCTAGTTGTACAGGCTGGGCTTTGTCTGCCTAGTTGTGCAAGCCAGGCTATGACTGCCTAAGTGTGTCAGACCGAGTTGTATAGGTCGGGGAGTATCTGCCTAACTATATAGACTAGAGAGTGTCTGCCTAGCTATGCAGGCCGGGCTACATCTGTCGAGTTGAGCCAGGACAGGTTGGTAACATCACTCAATGGACCGCAGTTACAGACGTTACAAACCATTATGAGCGGTTATGAATGTTACATTATTTATGAGGACGTTACAAAACGGTTTTAATAACCATTAGACTAAGGACTTGCCTATATAAGGAGTCCTTGAGGAATGAACTGGGGGCTCTCTCGATCTCTGGACCTCTCACTCATCACACCATACAATACACATAGGGCTCCCGACTGAGGGGTAAGCAAGACACATAGCTTGGAGCTCAAGGTAACTCGTTTGAGCCTCTAAATCCCTAAATATCACAAATATAATTTTTTTAGCAAGAACATCCGTACATGCGGGTATCTACCTGCTATTACAAAAGACGAGGATGAATCGGGTAATTGAGACACTAGTATCCATCCCGAATCCGTTCAGTTTTTTTATGTACATTATTATTTATTTTTGATAATTTAGAATATTAAATATGTGATCAATATTTTGATAAATTGAGTTATATTTATTATTTAAAATATTTGAAATGTATGTATGAATTTTTTTTAAGATTGTTTAATTTTATTGTTTATAATTTAATTTTGTAAAAAATAAAATTTTTATTAAAAAATTAATATTAATAAATCGATAGTGACGGGGCGAGAATATCATAATCCATTTGAGACGAATTTGAATTTTAATATTTCATTCCTGTTTTAATTTGAGGCGAGAAACAACGATTATTTGAGAATTTATATATAAATTTGGAGAGATAAAAACTGTCTCTCTAATATGCCCAGTTGCCATGCTACAAATAGTGGTTGTATGTCAGTTTAAGGTAAAAAAATATATGTAAATTGTGAAATTGTTATTCCAAATTCTTTAACTTTGTTAGGGGTAATAATGTGTCATCAATAATAATAATAATAATAATAATAATAATAATAATAATAATAATAAGGTGATCGGTGCATATTGATATTTTAAATCTTTCTTATATAACATAACATATATATATATATATATATATATATATATATATATATATATATATATATATATATATATATATATATATATATATATATATATATATATATATATATATATATATATATATATATATATATATATATATAGTCCAATTCTATTGAACACAATAATTTTTAGATCTTATAACTACGGTTCAACAACACGCTATCTTTTAGAAGTATTTTCTGAAACAACTCAAGTTATTCTTTGAAACTTTTATTCGTCCACCCACCTATGCCTTAAGATTAAATAGTTTTAACACGACTGACACTTTTATAAATTTTTTGTAATCTGAATCTAACGACTCTTTCATGTCCCCTTTTAAAGTATCTTTCACAAGGAGAAATGCTAACATAGTCACAAACCTAAATAAAAATGTCTTAGGTACACTCACTTTTTTATTTTTTATTTTTTTATTAACTAAAAAATAACCAAATTAATTATTTATTTTGCTTTTGAGTGTGTGCCCAAAGTGTTGTGCCTATATGTTTGTGATTAGGTAAGATTTGCTCCTTTCACAAGGGCTTTCTTAAAAGTATCTACTCCAATATTATGTATTATATCTTCTAGAGTATAATTCATAACTTTATCATCTTCAACTCTATGTGACACGTGTTTTTTTGGTCACTTCATCATACCATATCCATATTCCGTGTTATTTAGAATAATTTCATCACAACCACAATGATTGAATATAACAACTCTTGGATGTTTTTGCGTATTTTGGCTAATTTTACAATGACACTACAAAATTCATTAGTTAGAAAAATAAAATTTCCACGAATTCAAGAAATTGAATCAATACATTCTCGTACTCTTTACTTAATCTATTGACTCTCATTCAATTACGATCTATAATAACATGCAACTTCTAAAAGTAAAATAATAATGAACATTATGAAATAACACAACAACTACAAATACCTAAAAAATAACAATGTATATTATACTATAAGTCTAAAAACCATGACAATAACAACAACAACGAAAACAATAACAACCACGACAACAACAACGATAACAACAAGAACACCGACAACAATATTCACATAAGAGAGTTCTACATACTATAAATGTGAAGAAAATTGTTGATTTGAGATTCGAGTTTCCTTTCCTCCTTGAAAAATACGGTGTTTCAGTTCTACATACTATAAATTTATCTAAATCTAAAGAATTATATTCATAAGATTGCATTCTTAAATAACTATTATACAAAGAATACGATAAAATATATTGTGAAAATAATATTTATAAATGAATAATATTTTACTTTCTATGATTTGTAAATTAAAATAAATATCATACAAAGAATATAATAAAATATACCAAAATACACGTTGATTTCTCTAAAGAATTAAAGAAATATATATTAGTTACTAAGATTTTATAACATGCTGCAGTTTGGTTTGGTTCAGTTTGCAAAATACAAATTGCAAACCGAACTAAACCACATGATTCTGTTAGAAAATGACCCAAATTTGAACTAAATACAATTTTTTTCAATTTCGATTTGATTCAGTTTGATTTTGCAATTTTTTATTAGATCGGTTTGATTTTAAATACCCCTAAATCGTTTGATCTCAGATATTTTTTTATTGAGATGAAAGTTCCGTCATTAAATATACTATTTGCAGTTGACTTATTGATTTTTAACTATAGTAATTATTTATATTTATGTATTAATATGAAAAATTATTGATATTTATAAATTTAAATTTTCAAAATTTTCAAAAAGTTTATTCAAGAATATCTCCTTGTAAGCATTTATGTACAAGTGCATATGGTAAAACTAGTGGTTGCTTCTAAGCCCACCCTCCACATTTAGAGCATATGCATATATAGAATATATATAGAATATGTGCTAAAAGTATAGTAAGTTGCACTTACACATAACAAGACCTTGAAGTATATATCTAATTAATTAGCACTAGGTTTCTATCTTATAATAAAAAGGTAGAGTACATTATTTGATCAAATGAATTCCCATTGAACCTCTTTTTTCATGGTTCTATATATGTACCAAAATTGCTTCAATTGGGAGTGTAGGCATATGCATGTTGAATGAAAAGCTAATAACCTAATACCAACTCAACTTATAATGCTTGCTTTTCTTTTGTCCCTAAAAAGATATGTCGTTGACGTTGTTAGGAATTAGGACAAATGACAAATCAATCTTATAAAAGATATCGGTCCCTTTAGGACCATCCACTCCTAAATTCAATATTAGAAAGATGGTGACAGGAGTCACAGAGTGGAATAGAAATATCGACATATATAATATAATACTTTAATACTAGGCTAATCTTACCCCACATTGACATTATCATGTTGTGCTTTATTTAGTGACATGGACTTCCTTTACTCCAAATAATTCCACATTCGGTCACATGATTTCAATCACAAAATCTTACTAATTTAACTTGCGTTTGATTTCACAGTAGTCTTTCTTAAAACCATGGCAAAAACTACGATGAGACACTTTATAATTGATAGAAAGGGTGGCGGAAAACCTCAGTGTATTTGATTTGGCGATGAAAAAAATTAATTTTAAATTAATTATAATTAAAAATAAAATTATTTATATTTAAATAATTTACGCAACAATAAATTGAACATTAAATTTTAATATGAAAATTATGTTTGAATTCAAAAAATATAAATTATAATTTTAAATATAACTAATTCTAAAAATAAAATTAACTATACTTGAAATAAATCAAATAACTCAAAATCATTTCTAAATCAATTTCATATCTCTAAAATTATTTATCTCTTCCAAAGACTAAATCAAACATGTTGTGGCAAAATTTAGCATTTTCCTCAAATATTATAAAATTGAGTTAAATTAAGACCTAAATTAGGTCCTATGTGTAAGCATGAATGGTGTCTTGAAGATCATATATTGAATTGTATACCAACTTAATCAGACAACATATGGAATTGTGTGAGAGTAGATAAACAATTTTCTCTACATAGGTCCACCACCTTAAAGAGCCTTAAAGGTACAACAACTATTTTTTTTTTCTCGTGATAGAAAAATCATGATATATCATAATTCCTACCTTGTATTTGGACCCCAACCTCATCTTGAAACCGACTTGTATAACACGTCTCAATATGTAATTTTGATGTTATACTTTGAAAATGTTTAAACATTCATGTAAATGTAATTAGTTATTATTAGGTAAAGAACACATTCATATAAAGTTACGGTGTCTAATTTTGTAAAAGTATCTTGCAAAATTTTAAATGATAGTAAATTAAGAGCCACGGTCTGGCAAGTCAGTATGAAGTTTGACCGTTTGTCTAAAATGGACCACCGTATGAATAGGTCAATTTTTTTAAATATTTTAATATTTTAACTAATATAATATAATTAAAATAATACTTGAAGTTATAAATGACCGTTTGAAGTTATAATTAATATAATATAATTAAAATAATAGTTTGAAGTTATAAAATCCTAACTAAGTTATAAGGACGGAAGAGATAATGACAGAGTATGATAGAGGCCGCAGATGTTATTTGCCTTAAAGGCACCACAGTTACGTGAATATGAAAGGTCATGGCTGATATGTTTCGGCTGCAAGATTCATGAACTCGTATAAATAGGGCTCCCACTAGTGGGATAAACAGGACATTCGATAGCTTGGGGTTCAAGATACATTGTTTGAGCCTCTAAATCCCTAAACACATTTACAAAGTTTTTCTAGCAATAACATTTGGCGCCCACCGAGGGGCCTCGGTGAAATTTATCCCAGGCCAGAGGCGCACAGTAGTAAAGCACGATGTCAACAACACCTCCAGGGAGTGACCCGTCAGACTTGGCGCAATTGCTGGCTATGATTGACGATTTACGTCAACACAATGACACCCTTCAAGATTGTGTCTACGCTCTTCAGCATAGGAACGCAGACGAAACTGAGGAGCAGGAGGCAGAGCCATTGGAACCACAACTTTTGTCCTAGATTATCTGGGATGATCTCGTTCCAGAGAATTTTAAACCTCCTGTTCTGGCGGCATATGATGGAAAGACTGATCCTTAGGAGCATATTATTTTAGTCAATAATACCATGGCGTTGATAGGGGCATCTAATTCCTTGAAATTCAAGCTAATGGCTGGTACTTTAAGGGAATTTGTGCTACGGTGGTACATGAGCCTGCCACGACTCTCCGTGACAAGCTACCGGGATTTTACTAGAAAGATAATTCAGCAGTTCTCTGCAAATCATCACCGGAAGGTAGCTAACACCTTGCTGTTTAGTGTCAGCGCCCAAGACAACAAGCGTGAACTACATGGCTAGATTCAATGAGGAGGCCATAAAGGTTTCCCACCCTAATCAAGAGATTTTTGTGGCGGCGTTTCAGCATGGGCTCAAAGCTGGGCAATTCAACGAGTCATTGGCTCAGAAGCCGGCTACGAGCATGGATGAAGTTATCACCCGGGAAAAGTGTTACATAAAAGGTGAAGAGAGAAACATGGAGAAGAGGACCCATGATGCTAAAAAGAAAGGCAAGGGCCGAGACGATAGCTCGGATCAGAGGACCCGGTCCCGGGATCAGTCAACGTCTCGGGAACATACCCGGGAGAAGCGACCTCAGCCACTGTCACGTTAGGTCCTAAGACCGGGTTAAACCTTTACACCATTAAATTCCAGAAGGGAAGACATCTGGAAGGACATTAATCATTTGAATCTGTTTCCTGAATCGTGGAAGCCTGACACGGCAAATGACGTTATGGGAAAAAAATATGGAAGCTTGGTGTGCTTATCACCGCATCAGAGGGCACACGACGGAGGCATGTGTTCATTTGCGCAAGGAGATAGAAAAGTTGATTCATAGGGGCAAGTTGTTGTCCTACGTGAAAGACGGCCCAAGGAAGAACGACAGGCGTAGCCCACCACCGAAATGAGAGGAAGCTTCAGGCTCTCCATCAAAAAAGAAGGGTAAGACAGCCGAGGAGGTTCGTGAAGCAAGATTGACCCGACATACGCTCAACACCATATCAGGTGGATTCGCTGGAGGCGGATCCACGAGCTCATCCTGGAAGAGATACGTGTGGGGAGTAATGCACGTGGCTCAGGCTGGGCCAACCGATGATGACCCCAGGATAATAGTTTTTCCCGGTAAGACTCGAAGGCATTTTGCCTCATGAAAATGACCCCATGTTCATTAAGGTGCATATCAGATACTGGGTGTGAATCGAGTATTGGTTGATCTGGGAAGTTCAACTGACGTTATGTACTGGGAAGCTTTTAAGGGGATGGATTTTGACCCCAAGGAGTTGTTACCATTCAGTGGAACCTTGGTGGGTTTTTTTGGCGAACAGGTGCAGGTGTTGAGCCATCTCACAGTATTGACCATTTTTAGAACAAACGAAAATGTCAAGGATGTTCGGGTCCTATACCTGGTGGTTAATGCTTCCTCACCATACAAAATCATCATTGGAGGACCATCCTTCAATTCCCTGGAGGCGGCTTTGTCAACACTATACCTCACCATGAAGTATCCATTAGATGAGGCTCGCGTTGGTATTGTCCAGGGGGATCAGGGTTTGGCCAAGAAATGCTACAAGGACATCATGCAAATTAAGAAGAAGTCGGTGCCTGTCGAAGAGCCGGCATACCATAAAGTTAATATGGTGGATATCGATCCTAGAGAGGATCCTAAGGAAGACAACTTGACTCCCCAGGAGGAGACGAAAGAGGTACAGATCAGTTTCCAACCTTCAGAGATCACTCACTTGGGAACGGAGCTATCCGTTGAGGAGGAGGCCAGGATAATCCAAGTTCTAAGGCAAAATTTGGACCTCTTTGCTTGGAAACCTGCTGATATGCCAAGGACCAACCAAAATGTTATGTGCCATAACCTGGCCCTTGACCCAGATGTGAAGCCAATATCTCAACGGAAGTAGAAAAGTGGTGAAGAAAAGAGGAAGGCTATTACAGAGGAGGTTGAGAAACTGGTTAAAGTCGGGTTTGTTGGGGGAGTTCAATACCCAACCTGGCTCTCCAATGTGGTCATGGTCAAAAAGAAGACGGATCTCAACAAAGCATGTCCAAAGGATCCTTATCCAGTACCTCATATTGATCGGCTAATTGATGGGGCTTCGGGGTTCCGACTCCTAAGTTTTTTAGATGCCTACTCGGGGTATAATCAAATCAGAATGAACTCAGCAGACGCTTCAAAAACAACCTTCATGACATGTCGAAAGAACTATTACTACAAGGTAATGTCGTTTGGTTTGAAGAACACCAACACGACCTATCAAAAGCTCATGGACATGGTGATCGCTCCACAAATTGGGTGAAATACTGAAGTGTATGTGGATGACATGGTTGTCAAGACTATTGTTGACCGCAAGGATGTTGTTGATATAGAGGAAACTTTTGCAGCAATTAGGAAGTATAATGTGCGCCTGAACCCGGATAAATGTACTTTCGGGGTACAGGATGGCAAGTTCTTGGGTTTCATGTTGACAAGTCGGGGAATATAAGCCAATCCGGACAAATGTCAGGTGGTGATTGACATGAGGAGCCCGACAATAATCTGCGAAGTTCAACAATTAACTGGCCGGTTGGCAGCGTTGTCCCGCTTTTTGTCTTGTGCAGCTGACAAGTCAATTCATTTCTTCGCAGCTATCAGAAAAAGGGCGGATTTTGAATGGACTGATGCGTGTAAGCAAGCATTCTAGGAGGTGAAACAGTTCCTGTCAACTCCTCTAGTTCTTACTTGGCCAAAGGAGAATACTCAGCTAATACTATATCTCGCTGTGTCCGACCATGCTATCAGTTCTGTGTTGGTACAAGAAGGAGAGGCCGGAGAGCGGCCGATTTACTTTGTCAATAAAGTGCTAAAAGGAGCAGAGTTAAGGTACCAGAAAATTGAACATTTGGCCCTAGCTTTGGTGACAATAGCTCGGAAGCTAAGGCACTACTTCCACGGGCATCCTATCTTGGTAAGAACAAACTTTCCACTAAAGTAAATATTTAAAAAGCCGGATCTGGCCGGAAGAATGGTGTCTTAGGCAGTGGAGTTTTCCGAGTATGACATTGATTTCACTCCTCGCGTCAGTATAAAATCTTAGGTCCTAGTAGATTTTATGGTGGAATTTAGCTCCCCGCCTAGGAATGATTCAGCAGCGAGATGGATTCTTTCCGTTGATGGATCGTCAAATTTGAAAGGTAGTGGAGCCGATATAGTCTTGGAGGGACCTGGAGACATAATGCTCGAATATTCATTGCGGTTCGGTTTTCAAACAAGTAATAACCAGGCCGAGTACGAAGCCCTAATAGTTGGTCTGAAGTTGGCCTTGGAGGTCAGGGTAACTCATCTGCTTGTCTGGACAGACTCGCAATTGGTGGCCTAGAAGGTGGAAGGAAGTTTTCAGGAGAAAGACCTCATCTTGATAAAGTATGTCCAACAAGCGATATTACTTTGTAAGAAGTTTGAAGGGTTTGAGATTTTCCATATCCCTAGAGAAGAGAATGCCCGAGCCGACCTCCTAGCTCGTTTGGCTAGTACTAAGGGGTCGGGAATGAATAAATCAGTGATCCAAAAGACTTTAACATTGTCGAGTATTGAAAAAGAGAAGGTGCTTGTGGTTGAGGAGGAAAACGGTTGGATGACTCCCATCATCAAGTATCTTCAACAAGATATTTTACCTAGTGACAAAGAAGGGGCCCGACAGGTTAAGAAGATTTCAGCAAGGTTTGTGATAGTCTCTAACAAACTTTATAGGCTAGGGAGAGCTACTCCTATGCTATATTGTGTGTCCGAGAAGGACGTTACTTTGGTAATAAAAGAAGTTCATGAAGGCATTTGTGGAAATCATGTTGGCGGTTGATCTCTATCCAGTAAGATACTACGCGCTGGATATTTTTGGCCTACTATGTTGAAGGATTGTACTCACTTTATTTCTCATTATGTAAAAGGCCAAATGTTTGCACCTAGCATCTACACACTGACCTAGCTTCTTCACTCTGTGGTGGTTCCGTGGCCTTTTCAGCAATGGGGGCTGGCATTCTTGGACCATTTCCCGTGGCTCCAAGACATCTGAAGTTTCTTGTTCTAGTTGTTGATTATTTCACAAAGTGGGTGGAAGCCGAGGCTATCGCCCAGATAACAACAGAAAGAGTATGTCATTTTTACTGGAGGAATATAATCTTTCGCTTCGGACTCCCACGGGTCATTGTATCCGACAATGGGACACAGTTCGCAAGTGCTTCTGTTGTTGATTTTTACAGGAACCTGGGAGTTATGAACAAGTTCATCTCGATAGAGCATCCACAGGAAAATGGTCAGGCTGAGTCCGCCAACAAAGTAATATTGAATTCAATAAAGAAGAAACTGGATGAAGCCAAGGGACTATGGGCGGAGCACCTTCAGGAAGTGTTATGGTCATACCACACAACCATTCACTCAACAACCCATGAAACGCCCTACATAATGGTCTTCAAAGCCGATGCTATGAAGTATGATCCATGTGGAGGTGACTTTACCCTCATGGAGGAGGGAGAGTTTTGATGAACACGCTAACATTCAGGGGTTGAATGAAGATGTCGATCTGTTGGAAGAGGTGAGGAATGAAGCTCATCTCAGAGAAATTACTGCCAAGCAAAGATTGGCACAACGTTATAACTTGAAGGTGAAGAAACGAGGCTTTGAAGTCGGAGATTTGGTTCTCAAAAGGGTTACAGATCCTACAAAGAAAGGAAAATTATCTCCCAATTGGGAAGGTTCATTTCGGGTATCGGAGAAGCTCAATAATGGTGCTTACAAGTTAGAGACTCTGGAGGGTATAGAAATACCTAGAACTTGGAACATAGCTACTCTCAAATTTTATTTCAGTTGAATGATGTAAGTTGCATAAATAAAGATGGTGCACTCTTTTTCCTAGGCAAGGGCCATCGTTTTTAATGAGGCACCTTAAAATTAATTTTAGTTTGTGAAGACCAAATAAGTTGTAATCTATGAGCGCATTGCACCTCGACTAGGGCTTGTTAAGGTACTGGTTTCAAGAGCATCCTCCCCGGCTTCATGCCACGCCTCTATGGTACAGGCTCTGCACTTGATGCATCCTACAACTCGGCTCAATGCCTTGGTTCAAGATACTTAGCTCAGACTTGCTCAGGCATAGCCCCAACGTTTCACCACAACTCGGCTCAATGCCTTAGTTCAAGATACTTCGCCTGGACCTGCTCAGGTATAGCCCCGGCGTTTTGCCACAACTCAGCTCAATGCCTTGGTTCAAGATACTTCGCTTGGACCTGCTCAACTATAGGCCCGACGTTTCGCCACAACTCGACTCAATGTCTTGGTTCAAGATACTTCGCTTGGACCTGCTTAGGTATAGCCCCGATATTTTGCCACAACTCGGCTCAATGCCTTGGTTCAAGATATTTTGCTTGGACCTGCTCAGGTATAGCTCCAGCGTTTCGCCATAACTTGGCTCAATGCCTTGGTTCAAGATACTTCGCTTGGACCTACTCAGGTATAGCCCCGACGTTTCGCCACAACTTGGCTCAATGCCTTGGTTCAAGATACTTCGCTTGGACCTGCTCAAGTATAGCCCTAGTGTTTCGCTACAACTCGGCTCAATTCCTTGGTTCAAGATACTTCTCTTAGACCTACTTAGGTATAGCCCCGACGTTTTTCCACAACTCAGATTAATGCCTTGGTTCAAGATACTTCACTTGGATCTGCTCAAGAATAGCCCCGACGTTTTGCCATAACTCGGATCAATGCCTTGGTTCAAGATATTTTGCTTGGACCTGCTCTGGTATAGCCCCGGTGTTTCGCCACAACTTGGCTCAATGCCTTGGTTCAAGATACTTCGCTTGGATCTTCTCAGGTATTGCCCCGGCGTTTCGCCACAACTCGGCTCAATTCCTTGGTTCAAGATGCTTCGCTTGGACCTGCTCAGGTATAGCCTCGACGTTTCGCCACAACTCGTCTCAATGCCTTGGTTCAAGATATTTTGCTTGGACCTGCTCAGGTATAGCCCCGATGTTTCACCACAACTCGGATCAATACCTTGGTTCAAGATACTTTTGCTTGGACCTGCTCAGGTATATCCCCGGTGTTTCGCGACAACTCGGGTCAATGCCTTGGTTCAAGATATTTCGCTTAGACTTGCTCAAGTATAGCCCCGACGTTTCGCCACAACTCGACTCAATGCCTTGATTTGTTTCAATGAGCTTGTTCAGGTACGACCTAGCAAAGCAAAACTTTGAAAAAGGACTCGGGGGCTGGCCTGCTTGCAAAGGATGAGCATACTCAATACAGCCTAAGCTTTACGACCTATAGCCCGACAAGATCTAGACGTTGCATGTCAGGATAATAATAAGGTCGGCTAAAGTGAAAAAAAGGATTGTGTCTTTCACTTAAAGTCTTCACGGCTTCAAGAAAACCATTTGACTAGGGGGCTGCTATATCACACATCTCTGTTCACACAGTTAAAGCATAAAAGTAATTCATACAAATAGGCTAATTAAGCGTGTGAATTAAAATCAAAGTACGAAATACAAAGTACGAAATTTAAAGAACCCAAAGGGGAAATTGTCTGTAAGGTTTACAAAATGCACCCACCAAAAAGGGTGACTGACTTGGAACAAAATCCTTCAAAGAAAATGAAAACAGATAAAGCTAAGTGGACTTGAGGGTGAGGTGTCCACAGTTTATGGTCCTTCATCTTCTCCGTCATTATCATCGACTTCCACCAGCTTCCCGTCCACTATGACCTTGAAGAAGTCAACTTTTGAGAGGTCAAGCTCGGGATACAGACAGGCAACCTGGTCTTTTACCCGGTCAAAGGCCACGTCTCTAGCGTTAAGAACATCCAGCCGAGATCTGTCCAAAGCCTCTTTGAGTTCTGAGAAGGACTTTTCTAAAGCTTGTCGGTCGACTGATAGCTCGGCAGTGGAAGTCTTCATCAGGGAAAGCTCTTTCTCCTAAGTATTCACCTTCTCACCAAGGTTTTTCTCTAAATACTTTGCTTTTTCATCGCTTTCATGTGATTTGGACTTAAGAAGTGAGTTTTCTTCATTGAGAGACTTTTCGTTCTCGGTTAGCCTTTTGACCTCATTTTCTAGCTCGGAATGCTTCTTGTCTACAATGTCCCCGGACTTAAATAGTCCTCGCGCCAGAATAGCACACCTCATCAAATATGAGCTTAAGTGTTGTGTGATCTTATGAGGCCCGAGGCTATTCACCTTGTTCACGTCCTCAGTAGTGTTGAGGTAGTCGTATAGGAACTTTATGCCATCAAGGTCAGCAGACCAGAACTTGTTCTTAGTTGAGGGACGGGATGAGCTATCGCCAATTTCTCTCATCAGGGTAGAGAATTCCCAATCAACTTGGTTCACTTCATTGGTCATCATGGTTTTGAGTTTCTTTGGCATATTTTCTTCATCCGACTATACCTCTAAGGGGAGTTTGCTTGGAGATGCCGAGATCACCACCGTTTCCAGCACGCTTGACTTAGTACCTATGGTCTTTTTCTTTTTGGGCACGCGGATTTCTAAGCCGACTAAGTTTGATTTGGCCTCGGAGGGGCAACCAGCACCCTTCCGGGAAGTACGAGCTGCCACCATCAACTTTTTCTGCTCTTTCACTGACATATCAGTCATCTTATCTGCATGTGGAAAAACACGAAAAATGGTTAGTCAATAAAAACAAAACTTGGTGTGTAGGAAAGGCATAAAAAGAGACTTACCCAAGAAAGCTGGGATTTCATCATAAGGTAAAGACAATAAGTCCTTAACTTTGATCAGATGGAAGGAGTCTAAAATTCCAAGAGACTGAGTTTCTGAGTCGCTTAACGCATCCTAGTCAAAGCCAGAAATAAGGAGTGAGTTACTTGTCCCGTACAAAGGAAACCTGGGGTGCCCATCAGTGCCATAGATAACCTGTGGACACCGAGGACCACCCCTTCCCGGAGAAAACGCTCCTTGTAGCCTTTGAAATTTGAGTAGGCATGGCAATAAACCTGGCCCTGCCCCGAAAATAGCGGGAAAACCAATTTAACCGGCGAGTGTAAAACCTGCTTTTTATTCTGGTGAGGCGGGGCGGTGATGGTAATACCCGCCCCACACCCGCACCCGACCCGCACCCGCCAATTAAATTTATTTTATTTTATTTGTTTTTAATAGTTTTATTACTTATTTACATTTTTTTATACTTTTTAATGTTATAATATTATGTTTATTAGAATTATTATTTATTTTTTTTAAAATAAAATTTAAATAAAACTATCAAACTTGAAAAATACTTTTAAAATAATTAAGTATTTAGTTTAATTATTTATTTTTAACTTTATTGAAAAAAATATAAATATAAAAATAAAATAAAAATTTTATTCGGTGTGTAAACCTGCTTTTGTTGGTGGGGCGGGTGAACAAATTTTAGCCCAGTGCGGGTCAGGTCTGAGGCGGGTGCGGGTTTGGGTGTGCTTAAACCCGCCCCCAACCCGCCTCGTTGCCATCCCTAAATTTGAGGTATAGGCTTGAAGGAAGCTCCTTTTTAGGACACCACTTAAAGTTACCCAGCTTCCAGATTCCGTGTTCTTTACTTCAAAGAAGGAGAAAAATAGCCCTATAGTTGGAGTAATGTTCATAACCCTACAAATTAATTCGAAGGCTCTTATGAAATCCCAACTGTTCAGGCAAAGCTGTGAATGGGCTACGTTTGTTGTTCTAAGTATGTCGGATTCAAAGATGATAAAAGGGAAGCTAATGTTTAATTCTTCCAAAAACTCGACGTAAAAGTAAAACCATTCAGGGTTTACTCCTTTAGGCCGGGACATGCAAACACACTCCCCAGTTTCACAGGCTTCAAGAACCATGTCATCTTCGTTTCCTGTGGAGGAAATATTCCAGAGAGAACGGAGCGTTGCGATCTCGATATCTCTAATAACACTTTGTTTGAAGCCTATGACTTCTGCTCTAAATGGTGTGTTGGTTTCCATCAGTATATCCACGGAACCTGAATAGTTAGGTTCAGAATCACTATCAGAGGTTAGAACTTCAGAATTAATCTTGATCATAACCCTCTCTAGTTCCTCTACCCCTAGGACATCTCTCATCTCTTGCATGCATTCCTCCCACAAGGCTCTACGTTCATCATAATTTAAATGTTTTCTATGACCTAAATCATCACATTCTCTAATAACCACCATCCTATGAGAAAATAAAGAGAAAGGTGGAAGGAAAAGAAGGAATACTTGGAAAAAACGATTGAAGGAGTTGGAGAGGTTCGGACTTTGCAAGCAGCAACGGAGATTTTATGGAGAGGAATGAAAAAGGAAAATATGTTTTTAAAAAGGGGAAAAGAACGTTATAAAAGGGAAAATGAAGAGGTAGCGTGTTGGCATTTAAAACCCACTATGGTAATCATTATACCTATGTCAGGGTAGGTGAATGTTCAGAAAAACTAGGGAATGTAATACACGCCTCACAGGTCATCAAAAATCGACGTATATCTTGGCTAAAATTTATGTTCCTTATCGACCACAAAACTTCAAGGCATGAAATCATGTGCTCGGGGGGCTTATGATCATACATAAAATCCTAACCGAGCTATAAGGACGGAAGAGATAATGACAGAGTATGAGCCGAGTATGAAAGTCGGACAAATAGGCATATGAAGGCGGAATACGGACCGAGTATGGTTCTCGGCGGATCATGCATATGAAGGCAGAATACGGTCTGAGTATGGTTCTCGGCCAATCATACATATGAGGGCGGAGTATGGTACGAGTACATACCTAAAAGCGTCACGATCCAGCCTGACATCGTTATAGCCAACCCGGAGCTTTAAAAGGAGTGTAACTGCCACCTTAAAAGCTTGGCGGCGCACGTTACAAAGGAAATAATGATAGAGGCGGTAGACGTTATTTGCCTTAAAGGAACCACAATTATGTGGATGTGAGATGCCATGGCTGGTATGCTTCGGCTGCAAGATTCATGGACTCGTATAAATAGGGCTCCCACCAGCGGGATAAGCAAGACATTTGATAGCTTGGAGTTCAAGATACATTGCTTGAGGCTCCAAATCCCTAAACACATTTACAAAGTTCTTCTAGCAAGAATAATATATATATATATATATATATATATATATATATATATATATATATATATATATATATATATATATATATATATATATATATATGTGTGTGTGTGTGTGTGTGTGTGTGTGTGTGTGTGTGTGTGCAGTGTATACCATGAGAGATCAAATTACACTGAAGAGTTACACCATGTTACACTCGCTCAAAACGTTATTTCGGATTAATATTTTTTAAAATCAACCGTTGGATTAAAACATATCATCATATAGATCATACCTATAAAGTTTCATATTAATCTATAATGGTTTACTATACAATCAAGATATCCAAAAATTAACGTCAAAATGAACTTCCATATAACATTAATTTTGATGTAGTTCAATGACATAGTAAATCATTATAGATTAGTCTCAAACTTTATAGGTTGATCTATATTATAGTATGTTTCAATCCAACGGTCAATTTTAAAAAATATTAATCTGAAGTGACGTTTTTGAGCGAGTGTAACTCATGGTGTAACTCTTTGAGTGTAATTTGAACCTCTCTCTCTCTCTCTCTCTCTCTCTCTCTCTCTCTCTGGACTACCTGAATGCTAGCTGGGCATCCTAATCTCCTCGAGCCTTGAGCCTCTGATCGAGATCCTCAGCCTTGCTTGGCGTGACGAACGACGGGATCGCCCGCCACGCAAAGTCCCTTTCCCGACACCAATCGGGTGGAATCAATGCATATTCGAATCTGGAGCTATGTCCGTTATATCTCTCCTGCTCGACATAACGACTAGTTGCGGGCATAGTCGCTCGGTTTTGACCTAGTCAGCTCGAACGGCTATATTTGCAGGCCCGCATATCTCGGCCCAAATATAGCAACCAATGAGAATCCTCCTATGTCCACTATATAAACCCTCATATATTTGAGGGCAAAATATCACTTTCTTACACTCAAAACCCTAATATTTTATACCCTCTTCTTTATACATTTGCTTACTTTAGCATTAGAGTGCCTTACAGGTACACCACCCCTTCCTCAATGTTAACTTGCTCGAAATATATCACAACTGGTTTCGATCTTGTTCATTGTGGCACCATCTGTGGGAACTATCTTCCTCATCTTCGTTCATCATCCCGATATCAGAAGATCAAAGATACTCTTGAAACCCCTAACAAGATGGTTAATTTCAACGATCAACTTATTTTCGGCAAGATCGTTCTCTCACCTGTCCGAAAGACGGACATGCCTATTCCCTCTCCTCGTCTAGAGGACACCATTGATCCCAGGGATGGCAGGAGCACATCCCCAAATTCTGAAGATGTTGTCGGCCTAGATTTCCTCTTGGATAACCAAAAAACCAAGGATCAAGCTGACGACCCCGTCACAGCTCAACCCTAAGCACCACTGTCGATCAATACGGATCTAGCATTAGTCGCTATTCATCGCCTCAATCGACTAACTCCTCCTCCTCCAAAGGTCCATCGAGACTCGAAAGAACCGCCTCGCTCCACCTCAGAGATCTAAAACGGTTGTTTCACGTAGTCCCTCACCAAGAAGACCTTCTCGGAAAGAGGATTATTCTGAACGACATGCTTTGAAGACGAGGGGACATACCCCACCTCGGAAAAATTAGGGATCTCCCTTGCACAAAAAGATGAAGAATGAATCATATCGCCCCTCGCGATCGATCTTAGTCACCCAAATAAAGAGAAGAGAGAGAACTCCCCCCCATGACAAGAGAAACAATCGTTCTGTCTCCCTTTCTCACGACCAGAGCGATGAAGATGAGCATCACAGTCCTCTTTGTCGGGATATCATGGATATTCCTATTCTATCAGGTCTAGAAAAACCTCCCAGGCTCGGTCAATACGACGATACCATCGATCCCGACGAACATATCGAGAACATATAAAAGCCTTCCCGACGGATGGTCACATCCTAGAAGCACCTGAGGAGACTATTCTCCTGGCATTTCACCGCCTCCCGACGCCACCCAAAGTCAGAGGCATCCCTAGAAGCCATCATTCAGGGCAAAGAGGAATATCTCTGAGCGTATATCGAGAGGTTCAAACCAAGAATCCGTCCGAATCTCGACGACGGATGATATGAAAAAATATATCCTAAAAAAAGGACTACTCCCTCGTAGCGACTTCGAGAAGGTCGTAGGCATCAAAACACCCTCCACATTGGATGTTTTCCTTTTGAAGGCCCAATCATACATCCAATACGAGGAAAAGGAAGCCGCAAACTCTGCTCATGATACCCGACATAGGGAGAACGTCAAGAGCTCCAAGAATGAAGAGCCCTCGATATCTCGTGAGGAGGAGAAAGAAGGCGAGAAGACAAACCCCACAACTCAAGAGACCGCAAGGGGCCGATTATTCGATTTAGTGACTACACTCCCTTCACCACTTCTCGGGAGCGTATCTTTTTCGATTGTGCGAACTCCAAGTTCAAACAAGGGGGAGTACGCTTCCCTCGACAGACCTCGGCCAAACCGAGGGTAGATAACACTAAATATTGTAGATTTCACCATAGTCACGGAGACGTGATGGAAGACCGTATCCACCTAAAGGACGCAATTGAGATTCTAATCAGAGACGAGCATCTCAAGCAGTATAAGAAGAAAGAGTCTACGAAAGAAGAAACTCCTTCATCCAGTAAGGTCGAGGAAGAAAAACCTGCTGAGGGGTCTTTATGCCCGTAGCTATGAGCATATCGAGGTCGGAAGACTTATTCTTTCTCGATATAGATACCATCCCGACCTACTTCACCGCTCACAGCCCTTGGGAATGTTTCCCAACGGCCATGGTCATCTTCGGTGGAGGGTTCACCAAGAACTCCATCGGATCAATCAAGAGAAGATTCGACGACCTCGTCAGGACGAGTTCGGATCTGGGCCCCACCCTCGACAAAATCCAAGGCAAGTCTCATCCACTGACCTTCTATAATGAGGAGCTTGCAGGTACATCACCCCCTCCCCAACGTCAACTTGCTCGAAAGATCGTCAACCCTTCTGATTGTCTTAGATTCTGATCACTTGTTCAGATTATATATATATATATATATGTGTGTGTGTGTGTGTGAGAGAGAGAGAGAGAGAGAGAGAGAGAGAGAGAGTGAAAATTAGATAACTATTGTGATTGTATTAAAGATTTGGAAATTGTTATTTATTTAAATAAGATTAAATGATTTGAGTATCAAATAGCCACATAATACTATTTATGATAATTTAATATGTGTACAATATTCATTTTGATTTTGATTTTGTGAATAGTTTTAGGAGTAAAATAATAAATGGGAGGTAAATGATATGAATATCAAATAAGCACACAATATTATTTATAGAAGATATTAATACTTTTTAATTTTATATTTTAGTTATGTTATTTAAATTTCAAATTCTGTTTTTATTATTTAAATATTTTAATTAATATATTAATTAATATAATATAATTAAAATAAAAATCAAAATGAATCATTTAAAATTTTTGTACACATATTAAAGAATGAAATAATATTATTATAAAATACTATATTTTTATTACATTATATAAATCATTTATTTGATACTCAAATCACTTAATATTTATTTATTCTTTATATAATTAGTTGTGTTCATACATAAATATATTGTCCGGGCTAGGAGTGTCAAGATAGGGGCCGAGATGGACCTAGCAGTCGGAAACCGGGCAACACCTCAGCGAGACTTCTAGGTCGGAGCCGAGTGCTTAGGTCGGACGTGAATTGTCATATATCCACGGCCGACCTGTGCTGGCCGAATAGCATAAGGTCGGTTTGGTTTCCGTTACGCTACTTATGAGCCGGTTACGGACGTTACGAATCATTAGTAGCAGTTTCAAGTATTAATGGACGGTTACATCATTATGATCGTTAGTGATGGCTATGCTATAAAAAGAGGCTTTAGGGCCATAAGAAGACCATTCTCTCATTCTCTCTCTTAGCTACACGCTCAAGAGGGGTCTCTTACACCATATCTAAGGGCTCACAACTGCGGGGTAAGCTAGACCCAAAGCTTGGAGGCCATGCATCCCTTGTATGAGCCTCTGAATCCCTTAAGATCATATATGAGGTTTTTCCTGCAAGAACAAGTTGTATCTAAATAAATAATAAATTTTGAATCTATAACATAATCATAATATTTCTCTAATTTAATTAAATTCACTCTTATTTAAATAAATACAGTAAAATCATATGCTATGATAGATTAATCATTTATAATTTAACATCCTTATTTTAATTATATTATATAAATTAAAATATTTAAATAATAAAAAAACTCTTATTTAAATAAATACAGTAAAATCATATGCTATGATAGATTAATCATTTATAATTTAAAACCCTTATTTTAATTATATTATATAAATTAAAATATTTAAATAATTAAAAAAATTGATCTCGTCATGTGATCGTCCATTGGTTGGACAGGCGGCCAAATGCAAAAAATCTCTTCATAGGATCGTCCATTGGTTGGACGAATCGTTACTAAAATCATGACATTTTGAGAAATAAATTTCAAATTGTGACATTTTAGTATTTAAATTTCAAAACAGTGGCAGGTTTGTAAAAAAAATCTAGAAATTCCAAGTTAGAGAGACTCAGGAATATGTGGTAAGATAATTCTTTATAATGCATTTGGAATGTGGCATACTTTTAAAGGTATATAAGAAGATCGAAAAACACTTCTAAATACTTTGAATTTGTGTGATTCTTATATAAAGAGTTGAAGAGATTGAAAAAAATTTGAGAGACTATTTTCTTTCGACTCATTTATAATATTTTGTAATAACATATGAAACTATAATGAATCAGAGACTTGTTCTCTCTTCTAGAGTAGACCGATTTGATCGAATTAAGTAAATAAATTTTTTGTGTAGTCGTCTTTTATCTTCCTCTTATTGTAGATTTCTTACAGTATTTGGCAGATTAATTTTTGGTTTAGGTAATTTAATTTGCTTGTCATTGTCTCACCCATAATAGTTCTCAACGAAATTAATATTATTGTTAGACTTTGAACGAGAAGGTCTTGCTATGATTGAACCTTTAAATTGGTTAAGTTTACAAGTGTGCATCATGGATTTTAAATGAAATATCAAAAAAAAAAATTAGTGACAGTAATTTTAGGTTGTGAAAACTAAAGATGCAAGCGATCGTAACTCATCAAAAGTATATTGAATCATTGAAGGGTGAAACATAAATGTATGCGGTTTCGACGTTTCCAAAACTTGAATAATTGTATATGACCAAGTATTTTACTCATAAGTTTTGTCTAAAACAATTACTCTATTCAGTTTAAATGATAGAGAACTAAACCATAATGAAGCAATTGATGTAATTTTAGAAGATAATTGATGATCTGGAAAATATTGAGATAAAAACAATGATGATAACAAGACTTAACTCTTGTTAAGATCATTATCCATATCCTTTGGGAACTTTAAGACTTTTATTATGTATGGTAAATAGTGTACTCTTACTTTGGATGAAGTCCAAACAATTGTGAGATCTAAGAATTTTTAAAGGGTGAAAGATTTAAAGATAGGCGATATTGGTGGAGGCTTAAGGGTCTCCAAAGGATGACGTGACATATATGAGTGTCCAAATCAAAGAGGTTTTTTCGGGGGAAAAGGCTGGCGTAAAAGTTGCTTGCTTGATCGAGGCATGTCCATTCACATGAATAGATTTTCAGACACTTTAGTTCTATCATCTCAAGGATACAATTATGATGACCTTTGTTGTTATTCTTTGAATGTAGACGAATGGTTTCAAAAGTCACAAACACTTGAGTAAGGCATTCAAAAGTAAAGAAAGTCAAAGATGGTAGAATAACCGTACTTTTGGGCTTGTTAGACTACATAAGCAAAAAAAATCCGGGTGTAAGAGGATGCAAGAGGAAAAATAAAGGTTCAAGTGTGGCTTACGCTTGATCAAATTTGTTGAATGATGATTTAAATTGAATAGAAAAGTAATTTATTTGAGGGTAAATTGAAATTGTCATTGGTTTAAACTCAAGGTGAATGCTTGTATAACTATGTCTTAAAATCTCAAGTGATATAGAGCAAAAATTCTATATTTTTGAGATAGAGGAAATCAAATAGATGTGGTCAATGTCTGGGTCGATGCTAATCCAATGGGGTGGTGATCTCATGAGTTGGTAGAAATTTTGATGATGCGGGTTGGTGATGCTAGAGCCATGAGGCAACGATTTGGTGGGTAGTCGATCGGCAGAGTCTGTGATCGGAGTCTAGTTGATGGTAGAGGCAGATCTTCGATAGATGTAGATGGCACCAAAGTCGATGATGGTAGTTTAGGAGAGTCTTTAGTCTTGAATCAGATCGATTTTGTTCCCAAATTAATTTTACGATGGGTCGTGTTTTGGATCTATTTTAAATCTGTTGGATTTCGACATCTATAAATATGTATCTCTATCACTTTGAACCATAAATAAAAAAGACATAGGAAAAAATATGGTATTCCTTATTAGAGAGACAAGAGTAGAAATTTTTTGGACTATATTCGTGAAATTTGGCAGATCTTTAAAGGTATTTAAGGACATTATGAAACACTTCTAAATGTATTGGGTTTGTGTGATTCAAAAATACAAAGTTAGAGAGATTGAGAAACATTTGGATAAAAAATAGAGTTTTTTTTTTTTTAACTTAGAAGTTATTTTTTATAACTCATTTGTAATCTCTTGTAATAAATTTTTGAAATATAGTGAATCATAGAGTTGTTATCTCCTTCAAAGTATATTAGTTTTGGTGAAACTTGGCAAACAAATTCTTTATTCACTCGTCTTTTATCTTCATCTTACTTAATAAATTTGCTTATAATTCTTATTATTTGTTTGAGATCATTTAATTTAGTTGTCATTCTTGTTTGTCTTACTCATTTTATTTCTCAATAACAATAATTAATTTTATTATAAGATTTTCAACGAGAAAATCTTGGAATATTTTATTTTTGTATGAGTAAATAGTGTTGTGTATAATGTAAGATGGGATGACAAATAGATCCGGCCCATCAAGTATATTCATTTTTGTCCAAGGATCACAATTTTAAACTTGTACCTCATTTGTGTGAATGTGTATAGTTAAGTAGGGATGACAAATGGGTCCGACCCATGTGTATATAGTGTAAGTAGGGATAAAAAACGAGGATATAACATATTCACTTTTGCCATACACTTATGTGAAAAGGCCAAAATTTTAACTTTGCACCTCTTGTATGTCCATCCACCCCACCCAATTTTTGCACACAGATTTGGAGAATTTTTCCTGCCACCCCTAAATTAAACCTGACACCCCCAAACCTATGAAAAGACCATATTGTCCAACCATTTTTCATTATCACATTTTACAAAATTTACTACAGACCAGATTTTTCAAATTCTCAAACGATACCGAAAATTTCAAGGCGATACCGGAAATTTGGCGAAATCAAGTAAGTTTTACTGTATATTTTGGGAAATTTCCGGTATCTTGTACCATATATTTCATAATTTTTGGTATCGCCTACCAGAAATTATAAAATATCTAGTATTTTCGTTCCAGAAATTTCAAAATTTTCGGTATTATCATTTGTCAATAATATTGGAAACTTTGAAATTTCCAATACAATATCCATCAAAATTTCTGGTATTTTATATATATTTTTTAAATCGTTATGTTTCTTATATTTTTTAATTTTGCTTGCATTGAGGACCATACGCAGAGATGGATCTATTGTTGATCGACTACAAATAGAGTCAATGATGTGTTGTGGCTCGAGCTACTAATGAGGCGCAAGCCTCAGAGCTGTGTGCAGAACACCGTCGTCCGACTGGTTCTCACCGAAAATGGATGGCTGAGCAGGAGGTAACGGGGTTCCGTATACCTTGTCGATGGACTGGTAGAGCTTCTACAACAGTCGAGGATCAGCCTCCCGCGGTGGAGGATTAAACTCATGTTCCTACAGTGGAGCAGGTAGTTGAGGAGCATATGGTGGTTTAAGAGTCGGTGGTTCAGAAGCCGGTGGTACAGGAGCTGATTTTACAAGATAAGATAGTTTAGGAGCCACTTGTTCAGGAGCTAGTTCAGGATTCGGTTCAGGAGGGAGTTAACCTGGTGTCCCGTGCTAATACAAACACCACCACTGTTGCATCTACGGAGCCACCAGTGTATATTGATGGAGGTTTCCCTGGAGGACCTTTTGACAGGTCCGTGTTGATGGGATACGCTGACCATGTCGCTTATAGGATATGGTAGGGCGAGGTATGTAATATTGATTCCGTTTAAATGCTTAATTTTTATTTGTATTGCATGATTTGATGTATAATAATTTTTTTAATTATGTTTTTTGTTTTGTTACAGGAGCGTCCAATGTTGAAGGTCACTTCTCATGGGTCAAAGTTGAAGAACTTCCCTGATAGTCTGATGCCTGAGTGGGTGAAGAACATAATCAGAGATTTCCATCTCCTGGACTTTATTGGATGCTCCTTGATGATGTTGGAAGCCTCCCTAATATCAGCTTTTGTTGAGAAATGGCACCCGAAGACATCATCCTTCCATCTTCCATTTGGGAAGATGATAGTGACTTTAGATGATATGGATGTCGTCTTTCACCTTCCGATTGCTGGTACGTTTTTCACACCAGTATATAGGGACCACGGGACGGAGGTGCGCATGGTTGTGGATGCTTTGGAGGTCGATGAGGTGGACGTGCTCCGTGAGTTTGGTAAGACTCGAGGATTTCACCTTCGCATGTCTTGGTTGAGGACTACTTATGCGGCGCTGGTGGAGGAAGAGAGATATGAGGCTGCCACTAGGGCGTACATGATACATCTTTTGGCATGTAGTCTCTTTGCAAACAAGTCTGGAGTTTACATTGATTTTCGATACTTGTCTCTATTCAACACCCTTGACACTCCATGTTGGGCTTCGGGAGTGACAATCTTGACGATGCTTTACACAACACTCAATGTTGCATCCCGTCCTGAGACCAGACAACTTGCTAGTTTTTTGAACTTGTTATAGGTATATTATAATTTATTAGATGAATTTTTATAATTATTAGGTAGTAGTATAATAATTTCATGATTTTTATTTATGTAGTGTTGGATATACGAGCACTTCCCTCATATATGTGAGCTGAAGATCTAGCGTGTTGAGGCTAGAGACCCATATGCGAAGAGGTGGAAGGCCAAACAGGCCGTTCTATGAGGGTTGATGGAGTACAAGAGGAGGATGAATGCTCTTACCTTAGATGATGTCATATGGACACCTTATACGGCTCATCGCCCTCATCGTCCTTTTGAGGTGTCTATTTTATATTCATGACATGTCAGATGGGGGAGCTATGTGGTTTGACATTTGCCTAAGAGGTGTCTACGCCAATATGGTCATGTACAAGGCATCCCACGCCTGGTCCCAGAGGCCCTAACTGGTGGCATTGATCAATGATTTTAGAGTCACATCATCAGCTCCCCCATGAGATCTTTGATACAGTCGTCGGGGTTCAGGATCCTGGGTAGTGCGATGATGGATTCCTTGAGTGGCTCCCGTAGTGTGTCACACCCTCAGTTCATACCACCGACTTCAGCATCTAACGTCCTAGGACCTTCAGGTACCATATATTCTTCCGATCCACAACCACCACCTCCTCTCGCAGGTGACCAGGATAGCCGCCTACAGCTCATCGTCATTACCTTAGATAACATAATGGGGTTGGTGAACCTTGATGGTGAGATTTTTACTGGGTTAGCTAGGTTGGCTGACATTGCCCGTGGAGGGCCTATGTAGATTTTTATTTTTATGATTGTATTATATGTATATGTTGTGACAAACAGACTTCCAGTTTATTGCATAATCTTTTTTGGCTAATACATGTTTCGATTACATAAAGAAAATAAAATAACACAAATAACAAACTTGAATGAGTTAACAAACATCAGATGACAAACAACAAACATGAACAATACTCAGATACATGAAAATCTAGAAACTATCAGATGACTCTGGATACTTCAGACACTTCATTATGTCGTCAACAGATCTCTGGATCTCCGCGTCCAACTCAATCGGACCTTTAATTTTCCTACGACGAAATAATTTCCACATGACCTTCACATGTTCATCATTATTCAACTCGATTAGGTTGTATTTCACCCAACCATCTATGCTAATGTAATCCTCCTGAAACTCGGTCTTTGTCACCCTTCTGTTCTCGGAATCAGACAGCAAACCGTTCAACGTTTCTTTCAAGGTGGCAAAGGACTCAGATCCATCTGGGAGCTTGAATTCAACAAGACGTTTGTCGCCGTTTTAATACACTTCTGCCATAATCAGAAATTGAGGAAGAGGAATTTTGTTGAGATGTGTTATTCAATAATCGTAAGATCCCTATTTATACAAATGGTGATGCGTTCTAAACCACACATAAGTGTCAGTGCAATCAAAACCCTCTAAAAGTGTCGGTAAAATCTCAACCGTTGAAAAAACCTAATATTTAGACATACCCGAAATTTCCTTTATAACTGAAATTTCCGATATACCATAAACTTGTATTTTCCAATACACCAGAATTTTTAAAATCACTTTCCTATCGGAAATTTGGTGGGTCTACCCGAAATTTCGTCTAAAGTTCCTTTGTGTTGCATCAGAGGTAAAGTTGGAATAACTAAAAGATAACAGGTGGCAAGAAAAATTCTATGAACTTCGTTACTAAGCCTCCCATTTTATCATTTTATTTATCTATTTGAAAATTCTATGTAAACATTGTTCAAAATCATGTATTGCATTTGTAGCAAGAGGTGAGAGCTTGAATCATTAAATAGTCCATATCTGATTGTCTTAAGATTGGAATTGAACCCAGATGAAAATTATGTATTAGGTAGAATAAGAAATCTTAAAAAAACTTATAAAATCATTGATTTTGAATTGAAATTAACTCAACCCTTTTCAAGTAGAGTTTACAAACAACTTCAAAACTACCAAGACTAAAAGCAGATTAACCATCTCTTACTCTATCCATGTTTACTTTCTGGAAGCTTGAAAAAAGAGAAGATAACCAAATTACACATACTCCTTATATTTTACATGCAGTATGAATGATACACTTTTATACCACAAAAAAAAAAAAAACTCATAATTCACATTATACTGCACATAATAAAACATAGACCAGAAATAAAAACAATCTCAGACTAAGGATAGTAGACCAAACCGGATTATGGTTTGGTCTACAAAACGCAACACTAGTGGAACCAACATTGGTGCAACCCTTGGTAGTGTAGGGTAGGTTAAAGTACCAAGAATGAACCAATTGAAGCTTAAAAGAGCAACAGCATCAGAAGCAGGTTTATTTCTGATACTGAAGAAAAACTGCACCACACTCTTCAAAGACATGCCTACTACAGCAAAGAGAGCTATAACTAGAGGCATGCAAGGATCATCAGCTTCCCAAACAGTCACTCCAACTATCAGTGACAAAATCGCGCTGAAAATTGATCGTGAAATAGCAACTTCTCGACGATTCAGCAGCTCGGTTCTAGCTTTGCTCTCGTCTTTCCAAATATCTTTGCGCATGAGAAGTTCCTGAAGGGAAACTTCACTTTCGCTATAACTGGACTTCCGTGGTAGAGTAGGAGGAGAAATGCTAGCATCAGCCTTTCTATCATTTTCAATGTTTTGATTTTTCGAGTTCCAGTAACTTTTTCCTTGCATTTCTTTGAGCCGACGATTTTCATTTATTTGATCCCTCAACTGTCAAGAAGATCACGAATGCATAAATATAAATAACTGGTGCTGCCAGAGATCGAACCCTGAACTAGTTCCAGCCACACGGAGACAAAAATATTTATTTACCTTTCCCTCTAAGTTTTCAATTTTGGCAATTGTCAAGTCATGTTCTTCTTCAAGCTCTGCCATTAACATCTCCATCATTTTGCATTCTTTGACCGCCAATTGGAACCGTTCTTGAAGTTTTTTCTGATTCCACTCGAGACTCTCCATCTCAGTCTGCATCCGACGCAGTTTTCGTTCGAGCTGCATAATATCAGGTAAACCCAATAATGGGTAGGTTTCTGTTAGTTAAGAGTTACGAGTTAGTTAAGAGTTAGTTAGGATACTAAAGAAACTAGCAGAGAATCAATCCATCCTTCAGCACTAAGAAAAGAGTATTATCAATGGTATCTAGTCTGTTATTGTTCCATTTTATCTTAAATTATTATGAGTGTCTGTTTCAGTATCAATATTCTTATGTGTCTGGTGTCTGTTTCAATATACTGGTGTCTGTTTCATTATCAATATTCTTATGTGTCTGGTGTCTGTTTCAATATCAGTATCGTGTCTGGTGTCTGTTTCAATATCAATATTCTTATGTGTCTGGTGTCTGTTTCAATATTCTTATGTGTCTGTTTCAGTATCAATATTCTTATGTGTCTGGTGTCTGTTTCAATATACTGGTGTCTGTTTCATTATCAATATTCTTATGTGTCTGGTGTCTGTTTCAATATCAGTATCGTGTCTGGTGTCTGTTTCAATATCAATATTCTTATGTGTCTGGTGTCTGTTTCAATATTCTTATGTGTCTGGTGCTGTTTCAATATTCTTATGTGTCTGGTGCTGTTTCAATATCAGTATCGTATCTGGTGTCTGGTTCAATATTCTTATGTGTCTGGTGTCTGTTTCAATATCAGTATCGTGTCTGTAACTCCAATCGATCATATAACATTTCAGGACATAATGAAATGTATTATGTAAAGGGTACACATTACACAACATAAATAAAACAAATACAACTATAGAGTAAAAACTAACCTGCCTCTCCCTTTCAATGGAACTCACAACTCTTGCAGGTAAGACAAAAAGCCCAAACATCCATGAGATAAATCTCAATACTATGTTCACATTGAAGACTATTGCATTCCTAAACAGCTCTGTCCAAGTGTTAATAA
Organism: Vicia sativa; assembly: GCA_021764765.1. Classification (NCBI taxonomy): domain Eukaryota; kingdom Viridiplantae; phylum Streptophyta; class Magnoliopsida; order Fabales; family Fabaceae; genus Vicia; species Vicia sativa. Next base: position 110,263,855 of record CM038792.1, on the reverse strand, counting down.
CAATTAATCCAGTTCTGATAGGAAACAAACATACCAACTTAATTGTAGTGAAAACCCTTATCACCAAGAGTATAACACTAGCCAATAGCTCTGAAATTACTTCCATTATTCACTAAATTGTGTAATCTTCCTCAATAATTACATGTTCAAAACTACCATAATGTTTGGTGGATGCAGTTCATCGATCACAGTATTCTGCAATATCAGTAAATCCATATATAAAATAATTGAGAAATTCTTGCCAAATACAATTTAGGGTTTGTAAAACGTTATGAGATCAAATAGCACTTTTCCACAAACAATGATTCATATTAGAAGAAAACTAATAAAGAAAATTTGCAAAAACTATAAAACAAATCATCAATCATCAACATGCATACTTGAAATATGAACCATAATTGCAGTAAGAAATTGGATATTGAAAAATATAAAGGCAAAGATCATAAAAGGAAGTAAAGAAAAGAGGCGTTTGGATGGAAGAAATACTTACAGTGTGGAAAGAGAGTGCCTGTGAAATGAAAGGAAACTTGTAGTGTTGAACATTTGAAGACAGTGCATGATGTATAGGTGGCAACAAAGTGTTTTTTGGAGCTGCCACGTAAACTAGTAAAGGATATATGTTAAGATGTTAAGCTAACATCAATCCACTCATGGAATTCACATTTAATGCTTTGATAAAATAAATATTTGTATAAGATCATAGTCTATAAATGTATACTTAGTGTTGACTTTTTGTGGAGAATATTATAAAAGAAATTGCTATGAACAAAGCTTTTTATAATGTAAAAATTTGATTAAAGACAACGGATTTTTTAGAGTTTAGAAAATTGATATAAATAAACTTTTTTTTTAAAAAAAAAATTAATGTTTATTAAAGTTGTTTTTTTTAATGATAAGATGAAGACCCTTTTGGTGTAACTGATATGGATTCAACAATACTAAAACAACTACGCAAATATAGATTAGATTACATTAAAACACACAAGTTTTATTCCTGCATTTCAGATAAATTGTTTACGTATGTGAATATAGAACAATTATAGTTCTCTGCAGCACCCATATTTTTCATATAATTTTGTTTTATTCAATTTTGTCTTCAAGTCATTTACATCAAGCAAATAAGTGACAACAATCAACACATTACCGACATAAAGAAGTGACAACAATCAACACATTACCGACATAAAGTAACAAGAACATAAAAAAATCATCATCAAGATTCAAGTCTCATCACATAAACACAACAATCATATTCACGTCCTTTATAGCCAATCTAAAGCGCGTCCGAATCAAAGTGTTTGTACAACTGCTTTCGAAACTACTTTAAGTCATACAAAGACGGGTAAGGTTTTTGTGCCTTTAACGCGGCAACGGCACCATAACTTTCTCTCTTTCTCACACCTCCATCTCTCTCTCATCTTATTTCTTATTTTTTTTATTTTAATTTTAAAAAAAAATGATAAAAAGTGCCTAAAGGTAGCCAAAGGCACATAGGCCAAAGACTATAAATCCGCTCTCATAAAGATCTCTTCAATTTGCAAACAAGTTTGTCATGTCTAGTATCACTAAAACCCTCTAACTTCTTTAAGTAGATTTGCTCCTCTAAATTACCTTGAAAGACATCTGTTCTCACATCCATCTCCTCTAAATTCATATCTTTGTTGGCTACCAGGACCATTACGGCCTTAATAAAAGCATGTCTAACCACCATAATCAATCCCCTTATGTTGTGAATAACCTTTTGCAATTAGGCGAGCCTTAAACTGTTCCCCTTTCTTTTTTTGTTACCGGTGGATTTTTCTTGTACACCAACTTGCAATCAATAACTCTCTTTTCATGTAGAAGTTGAATAAGATCCCATGTCTCATTCGTTTTCAAGGACTCCCTACTTCATCATAGCATCCACCCACTTATCTTTTTTCTGGCTAGCCACAATGGCGAAGCCCAATAAACTTTTTTGGGATGGCCGCTAACGTAAAATAAAGATTATAAATAAAATATAAATATAATCTTAAATAAAACATTTAAGTTAAACTATATTTAAAGTTATTTATCAAAAAATATAAATTGCATGACTTAAAAGTACCTTAAAATAATGCTCTACGTGTTCCGAGTGACTTGAAATCTTCCATAATACACTTAGAACTAATGTTGGCACTAACCACCCTTTCAATATATACTATCATTCTATCTCCTAGAAACCCATCACCCATCTTGTTTCTCAACTTAGTCTTGATAATATTCATTATTGAAAAAGACCTCTCAGTTGTGGCCGCAGAAATGGGAAGAGTCATGATAAGACGAAGTAATCTATCAATCAAGAAGTAAGTTTCAGCCTGTCCAGATGCAACCAAACTTGAACATAGTTCTTGAATAGTTGATAAACTATTCAAGTTTGATGCTTGACGAGCAACAACAACAAAATGTCAGAGTTGAAATTGAAAATTATTCTATCTTGATCACTAAAATCCATAAGATGATATTTTTCAACTAAAGAACAAATAGAATCAATGTTAAAAGCTCTATATCCATCCTTAGGATACAAATCACAAGAAAGGATAAACAAATCCATTGCTTTCTCACTAAATCTGCTATTCAACTCTTGTAACGTTTTGTCAACGGTAGTGAAAAAGATTTCAACTTTAAAGTAATGTTGAATTGTGACTTGATTCTCTTCAAGACGGGAGCATCCAAATCTTCTTGTTGAATGAACATCATTAAGATCAGGAATCTCAATACCATGTTTTTCACAAAAAGATGTCACTTTAGTAAACAAAATATCCCAACCATTTTCTCTAAAGTCTTGAATAAAACTCTTTGTTGAACGAACCAAGTGCATAGCATTAACTACATCTTGATTTTGTTTTTGTAATGCTTGACAAATCATATCTATTATCCCCATAATTTCTTTCATCAAGTGCAAAATAAATATAAAACCGAATGTCTTCAAGTAATTATAACAACTATCAGCATCCCCACGTGTAGCATAACTTCCTCTTTCATTTGCATTTTTTTTTGAAACTGAACAAGTTGATTCATACATGTTTATCAAGCTACAAATAGAATTGTAATGTGATCCCCCCACGAGTATCTCCCGCTCGTTTCAAAGTACCAACTTGATTTGCACCTTTACCACTTACAATATCATCAATCTCTAACAAATATGAAATTTCTTCTAATTGGGCATCTTGTAACTCATCATGACGCTTTGTAGAGGAACAAACAACATTAACAACAAAAATCAACTTATCAAAGAATTTATGAATTGGAGTTACCTCTCTTGATGATGTAACAAATGCAAGTTGCAATCGACGAGCAAAACAATGAACGTAGTATGCATAAGGACAGTGATTCATAAAGAGTGCTTGTAAATCATTCCATTCTCCTCTTATGTTGCTAGCACCATCATACCCTTGGCCGCGGATTTTAGAAACATCAAGGTTATGTTGAGAAAGTATATGACATATTGATTCCTTAAGAGTTAAAGATGTGGTGTCTTTAACATGCGCCACATCAAAAAATATATCTTGTATTAAACCACCTTTATCAACAAATCTTAATACAAGACCATTTGTTCCTTTTTTGAATCATCACGAGCTTCATCGACAACAGTACAAAATTTGGAATCACCAATTTCCTCACGAATATGTTTTTTCACCCTACTAGTAAGAATTTGCAAGAGCTCTTTTTGAATTTGATGTGAAGTATACTTGCAATTTTGTGGAGCATTTTCCAACACAACTTTTGCAATTTCATCATTGTAAGATGCTAAAAGTTTTAACAACTCAAGAAATTTTCCTTGATTTTTTGAATTGTTAGTTTCATCGTGACACCTAAAAGCACAAGCTTGAAGCATTAGCCAACAGACAGTGTCAATTGAAGTCTTGAGATGTAGCCGATTATTCATTCTTTGACTCAACTTTTGCACTTGAATAACATTTCGAATATGACCATCTTGATTCAACAAGTCTTGACAAGCTTGCATTGCATTGTGAGCAAGGATCCATTCCTATATGTTTAAGAAATGAACAATGTTTTCCATTCCTAACTTTCTTCTAATTTCTAAAACCGGTAGAAATGAAGACATGAGATCCGGGACGTCCACTTGGTTTTTTGCTAAATAGGTAACATGGTAAGAAATATGCGACATCTTCGGACGGTGAATATTCTAACCAAGAAGGAAATATGCTAAACCAAGTGTGTTGAAATCTTCTTGGATGATCTTCGCTACCGGATAAAGGATAGTTTTCTAAATGAATTTGATATGGACCCCATTTTAGATAAGCTCTTTGTATTGCACCCACTTGATTTGGTAGATATTGCCAAATCAGAGGACCCTTTCCAAGATCGCGTTCCAAAGAATTTTCAAAACCATGATGCTCTTCAATTGTTGGATTCTCAAAACCATGATGATCTTCAATTGTTGGGATTATAACTTCTTCTTCTCTTTCAATTTCACATGCTTTTCTCTTGAAAAAAGAATCAATTTCCTATTATTCATCTTTAGTTTTCCTATAATCAACCATAAGAGATAATACCATCATAAATACAAGCTTATAGCATAAAAAAAAAATCTTAACTCTTAAAGTCACACATCATTAAAAGGGAATAATTTTTTACCGAGCTATTGTTTAGAGATTTGTAAACAAAATCATTTTTTTACAATTTGTTGTACCTTCACCACTAATTAAATATTTGTAAACAAAATCATTTTTTTATAATTTGTTGTACCTTCACCACTAATTAAAAGGGGATCAATTAAATCTAAATATGTGTAGAAGACACTGGAACAAAATTGAAACACTCCAAATATGTCACAAACACAAATCTAAGAATTGAATAAAACAAAAACAAACAAACAAACAATATAATACACCATGGAAGAAGAACTCCAACAATCCCAAAATCACAAATCAAGCAAGTAATCACTTTAAGACAAAAAAACAACACCATGAATGAAGCTTTTTACTTGTTAGATGAACACTGTAACACAAACCAAGCAAGCAAATCACTTTATTCTGTTTCGGTTCCGAGTTCTGACGGTGGCACAAGCAGACTACGAAGAGAAGATGAAAAAAAATTTACTTTCTCTGTTTTCTAACCTAAATGTGTCGTAAATGAGATAGGAAAAAAAAGCTGAAAAATAAATAAGGGTATTTTGGTATTTTCCATAATATAATTTTTTAAAAAAATAATAATAAAGGGGTGGTCGTGGCCTTCCCTTGTCCTCCTCAATTCCGCCACTGGCTAGCCATAACCTATAGAAAAGTAGAAGGGTCTCCTGAATTGGTAAGAAGGGAATATGTTGTTAAATCTTCATGCTCATATCTCGTTGGATGTGCAATACGACATGGCTATCTCACATACAAGTGTATAATCTTGTACACAACCTAAATCTTGCACTCCAATTAAATCTAGGCCTAATTCATCCTATTGAAAAGTTACAATCTTTCTTGGATTCTCTAGTGGCTCCTTAATGTCCACCTAAAATTTATTTTGATTGGAACTTTCTACCTAAATATCTGACACAACTATCACATCTGAGTGTTTCAATATTGATTGCTCATCGAATACAACATCTCTAAGAACAACCACCTTCCTCTTAACCAGATCCCACAACTTACACCCTTCACACCTTTATTATAGCCAACGAAGATGCATTGTTTTGACTTGAGTCAAGTTTAGAACGATCCCCACGGGAAATATGCACAAATGATGGACACTAAAAGATCCTCAAATTATTCAGATTAAAACGGCTAAAAAAATTAGTTAAAGAAGGAAACAGAAGGTTACTATAAATTTTGAAATTTCTGAGATTTTTCAAAAAAAAACTGAACTATCGCAAATTTCTTAAATTTATGTGAATTTCATCCGGAAATTATGAAATTTTTGTGAAATTCTCCCGAATATTCTAAATTTTCCATTATTTTCTTTCAGAATTTCTAAAATTTCCATAAATTGATTTTGTAAATTTCCAATTTCCCAGTATTCCATTTATTTTTTGAAGAATTTTCGATATGCGTGCGAAATTTCTGGTATTTCCCTGGAGTTTTGAAATTTTCGGTTCTTTACTTTGAATTTAGCAAAATGGTTGAAACTTTGAGAGGGTAATTATGGTATTTTCATTTATGTCGGGGGAGTGTCAGATACACAATATTACAACTAATGACGAAACTTTCACCTTACTTAAAAATAAACTGAAGTGTAAACCATACATGTGTCACATTTTTTTATTTAAAAAATATCATATATTCCCTCGGTTTTCTGAAAACCGAGGGGAACAGTATTTTGAAGAAACACCTTCGAATCCCAGCAACTACATTTTAAAATCTTTAATTTTTTAAAACTTATTACCTCAATTTTACTGATTACTAAGGGATAAAGTATTTAAATGAAATGTCTTTGTATCCCATCAACTATATTTTATCATCTTATAATTTTTTTTTTTAAATTATGACCTATTACCTTGATTTGCTGAAAACCGAGGGATAAAGAAGCTAGAGGGACACGTCTTCGAGTCCCAAAAACGACATTTTATGACCTCTTAATTTTTTATGAGCTATTACCTCGGTTTTACTGAAAACTGATGGGTAAAGTAGCGTATTTTTTTAAATATATTTATGACCCATTTAATGAAAAAATTAAGTAACAAATATTTGACGTCCATTTATAAAGTAAAAATGATCAAGATATTGTCAACTCATTAATCCACATCAAAGATTTTTATTGGTGTAGTAGTTTCTCCACTAAGTGTCAAACTCTTGATTACAATAAAATGACGGTCGAAAAGAGATGGGAGTAAGTTTGACAGCTTCATCTTCCGAAATATGTGTTTGTTCCTTTCAACTTCAGAGAAGTAGATGTTGTAGAGGCAAAGAGCATTTTTCTTGTGATAAAGTGGCATGGGCATTAATTGGATGAGACCAAACTGTCGAGAGACAAGATTGGGTTGGTAGATGACTAAGATAATTTGGTTCTTTGAGGCTCTAAGTCTGGTGGGGGATCAATTTAGGAATGAGAAATGCTCCCCATATGACCAAGGATTCTGCTTCATGTTTTTTCAAGAAGCGGGGAATTCTCTTGTAAACCACTTAGGACCATGAGTTCTGTTGGTGAAAGGATCCATGAAGGGGGTAAAGTTGTAGCGCTTGGCGAACATAATAATGTATCTAATGAAAGAATCTTGCATGTTTTATCCTTCATGACTTGGGGTCAATCAAAATAAGTGTTTCGACTCTTCTGTTTTTTATCCCTTCATATTCTTCATCAATTGTGTGATGAGTTGGGAGTGAAGGCTCGAAGGTGACGTTTAACCATACTTGAAGTAACCGATAGGGACCATCCAATAGGAATTTTATCTCCAATTTTTAATTCTCCAGGACTTCGATAGCTTCTCCCAAGGATTTATAGAGCGAACACAATATTAGTTGACTTAGGAAAATATTACATCCATCATGCAATTGATTCACCAAAGTTAAGAACCTTTTTTCCACTTGAAGAGACTTGGAGCAAAAAAAATATCGTGATAACCAAAGAGCTAAAAAAGCAATGTGCTCTTCATCAGAGACATCCTCAATGATTTGGTCATGATGATCAGTCATGTAATGGGTGAAGCTAGCGTGATTAGCATCAAATTTAATGGTATCTTTAGCCATTTCATAAGTATCAAAGGCTTCTCTAATTGGTTGAAGAACGAAGATCTGTTCAATGTCGAAGAGGGTAGGAGTCATCATTCCGCGGGGAAAATAAAAAGTGTTATGGGAACTATCCCAAAATTATAGAGAACTTACTAGTAGGGTTTAACTATAGCATGGCCCAACTTTCGATAATTGAATCATGTCGAAGATTTTCATGTCTTTCCAAATCTAGGCCTTCTTTTCTCAACTTTGGCAAGCCAAATGAGGTATGGTTCAAGGTCTTTGAATAAAGGGACAAAATGAAATTCTCTAAGAGTGTTGCTCATATAATCTAATTTAATGGGTTTTTCTATCACTAAGGCCTTAGCCAAAGACTTTGCATGATTGTCATCTACAGTTTTTATCTAAAAATCAGGTTTAGCACTAGAATTTTCATCATCAACATTTTATTACTAGTTATGGGTTTCATATGATTATAAGTGGGAAAAAAAACTCTTGGAGTTTTTGTCAAAATCAGGGTCAACCTAGGGACCCATATACGCATGAATTTCACCAGCGATAGAAAGAGGAATCAGTACCTGAGATTGATAGATTTTTCACTTTTCTTCAAGGAAAGGAGATTCAGAAGCGTATTCTTGGTTCCCTAACAACAATGTCCTTGAGATTTGAGTAACTGGTGATGAAGCTTCTTTTATTTGCTTGCCAGCCTTGGTGTTCTTGGTCTTTGAAGGCGCCATTGTTAATAAATTGGGGTTTGGAGATGAAAAAGTTTGAGTATTTATGAGAAGAAATTGCAAGAAATATGAAGAAAAGTGAGAGCTGAAACGAAAAAGTTTCAAAGTGTTGAAGGAGAAGAGTATTTATAGAGGAAAGAAAAAACTTTGCAGTTCCCTTTGATTAACAGATGACATAAGTAGTGGGACGCGTATACATTTCTTAGAGGCTAGTTAGACGATTTCCTTTTTCAATCACCACATTACTCCTACAAAGTAGGGATAATGATAAGTTGTTGAAGTTTTGTACATCTCAATGAGACGTTTAAAGATAGGTATTCATGTTGATCATGACGAAACAATAATGAGTTCTATCGTGTCGAGTCTTCAAAAAATGTCCCTTTCTCCGTATGGTTGAAAAAAACATTTTTTGGGGCAATTTGTTAGTTGTAATTTTGACGCCCGGGAAGATATATAATATCAAACAAATCCGAAGAACATTATTTATATAGACAACTTAAGTTCGACTAGAAGATCAAGTGAAGACTTCGACTAAAGAGTTTGGCGGAGAAGTCCCATGCTTGCGAAGTGATATCATGCGAGGACTTATAAGGTTTTGAATTTGATTCGAAAGATAAGTTTGACAAAGATAATTTAAAATGAGGCTAACCATATTTTGGCCTTATGTATTCCTCAAAAAGACGTGTAGAAGCCGGTAAAGGGAGAAGCCATGCAAGCGAGAACATGTCATGTTCTAGAGAAAGACTGTTTGTGATAGTTACCATTGAAGTAGTATAAATAGAGGTCTTAGTATTAGGATTTTGCATGTTTAATTGTACCAAACTCAAAATCACTCAAAGTATCTAAATGTGTTTGAGAAAAGAATTTTATGAGTAACATGTACGTATGAATCACCATATTTACATTCATTGCTAAATTATTTACTTTCAATGTCATTTTAATTATATTTAAGATTTTGTCGAAACATTTTACATTCACGCACATCTTACATTTATGCACTTTACAAATTATCTTTGCATTACTATCACTTTTTAAGATCTTAGTCTGGTCGAAGTATCAATCATCAATAAAATATAACAAAATTAAGCACATATGTCCTAGGTGGGGGTGTTCAAAACCGAACCGTCCCAATATAAAATCACAAAACCAAATAAAACCAAACTAAAACCGCAAAAAATCGCATTTGATTCGAATGTGTTTGGGCCATTTTTAACCAAACCGCACGGCTCGGTTTGGTTTGCGGTTCATATTTTACAAACCGGACCAAACCGCATTATGTTACAACTAAAACTTCACTTAACCCACATCCAACCCATACTCAAACCTTTTATGTCTTTGCCTTATGATTACGAATTATTTTGTCTTCTTCACACTTAAAGTTTCAGTTTAAGTCTTCTCAAATTTCTCATAACGGTATCGTGCCTTCTTCTAATCTTCTTTTCGAAATACATTTCTCCTCTTCTTCTCAAATCTCTTATGTTCTTTCTTATCATTATTATTTTTATTCTATTATTCTCTCTTTCAATTACATTTTAAATGCACATTTTCTTCTCTAATCTTTTCTCTATTCTGCTCTTTCTTTTTCATCTTCTCTAATATTTCATCTCCTCTGTTTTTTCTATTTCATTATAATATTTTTTGATATTGTTTTATGCTTCTATTTTATGTTTTTTGTTCCACTTTTCTATAATCTTATTTTTGTATATTAAATAGAAAGTAGTTGTCCAAATATAATAAATTTTATTGTTATTTGATAATGCATAAATTACTAAATACAACGTTATGTTGTCTTCTATATGTGTATGTATGACCCAATATATTTTTTTTGTAAAAAACAAACCAACCGAACCAATCCAAACCTCATTAGTTTGGTTTGGTTTATTAAAACTGATCGAACCACACACTTTTTTCTCTTGCAGTTCGGATGATTTTTTACTTTAAAACTGTTCGAACCGCCCGCAAATACCCCTAGTCCGGATCAATCTAGTCTATCATACAAGTAACCAAAATATCAATTTAGGAAAATTAGCAGTTGTTTATCGAAATCAAAGGTAAACACCAAAAGCAACACACAACTGAGGTAGACATCACATATTCACTTAAAACCATAAGGGGTGTTTGTTTCATGGATTGTGAATTGATTCAATATAGACTGAAGTATTTTTTATGTCAATATTTGTTTCAAGTTATAAAAAATTATTCCTAAGAATTTTTTATTCCCAGAAATTTATGTTACACATAGTTTTGTCATTTATTCTCATGTTATAAGGTGAGAATCTTTTATTCCCATGAGAATAAAACTAACCACCTATAATTTCTCATTATCAAATATGTTTATTTATTTATTATTTTTTAAAATAAAAAAATATATTTTACAAATATTCCTAGAAAATGAAATTACTCACCAAACATGTAGATGAGAATATTATTCCCAGGATTAAAATTTTAATCCTTAAAACAAACACACTCTTAAGTGATATGTGTGAGTTCTCTCACTTATAAAGTCTTCAAACTTTCATTTTCATTTTAATTTTCCAATCAATGTAGAGTTTCTTTCTCACACTTATTCTCAACAGTCCATGCTCATTCTTGTTTTACGAGTTTTTATCCTATTTGTTGTAAATAATTTTTGCGAACATCCACAAAGAATTGATCTAATTGACATCCCTAATTAAGAAAGCTCCTAGAAAAACCCATGATGATCTCTAGCTATTGCATACCCTTATTTATTTCCTATCTCTGACCATCTGCATTTATTTTTGTCCACCAACGCCACAACTTTCTTTCTTCAAAGCACCTTAGTGATTTTTGGGGAGTTTCTATATCATCCAAAATTTCATGCTCTTTCCTATGGTTTGTTATCCATCCTTTTAAAAGGGATGAACTATCTTAATTAATTCCAAAATATTACCCACACCAGTTCTCATACCAAACTTTGAATTTTTGGGTTTCTAGTCAAATTTGATTTATTGCTTAGGATGCCATCCTAACACCGTCATCAGCCAAATATTCTAGAGAGATGATCTCTCTTCTCTCTAGAATACCTCCCCCTAAACCTTTAGGGTTTGATGGTGGTTGTCCCCCCCACCTTCATTGTGGCTCTCATCTACCACTCTTAACGTGACCATCCCTCTCTTTATGAAGGTAATTCCTCTTTCATCCAACCCTACTCTCGTACTTCCATCGGAACTAGCTCTTCATCAGATTTTCTCTTTTTCCACTACAAACCACTATCCAACGGCCTCCCTTTTTGTTGAACTGGTCGTCGCTAGAGCCACCACCACTACTAAGAGATGGAAATATCGTCAAGGTTGGTCTTAACTTCTCAAAGTCGCCCCTCTCCTCTGTTTATGCTTTGTTGGCTTCGTTTCACGCACCCCAAAGCCATCGTAGATTTACTACATGTTGCAATTTGTCCCTGTTTCAGATCTACTCATTAATGTTTTTATGTTGTCTATTTTATGCTTTTTTGATTTGGTATTTAAGACTTCACTCATGGTGTTTAATAAAAAACCTCAAAGGACTTTTGTGTTTTGGAGCAACACTATCTCTAGTCATCAACAAAGTTTTGAGCTTTCTATAAAAATGGACAATCTTGAGAACAAAGGAAGTCGATATGCGCAGACACAACTCAAAGAAATCATCCTTAATTAAATTTGGAAAAATACTATAGATTTTCATTCTTATATTGTCACAAATGTTGTTCTTAAGAGAGTTGATGGTTTGACCATATGTTGTTGTTTCTGGTTTAGTTGTGTTCCTTTAACTTTTGATAAATCTATGTGTAATGTCTTAAATACTTTGAACTATGAATGTGGTTTATCCTATACCATAAATCTCTTGATGTTTGTACTACCTCTTGACTTTTTTCTTAATGAAATAGTGTTTCCTATTTTAAAAAAAAACATTGTCATCCGCCAAATATCTTTGGTTGGCCTCACTGGGTTTAAGATACCAAAATTTTCCATTATCACCTTTCAAATATCCATTGCAAATACACCTTCAACAAAAATGTGATTCGAGGTTTCGATCTTAGAATTGCATAGTCCATACATTGCTAATTCAAGAATCCTAACAAGCTATGAGAATAACTATAAATCTAGAAAGACATTAAAAATTAACTAAGAAAATAAAGGATAAAAATAACTTTTGATTTCATTGATTGATTCTTCAATGTCTCAAGTGAATACATATATAATAGTACTAATGAGCCATTAACTAAAATGCCCAAATACAAACAAAGCCCAATAACCATACTAATAACATAAGTTCTATTAGTACCCCTTTCAATAACAATACTATTAACTAATAATACCCTTCTATCATTGCCGCCCGGTTCACATTGAACCTTGCCCTCAAGGTTCTAAAATTGCTCTCGGATCCCAATTAAGTGCATCCCTTAAAATCATGGTTAGCTGTCGGGTAAAAGTGAAGGCATGTTGATATGAAGTTGGAAGATCCACACCGAGAAGTTTAATGACGCAGTTGCTAAGAAAACGAATGTGTTTAAGTAGCACAACATGTACAAAATGGTAATACAAAACCTAGGCTTTATCTATTCCCTTGAAGCATTCATCTATGTAGAAATATCCAATATAATTGCATAACTCTCGCATAAATAGGCACGAAACAACCAGAAGAGCATCTCCATTGGAATTTATTTTCCCATCATCGGTGAAAACATTAATAAATTCAAGGTTATGATGTTTCTCAACTTCTTGGGCAGATTCTCTTACAACATTATCTGACGGCTTCAAAATTTGCACAGCTAATTCCTTGCCTTCGGGAAGACACCCTCTGTAAACATCACTACTGCCATCTTTGCAACCCAAATTATTAGAAGAGAAGTTTTCAGTTGCAGCAACAAGTTCCTGCAAACTATAGAATCTACAAGAAGCCGGATACTTTTCTTGTAACCCCCAATCAATATCTTCAACAACTTTGCTGAAATTATCTTCCATGGAGTTAGAAATATTTTCTTCAATGCTTATGTTTATTCCCTCGTTGAACGCATTTGGTTTCAAAAGCTATCCACTACAAGAAATACCCAAATTTTCTCCATCCCAACTTCCATATTGTTGAACCTTACTAGCCAAAACTAAAATCTTTGCATCAATATGTTGAACTTCAAATGCATTCATCATCGTTACGACATCAAGTGTGACAACAAACTTGTTCCAATGTTCTATAACCATTTTATGGATACCTTTTGGGTGAAGATAAGTTTGAGTAATGGTAGAAATCTGTTTGCAAGCATCAATGTTCTTGAGAACAACTTCGTCGAGACTAGAAAGGTGTTTGTGACCTCCCATCAACATAGATTGAATTTTGTAGGAACCCATCTTTCTTTCAATAATTTTAATAAAGTTGGCTTCTAATAGTATCACAATTTGACAAAAAGTGGCATAACTATCAATGAGTAAAAGTAGCTCAAGTTGCATTTACTGGTGGTTGATAACAAATACATGAGAGAAAGTCAATTTTGATGAGTGGAAAGAGATAAGTGTGCCATTGTAGTTGTGGAAGATAAATACAATCTTTATGACGGCTGCAAGTGATAACAATAATGGATTAGAAATAAAATAACCATTAAAAGGAATTGCAAAGGAGGAAAGTGCTAACCCCTTGAACAAAAGCACTATGCGGAACCTTACTTTTGGATGCACGGGGGAAGTGGTTGAAACATAGAAAGGAAATGGTGACACATGTTCGATGATAGGTTCAGAATTCCTCACACATATTATCAATAATATTTTGGATGAATGAGATCTATTCACTACAGAATCAAACGGAAGACAAAAGATCGCAAAAACTATGAATAAATCAAATTGTGTGCTTACTCTTAATGGATATGATTTACCCAAATAAATTTGATGAAGATCCATTGATAGAGAGAAGTTGTGTGTTTTAGTTGTATAGACTCCAAGTAGTTATTCTGAGGCATGAATTGTAGAAGAAATCAATAACACACAAGGAGATTCCCATGAGTTATTAATAGTCGCCTGGAAATCTGGAGGTTTTGGAGGAACCACAAATTTTCCTTCATCTTCAAAACTTATGTTCTTGGATTGAGACTGAAAGACACCTACTGAAAATGTGATTTTCGCATAGGGTATGTTTCAGGAACCCCGATATGGTGATTTCTTTACGGTTGTGGTGGCTATGAAGGTTATTGTGTGATGGATTCGACTTTGGTTGTTGAGAAAGTGAGGGAATTGATACTTAAGCATGTCGGGTAGTTTTGGAGGATAAGATGGATACATCAGTGGTGGGGTGGTTTTAGATGATAAGGTGTAGATTGTGGTGGTGGTTTCAGTGATGTTAGAGGTGGTGGTGGGGATATGATCGGTCTGTCAATGACCTGGGTCTTCTTTGTTGCTGGGTTAAATCTTTGAGCGAATTTCACAACTCTGTAATTTCCAAAGCCTTCATTGTCTCCTTGTTCGTCTACCTCTGTATAGCACCAAAGGATTGCAGCACAGTCTGATTTGTGGTGGTGAGAAACTCGACAGGTGCTATGAATGAATAAGGTTTCGACATTGAATCAGATTCTTCAACAAATAGCGACGAATGTCCTCTATAAAGATTTGGTGGCCTAGGTTGGGACCTATCGAGATCCGATGTTTTTTTTGGTTCGTCCTCAACAATTGAAGGAGACAGAGCTTGTTCTTGAACCGAACCTCGTTCATTCAATTGATTAGGGTGCCCATTTTGGAGATTCCACTGATTTTGATTGTTCCATGGATTGGGATTAATGGGTGGTTGAAATTTGAGGTTTTGAGGTGTGGGTTGTCAGAAATTAGGGTGTTGAGACTTTTTTTTAAGATATTTTCTTAAAAGAGAGATGAGACGCTTGCAAATGCTTTTCAAAATCTCTTTTAATCGTGGAGGAGATTTTTGTTGGTGGTGGCTGTTGATGATAATTATTGTAGTAGTAGGAATAATGAGATGATGAATAAGATGAATATTAGTTAGGATTAGGTATATTCGGTGAATACCCATGATTTGGATACAAACTTGGTGATAATGATCCAACATGAGTGTAACAAGGTGTAAAAATTTTCTATGAGAAAGATGGAAACGAGGGTGTGGTTGGAGATGTAAAAGAGGGGTTTGTGGGTAGGTTGGAGGAATGCTCCATAGATGATATGTGGGTGTGAAATTAGAATATTTCATGGGAGAGTTTGAGTACATGAATGAAAGAACCAATGTTAGGATGTTAATTCAAGAACCCTAACAAGCTATGAAAATAACTATAAATCTAGAAAGTCATTAACAATTAACTAAGAAAATAAAGGATAAAAATAACTTTTGATTTCATTGATTGATTCTTCAATGTCTCAAGTGAATACATATATATCACTACTATTCAATAACCATACTAATAACATAAATTTTATTCTTTTCAATAACAATACTATTAACTAATAATACTCTAATAATACTCGTCTATAATTGCACCATTTTCATTAAATTCCCAATCAAGGAATTTTAGCTCCAATAAAATTTATACACAATATAGTTACACTATAAGTTGTTTTCATAGATTACATAAAAATCTTATTCTACCCTTAGATGCAATCAATTGTCTCATTATGAAACGTCTAAATCACAAGGCTTGAGCAACAAACGATGATAAAAAGGTGACATTAAAGAGTAAAGGTGATAGTGTCATATGATTGGCTTTTCTAGAGTCTTCCACCTTGTTCAATTCAATCCCTATCTTCGGTGGTGCTAGTATTGTTAATGGTTTTGATAACATTTTCCCCTTTTTGAGCTTGCTTAGCTTTGGAGGAATGACTCTTTGCAAGCCAACCAAGAAAACTACAATCAACAAAACATTCCTAATTTACTCCTAACACACTAGTAAAAATAATATATTAATTAATATTTTCTATATAAATATTCCATAGCAATAATTAATTTTTTTTCTTACAAAAACTTTAATTTCTGTAAATTTGTATAATTTTCCTATTGTCGTGTGTTGATAACTAGTTACAAAACGCCAAAGTAGATTTTTCATTTTAAATCCTCCGAAATTGATTGGTCAAGATTGATTTAAAAAAATATATATTTACAATGTTTAAAATGAAAAAACTCTCAAATGACAAGGTTGAATTAAAAACAAAATTTTTATAAGATTTAAAATGATAAAATTTTCAAATGGCAAAGTTAAATTTATAATTTTTTTTTAGAAAGAATAAATCAAAAATCGCCTATCAAAAGAATAAAATGATAATAACCATTTTTTATATTTATATTGCTCTCTACCTTTAAGCCATAAACCTCTTAAAAAGAGTGTCTTTATAAACATAATAATGTTATGTCATCAAGCGTGATTGAAATATCTCCTATAAAAGCAAAGAATCTCAAAGCTTAATTCTATTACACACAAACAATCATCAATTTTGTTCCTTAAAAATGTACTACTTATTAGACAATTTAATCCTTAATATTAACAAATTTACAAATTAATTTCCTAAATTCAAAATTTTGATTCAGATTAATATTTTCGATTGCCAATTTAATCTCAAATAGTTCTAAATGTACAAAACCAACTAAAATTCTACATCAATCATTAATTTTATAAATTAGTACTACTAAATTATTAATTCTCGACTACTAAGATCTAACATAAGTGGTTGACATACAACGTGGTAGGGAATATCGTAAACTCTGAACTAAGTCTAAGCAATCGAGTTTGATTTCTACTAAAAATAAAAGTAATTTCTTGACTAAATTGGTATGAGGGAAGAACATAGGAACATATATCTATGTTCAATTTTGTGTATACATAGCAACATTAACATAATCTAAACAAAATGGAAAGAAAGAAATAATAATCATTTGGATTGAGAGGTGCAACGTGAAGGAATATAACTACCATTCAAAGGATGAAATCTAAGTTGACACTCAAGTTTACACCCAAATTTAAAAGAACCAAAAGGTCCAATTCTCCACTGAGTTCTAGCATCACCTTTCAAATCAAACCCAACAATATTTCTCTTCCATGAATCATCAACTCCTTCTATTTGATCAGGAGTCAAAGGAATAGAAGAAGATTGAACAACATAATCCAAAAACCTTGAATTATTCTTAGGAACATCAAAAGTATCGGCAACCATATACGCTATACCTTGTCCTTGATAGCTAAGTTTGAATTTTATATTTGAAAATGTTGCATGTGCCTTAAAGTTTCCATTTTGTGCCATCACACTTATACTTAGCTGTGTTTGTAGAAGACCAGCATAGTCATTTCTGAAAAGATCTAAATGAGCACTTGCTATGCTGATTGTAGGAACTCTTGGATGAATAACTATGTAACCAACAAACACTACAACTCCACCAATTACAACTCCTATGGCTATTATTGTGCATAGTATTGCGGCTAGCCAAATGAAGAAATTTGTGTTTCCATTTTGGTGAGTTACTATTCTTTTTTTGGGTTTTTTTTGATGAGGTTGAGGATGGTTACGATTACGATCATGATCCTGATGATGAGCTTGATCATGATGGTCTTGTTGGTGAATGTTTTGGGGGGAAGGCATGGAGATTAATGATGTGACAAAAATTAAAATCAACCCATGTAGGGTAATTTGTGAGTTTTATTATGGTGTAAGGATGAGAGTACTTGAGTTTTGGGAAATGGAAAATTTTGGGTTCTTTGTCTCTAATTGGTGGGAAGGTTTGGTATCTTCTTTTCCTTGCTTTAAAGCATTTGTTCTTGCATAGTTGCATATGCTAATTTCTTTATTTATGTTTTGTTACATTTCATAGCGAGGACTATACGTACACCTATGTGTCTATCTATTTATATTCTCTAACTAAGGTTATTTGGTTTGACTAGTGTCTTAAT
The DNA here is from genome assembly GCA_021764765.1 of Vicia sativa. Classification (NCBI taxonomy): domain Eukaryota; kingdom Viridiplantae; phylum Streptophyta; class Magnoliopsida; order Fabales; family Fabaceae; genus Vicia; species Vicia sativa. The sequence continues at coordinate 110,245,628 of CM038792.1, read as the reverse complement.
CTTAAAAAGTGTAATAAATTTTGAACCATAGAAAACCATTAAAAAAACCAACTTGACTTGGGTTTTTAAGTAAATTTTACTATGATAATTTGAGATGTAAACTTGATTAGTAAACTTGTAAATTTTACATCATATTAAAATTAACATGTATTTTTAAAATATTGTAAATGTAGTATATATAAAGTGATTAGAAATTATTTTTTACCCTTTTTCTTATACTTGTTTAGGAAAAAAGTAAACACAAAAAAGAAATTGTGAGTTGCAAGATGTGTGTTTTTTTTTTTTTTTTGCTAACTTGTTGAAAGAGTCTGTCTAGGAATTAATGATAAAATATAATTAGTGAGTGAATATCATCGTACAAAAGTAAATACCAAACTTGCATGATAGATACTAGGTTATCAGATGTTTTATTTGTCGATTTCCTAGCTTTGAAGTTTTAGCACGATAATTGGATAGGAAAATTCAACTAAATCTTCTATTCCTAAATCGCTGTCTGGATAATTGAATTTATAAGTTATTAAGCATTTATTTATTGTTAACGCAACAAATAAATTATAAAATATTTATTGTAATCATCAATGAATGCCTATTATTTTTCTTGCAGAAATATGGTAGCCTGAATTTGAAGTATGTTAACCAACATCGTGTTTATAACTTAACACGTTATTATCTTCATATTTGAAATGGGCCTAATTTGATAGAATACCAAGGTCCGGCCCAAAGAAGATGTGCAAGCCCAAAGATATTCATGAGGATTATGTATAATAGAAAATATGGAATTACTTTTGACACCAGTAGTGGTACTCAGACACCCTTGTCAAAAACCAAAAATGTTCCTATAATTCAGAAACGCGTTTTCAGACGCATCTCGTCCACCACTTCATCAATTCATAAGTTAGCCACACCCTCATTTTGTCAAAAAAATAGTACGGAGATGCATCTCTGTAACAAAATACGAAAATATAGTTTCGGATGGGGTTTTAGTCTAATTTACATATGATTTTCACTCTTCCACGTATTCAGCAAAACATACAACGAGCTGAAGTTTCTCAAGCTTCTCTAATACCCAAAATGTTTTCTTATGATTAGGTTGTTTAAGAAAAATTACTATATAAATATTGACACTCATTGTTATGTAGTTGATTGGCCATGCATTTTGTGCCATTTTTATTTTCCATGTCTTCTGCCACTTTTGTGTTTTGAGTTTTAGGAAATTACAGAAGTTCACTTCTATATTTTGTTTGAATTTGATCTTTCAGAAATACGAAAATACACTTCCATATCATGTGTGCAGTGTTCGATTTTGATGTCTTTTATTTGAGATTGATTTTTTCTACCTTGTCTAGTTTAATTATAGGTAACATGGCTGACAATCAAGAAAGATATAGTGTCATAACAGGCATATGATCGTAGAGAGAGAGAGAGAGAGAGCTCGCGACCATCGGTTAGTGCAATTTATTTGACGCAGAAGCATCCACTTATGGGGTTCAAGTGTCTCCAACTTTGTTATCTTGGAGGCAAGTGTCGCATGTTGCTATCCCGGAAGCCCCACCAGTCTAGGTTGATAGACCTGTTGTCCGTGCTACCTCTCTTGATGTTCTTTTTGAGGAATTTGGAGGAGACCCTTAAGAGACTTTACTACTGTCTTTGTATGCAACTCATGCTGCTAGGTGATAAGTGTCAAAATGTAGTTATTTTGTATATATGTTTTGTGGCACTTATCCATTCTTGTTTGTTAATAATCGTTGAATAATCCCACTTTTTGTTGTAAATACGTTTTATTGTGTTTTATGTACATAATGTACCTTTTGATTAGTTTTAATGTATTTTTGTAGGTATTTGTGCGTGTTGGAGCATTGAGGAATAAAGTGTCGAAGACACGGCTCCGAAGACGCATTTTTGATGAATAAAAGACCAGTTTTGCTCAGGAGAGGCTGCTGAGCGCGTTTTGGAGCACGTTAGTGCTTTGGTACTGTTTCAGCAGAGAGAGTTTTTTGAGCCCGTTGAGCGGCGTTTAAGTCGGTTTACGTGTAAATATAAGTGGAGGGCGCTCAGCGCGATCGTCTTTTAAGGACCAAAATGTAGATATTTTTGTAGATAATTTTGTGGTCCTTTACTATATCTTTTGTAAATTAGTAGTATTTAAGTTGTTAATTTGATATAAATATGCTTTTATGTAGTTTTTGTTGTAAATAACTTAGTTTACCAAGTTTTATGTTCATTTTGTAGGTTGTTGAAGTGGATTCTTGAAGCATTGAAGTTTTGGGCAAGCTTGGATCAAGTTAGACCCACAAAAGAGCCATTTTTGAAGTTTTGAACAGACAAGGCCACTCAGCGGGATTCAAAGTGCGTTTTGCACATCGTTCGTGCATAATGATTTTAGTTTTGAGGTTGAGGGCCAGAATGTGGATTTGCTATTTTGTTGATGGCGCTGAGCGCGGTCAAGCCGCTGAGCGTGAATACCTATCATGGTCACTTCTATAAGTACCATGCTTAGATATTTTCTTCAACAACTCTACCTTTTCCATCCAAAATCAGATTTAGGGCATAGAAGCAAGCTATTTTCTCGATTGTAACTCAAATTCTTAGGAGAATCTCTTGAATCTTTTCTTCTTTATTTTCCATCCATGTTCATCATCATTACTCCACTTCTTGCAAGTCAAGCTACCATGAGAATGAGTAGCTAAATTTCTTTGTGTCAAGATTAGAGGTAGTTAACCTAACTTTTATGTATCTCTTTTGATCTCTTGGTGTATGAACTTGGTTGATGATATATATGTTGAATATCTTTATTTTACTTGTACTTTTTGCTTTGGATCATGATTGAGAAATATGTTTCAAACTTGACCTAAGATATTCATCTACTAAGGAACAAATGCTAGACATAGATTTGTGAGTTAGTATTTACTTGTATTGAACTTAAAGATTATCATGTCAATAGTTAGAGTGAGACATCATCTAAAGATTAACATGATAACACTCACAATATTGGTTGGAAATCAACAATATTGAGAGGATACGTAGGTATATCGATCATCAACTAGTTCACCCGCTTGGTTAATTGAATTTATATGAAATTAGGTTAATGAAACTAATCTTGACATGCTTTTACCATTTGAAAACCAACCAAAACTCTCTTTAATCCAAACAATTTTCTTTTTGAAAGAAAACTAAACTTGTTTGATTGAAACTTATGATTTTTGAGACTAGGAAACAAAACCCTTTTGTAATCAAATCATAAAATACACTTGAACTATCGAACGACGGTGATATCATACCAATCCCTGTGGAAAATGATAATTAAAAATACTTGTATAAGAAAATACGAACAACGTCGTTTGTGTTTTGTTTTATAACTTCATTTTCTGCACTTTTTAGGGTATGGTTTTGGGGTAGATTTTGATCCTCATTTTCATCAACCTTTATTTTTGATAGATTAGCTTAGAAAACAACACTAGGGGCTTGCTTATGGATGATTGGAGGTGGATTGCTCTTCGATAGGCTCTGACAAACCGGTGTAAATGAGTGATTTATCTCTTCTCCTCTCTATGTATTTCTCTATTTGTTGGGTATGTATGTATTTCTACTCATAACTCATGTATATTTGTCGCCCTTGCGTTGTATAAAGTCTGTTTTACGAATCTGTGCTGGTGATTGTCTTAGGTTTTTACCTTGTGTTAGGAATTCGAGCTTTGCTAGACATAGTCTGCTTAGATTCTTACCTAGGATGATTATCTGTTAGTTTTTGAATGCTAGAAATGGGTTTATAGCTGACATTTGCTTAGAGTATTTGAGCTTAATTCCTTTGTGTTTGTTGTTTCGCGCTAGAGATAGTCGTTATGAGTGACGCGATTGACTTTTGTGTTGTTGAGGTAGGCCAGACATGGCTATCGAGGTGATATGGTTGAATTCTCATTTTGGGTTAGAAATAGCTTGGGTTGTGAGAGGTATGTGATGATATGGACAAGTATCATAGGCAGAATATACATGGACGGTAGATTTAAGTCTGTGACGGGTAGTGTGCATTCGTTCCGAACAAGTTGTCTATCCTTTATAATTTTTGTTCTTTACTTTTTTTATTTTCTTTACAACCATTTAATCCCAAACTCATTAACGATAGAATTATCGAACGATGAATTAATAGCCGATCTCTGTGGACACAATACGATATAACCTAACAAGTATATATCACCCGGTAAAAATAATACTTTACTTTTTGCTTGCTTTCTATAACCTGCACTCAAACAAAATGGTGCCGTTGTCGGGGATTGGTTTATTGTTTCTGTATTGTGATAATTCCGTTATTTTTGAGTTTTGTAATTAATGTATATGTTGTATAGACTTTGTATATGAACTTGTATATTGTTACTTGTACATGTTGTGTGTGTACTTTCCATACTTGTACATATGTGTGTTTTTCCTTGTTTTCAAGTATTGTTGTAAGTTGTCTCGTATTCGTAACGTTTGTTGTGTGGTTGTTATGACACTTTCTTTAGGTTTGCGCGGTGTGGCAATATCATGGCATGACGAGAGGAGGTTACTAGCTCGCACAATAAAGGCGTCGAGACTACGACGTAAAACAAGCATGTTTTATTTATGTTTGTTTATGTATGTGGTGGCTTGTGTTTTAACAAGTTGAAATATGACATGTTCTTAATTTCAAATCTTCACTTTTCAACTTGTTAATTCACTTTCACCCATTTGTTTTGTTGTGTCAAATTGTTATTTCGGCAAGCTTGTCGTGCTTATCTTGAGGAGTTTTGTTGGTTGTAAATATTGTAAATATTGTTTTTCTAATTCTTTTAGTGTTGTTTGGACTCAAATTTTGGTCTGGTAGCTTGAGGTTTCATTTTGTGATTTTTCGAGTTTGATCGTTTCAACTTGCGGATGTATGGTAATGATAGTTTCAAAGTTGGTACACATTAGGAACTCATTTATCGCTTTCTATAGCATAACATGTTTAGGAAATTTATCATTTGTACAATTACCATGCCATTCATTCTTTTTGCATTACTTGCTCATGAATTGAATCACTTTAGTTCCCTTTTTACCCATAAATGTGAAGAAGCTTTCCATTGTTTACATATGCTGGAGGCCACAATTCTTGTTTTAACTAGATTTTGTTATGCTTAATCTTTTGTTTTATGTTGATTGTATGAATAAATGAAAATGATCAAGGCATTTTGTTGATTTTGAGCACAACTACCTTGGCCAAATATTCAAGTCACCTTGTGATTGTGTGAACCTTTGTTAACCCCTTTGAGCTTTTATCAATATCCATGTTTATTTGAATTCGTTACTTGTCTATGAGTGTTGAATTCACCTTTTTTATATGGATGTTGATTTCTTTGTTTCTTGAACCCTGAACTATATGTTGTTGTATGAATTTTTACTTTGCCTTAGAAAGTAGGGAGTATTCACATAATAATGTTGGTTGGATTCAAGTTGGGGAGAGTAATGTTTATGTACTTATATTGTGGTTGGTATGAGGTTAAGAGAAAAGAAAAAGAAAAAGAAAAAAATGTGAAAAAGAAAGATTAGTAAAAGAAAGAAAAAAAAAAGAAAAAAAACTTTGGAAAAGAAAAACAAAAAGAGTACGAATAATGTTGTGTTAATAAGTGAGGTGTTTTGGTTTGATAATTTGGGATAAAGAAGAAGTTTGATTAGAATTATATTGTTTGGAACTTTGTGAGTTGATCACTCCCTTAGGTTTAGGAAAGTTTTTGTTTTGATTAACTTTAGGACTTATCACTTGTTTGTTAACCAAGCCACATTACAATCTTGAAAAGCCCTTGTGATTCTTGCATTTGTATTTTCAATACGTTTTTGGGATGAATGCATAATTTAGTCTATTATTTGCAAGATTGTGGATGAGTGTTTTTTATCCCTCACCTTTGTATGTTCGTCATCTATCGATGAATTTTTTGCTAGGTATGATTCATAATATACCGTTTGATTAGTTTTAATGTATTTTTGTAGGTATTTGTGCGTGTTGTAGCATCGAGGAATAAAGTGTCGAAGACACGGCTTCGAAGACATAATTTTGATGAATAAAAGACCAGTTTTGCTTAGGAGAGGTCGTTGAGCGCGAGTCCACTCAACGCGTTTTGGAGCGCGTTGAGTGCTTTGGTACTGTTTAGGCAGAGAGAGTTTTTTGAGCCTGCTGAGCGGCGTTTAAGTCGGTTTACGTGTAAATATCAGTGGAGGCCACTCAGCACTCCCTCGCCGCTGAGCGCAGTCGTCTGTGTTTTGTTTTATAACTTCATTTTCTACACTTTTTAGGAGCTAGAAGACACTAGAGGATGACATAGTCTAGATTTGTATTTCTAGAAAACCTCTATATACACCACCTCATACATCATGTATTTGTTTGGAACGTCAATATTTATGGACAAAAGTGCCAATTACATCGATGTGGTTTACCTTAGATATTTCATTGACTTTGATCGTATTCATGAGTACAACAAAGAGGTTGCTTATTTGGTTTACTCGTACTCGAAGTTAGCTGAAGGTTGTCTTTAGAAGAATAGATAGATGACAACAAGTTACACGTTGTTTAATGTAAATATTTGCACCTCCGTTGTTACTATACCATTTTCATAACACTTGTGCTACACCATTACTAGTATTTCATTTATACCATTTTTAGGCATGGATCTTGCATCTCTTTCCACACATATTTGATTGGTCATATGTTGATGACTACTCTGAGGATCAACCAAATGTTTGTGTATTCATCCAGCTTAGAGGGAATTATGCAACCAGACCCTTCATAGTGTTTCTTGACCTAATAACACTAGATGATATACACTACATACGATATAGCCTTATACTCTGAATGGTTGTCTTGTGGATCATGCATGATGTATCCATATCTTCATGAGTGATTCATGCGCCAGTTCGAGTATCTGCAAGTTGTACTAAGATACCCCTTCGTGTTCGATCCTTCCACTATGGTCCATGGAGATTTATATGCAATATATGATGATTTATATAATCATCTAGTACCTAATGAAACACGAATTGTGGCAACTCCTCACTAATGGAGCAGTGCATTCGGCTGCATCTAATAGTATTTAAGTGTCACATCCTTACATTAAACTAAAAGCTCATGGATATCCACCTAGTTCATCTTATTAAGAGATATTAAAGGGGAAGTAGGTTAGGAAAATCATATTGTTGATGTGTTACCCATATCCCATCATACACATGCTATTGCCTAAGCGGTTTTAGAGAGATGAGACTTTTCATAAGGAAATTATGGGAGAGTCACTATATATGTCATTCTATCAAAGGAACATATGGCATTGCAATATAGGGGGCATATAAGGAATATATGGGCTCAAATATACCTAATAGTATTTGTATTATGGATAGTATAATGGTTTGTAATTTGTCATTTTGATAGTATTATAGATTTTAAGTTGATTCTAATATATAAAGTTTTAATCTTATTGAAAAAATTTATTCTGATAGTATATTATGATATTATAAATGATTTATTACATTAGTATACTTATTACATAAGTGTAACAAATGTCAAATTTTACCGCCTACTGGGTGATTATGGAAGTTTACTTCCGTAAATTTTATGGAGATGCAACTCTGGACTAATTTAGGACAAAATGTGGGTGTGGTTTGCTTATGAAGGGAACTGATGTATATGGGGTGTGTAGGGAAGTATGCCTCTGGATTATTGAAGGCCAATTTGCTGTTTTTACATGGTGGCTCTTCACCACTAAGGGTCGAAACCCCCAAAATTTTAGGCATTTATTTGAACATTTTGGATACGTTGTTCTCATGCAATATTCCGTAAGATATATCTTAGTTATTTGTTTGGTTGACTAGTTTGATAGTAAAATATTTTGGCCAATTTATACTTGAGATACAATATCAACCCTTAATCAAATGTCTCTTCTCACCTATGAGCTGAGCTGACTTATGGAACAATGATTCCATTTTTAATCAAGAGAGTACATTGAAAAAGAGATATTATCTCTTATTTGAGTATTTCTACACTACTCCAAAAATTGTCCAATATTAAAGAATAAACAATCATGTAAAAAGGCATAAAATATCATTGAAAGCAATAAAGGAAAACAAAATGATATACTATACGAGGACTCAAAATCAACAATCATGTATTTCACATATAATAATTTTTTGTTTTCCATTTCTCCTATTGTCCCTTGATTTATACGTTTCCTCTAAAAAATCTTACAAACTATAAGAAGTTGACTTAGCTTCCATGGTTGATCAAAACTCAAATGATCTTGAAATCCCTCATTACACTATATTATTATTATTATTATTATTATTATTATTATTATTATTATTATTATTATTATTATTATTATTATTATTATTATTATTATTATAATTATTATTATTATTATTATTATTATTAATTATTATTATTATTATTATTATTATTATTATTATTATTATTATTATTATTATTATTATTATTATTATTATTATTATTATTATTATTATTATTATTATTATTATTATTATTATTATTATTATTATTATTATCATCAAACTATCCTCCTATAAGTGAAATTATTATAAGTCCTTAACTGTAAACATAATAGTGCTGATATTCAATGTTTAGGTTTTCTACGCTGCTCCATATTAAGAATGATCTTGAGTAGCACTTTTGAGCTAACTTATAGGTTCCTACAGCCACAAACCCTATTGAAATATAGTTAAAGGTACTCATAGTTCTCCTTTCACAAAGAATCATGCATCTAGTTTCTTTTTTTGTGGGTTAAGGAACTTTTTAGGGTGGTCGGTTAAGAGACTTCTAGACATGTGCATGTCATTGCGTATAAGTTTATTCTTAACTCCTAATGTCCATACTTTCCCAACTCTCTCAATCAAATTATATGCTCAGTTATATTTAGTAGGACACTACATTCCTCGGTTTAACATCCTTCTCCCTAATGAAACTCTCGCCACATACTTTTGTTCAGCTCAAGGGTACGGCGACCCAAGCAAGAACTTTAGGTCTCAAATTTTTGGGCAGAAAAGGCCTTAAAAAAGGATTTGGAAAATTTCAATTTAGTTATAAATATATAAAATATAATATAATTCACATTTATTAGCAAATTTAAGTGGGTAAAAGAAAGGCTTCGTATCATTTTGGTCCTTGGTTCAATTATTGACAACCAAAGAAATTAATGTTTTAATATTTTTAATGGACTCATTTTAAAAGTGGCTTTAGACCTCTTAAGAGGTTGGGCCAGTCCTGCACATACCTTTTCAAAATTCCCTCAGACTGTTTGCCAGCGTTGACTGATTTAGAAGTTCTTCTTAAAGTACCTAAGTCAAGATATTACATGTTCTCTATTTATTGACAAATTTTAGCCTCTTGATCCTTTGTATGAAGTTGTATTTCCTCCTTGAAATTATGACACTATAAAACATATGTCAAGACTGGCCCAACACAAAACACAATATCAAGACATATGTTATAACATCATCTGCTGACAGAACAATTTTACCAAAACAGAAGTTATGCAGAATTAAATTGTAGAAGGTAAGATAACACAATTAATTATTAACCCAATTCGGTACAATATCACCTACTATGGGGACTATCAAGCCAGGAAGAAAATACACTATAATAATAGTATTATTTCAAATCCTAAACAATCCTAGTTTATAACTTATCGCCTAATCACTACACTGTGCAATTTCTACCTAGAAATCTCCTAGATATGAGAACTCACTCTCACTTTCCACAATCACCTCCGTGATAAAAATAATGACAGACCCATGATTAGATCAATAGAACCAAATGGAATATTACAATTCAAATACAATACTCAACTCTTTGCTTAAAAGCTCATAAGTGAGAACAATACTTAGTTGTGCTTAAAAGTTTTAACTAAGAATAATCAATCGACCTCAATGTATCAAAAGATACATGAGTGACACACAAAGAAAAACACAAAAACTCTAAAAGACTCCCAAAACCCTTAAACCCTTATGCACCCATGGTTTTCTTGTTGTGAATGCTGGCTATTTTAGGTTTAGTAAGTCTTTATTTATAGACTCTTGCAGAATGGGCTTTGACTCTTCAATCAAATCCAATCTTCTAATTTTAAATCAGTTGCCAGATCTTCTACAAAAATAGGAACAAATCTTAAGAGTTTTGTAAAAAGTCTCAAACATCCTTTTTATGAAACCAAATCAAATATGCATTTTTCCTAAAATATCCTTGATTAATTGCATCTGTATGAGAATAAAAATCATCCAGAATTTCATATTTTTCAATCAAATCTTCAAGGAAAAATAACAGTAGCACATGCTGTACAGAAGTCCAAGATGTCATGTTATCTGGCTCAACATCTGTATAATATACATGACAATAGAACATGTCATGACAATTTGTCAAGATGTTATGATATCTTTCTCAATATCAGATAAGAACCATATTTTAGCAATATTTAAGCTAATCATAAAACCATGGATCTAAAAATCTCCCCTTTGGCAAATTTAGCTAAAACAACCATAGCACATTCAAAGTGGAGAGAGGAATAAAACCACAACCATAAATCACAAACTACCTGCAAAACATATAAACTTTGTTCAAACTGCAAATAGAAAAATATATATTAGAGATTAACATGGAGCTACATGTCACGAGAGATTACAACTCCTTCAAACTCCAGATATTAGAGGCATACAACTCCTTCACTACTCCATCTCAAGGGAAAACCCAAAATCATAAGAAAATCCAAAATATCAATATGATCTATCCAAGTTTATACATCAGAGGGATATGCAACAGAAGATAAAACAATCACACAAATAGAAAACAATTGGATAGTATTTTTCACATAAAACTTCAAGCAAGATGTCAGGACATCTGTTATGACATCATGCACATGGACTGCCATATCAACAATAAAAACAAATAAATATGATAGATAATCATGCTCCTTCTAAATAGTTACATACAATAAACAACTACACTAACTACTCTTAACTTAGCAATAACACATTCCTATCACAATGTTAATCAACATGTCAAGACATGTGACATAACATAAGGACAAATAAAAACACTAACACTTTATTACCCTTTTTTATCCAAAAATTGAAAAAAAAATTAGAATAAATGTAAAAATAATTGGAAGCACACATATTACACACAAGCAATAAACACAGATGAAAGTACACAGATGGACACACACAACTTGATCATCTTTAGGTGGTATACCACTTCTTGCCCTTGTCAAAGATCTTTCTGCATTCTTTGGTGTTTTCACCAACCCTTCTATCTTGAAGAGATATTTTGTTCCACCCTTTAACACTAGAAATTAACTTAGGAATATCAGGCCTCAGAACAAAGATGAAAGACAAAGCATTTGTTGTATTCCTCCATATCGGTAATTTCTATAACTCCTCAATAGTGCAAGTTCCTAGCCCACTGTTCATGTTCTCAAATTGATTTTCATATAAAGCTTCAGTAAACATAATAGTAAATTAATCCTTAACTTCCCTATGCTTCATAATAACACACTTTCCTTCAATAAGATTCTCGATGATTTGATTATGACTATCAAGGTTCTTCTTCGAGCCATGTTGGATGATATATCTGATAACCTTCAGATTTTTACAATGTAATATCATGACATTCTTCTTGACATTATTCCCTCTCAACATTTTTTCACCCTTATCTGTTTAGAGAACATCCCTCTTGTTTAAATGATGTAGTTCAAGGTCTTCTTTTCTTGAATAATAAGCCTAATCTTGGCTCAAGCTTAGAAATAAGACATGAATTTGATATTTTCTTATTTGATTAAATGATGTCTTCTTCATTAAGATGACTTAAAATCAGTTCCTTGGATTTTTCTATATGACCTGTACTAGAGAGATCTTTACTGACTTGAGAACTCACTGATTTAGTACTTATGAATTCACAAATTACCTCATTTACTGTCTCATCTGACTACACATAGGATGTTCCAACATAGTCTTCAACATCCATAATTTGTTCAGTAATTGAATAATCAATTTCCACACTAATAGGTTTCATTGTCATTCCAATTATGGAGTTAAAAACTCTCATTTTTTAAGAGTAACCTATAAATACCCCTTCATCCCTTATAGGATCCTTCCTACCCTTTTGATCTTTTTTAATCAAGACATTTACTTCCAAAGGTATGAAAATATTTGATTATAGGCTTCATTCTATTCTATAACTCATAAAGAGTGGTTGAAGTACCTCCTCTCAAAGTGACCCTATTCTGAATATAGCATGCAATATTTATAGTTTCACCCAAAAACTCCAACGACAACTGATTAGTATAAAGCATGACTCTAGCTGATTCCTGTATAGCTCTAGTCTTTTTCTCAACAATTTTATCTTGTTGAGAGAATACATGACTGATACCTTCAGAAGTACAAAATTTAGAGAATTTTGCATTCTAAAACTCCTTGTCATGTTCACTTTTAATCTTGGCAATCACACCATTATACTCCTCTTGAATGCCTTAACATATATCTTTGAAGACTTCAAAAGTATCTGATTTTTCTCTAACAAAGTTCATCCAAGTATATCCAGAAAAATCATCTATAACTACATAGACATACTTCTTTCCATCCAAACTTTTTATCTGCATTGGTCCCCTAATATCCATATGAAGAAGTTCTAGCACTTTGGAAATAGTTAAATGTTGAAACATTGGATGCGACATAATTATTTGCTTTCTAGTTTCACACTCACCACAAACTTTCATTTCTTCAATCTTGAGTGCTAGCATTTCTCTAATAGCTCCTTCATATATGATTTCCTTCATTCTTCTGAGATGAAGGTGTCCAAGTTTTTGGTGCCATAATTTTACTTCATCCTTAAGGGTTATTGAATATGTGGAAGAATAAACAGTTATTTGAGATTCCCACAGATAACAATTGTCTTTAGGACTAATGTCTTTCACATCTTTGACCAAACATTCCGACTTCGAGAAGTTGACTAACAATCATTCACTACGCCATAAAAGAACTACGAAAGCGCTTTTTCTGGGCTTTAAAAGCACTTTCGTAGGTGGCGCTGCTATAGGTTTTAGCAGCGCTTTTTGTTTAGGCAAAAGCGCTTTCGTAGGTATACTTAAGGCAACGCTTTTTAGGAAAAAGCGCTTTCTTAAGTAGACTTTTAGTAGCGCTTTTTTCTGAAAAAGCGCTTTCTTAGGCCTACTTTAGAATGCCTTTTATGCTCAGAGCACCCTGAAAGCGTTTTTCGATAAAATCTTAGGCCACCTATGAAAGCGCTTTTTGATAAAAAGCGCTGCCTTAGGCCTACCTATGAAAGCACTTTTAAATGCGCTTTCTTATGTATACCTTAGGCAGCGCTTTTACTCAAAAAGCGTTTTCATAGGTGGCCTAAGGCAGCGCTTTTACTGAAAAAGCGCTTTCTTAGGGTTTCTCCTGAAAAACCAAAAATTTATATAATTTTTAAACCTGCATTTTTTGCAGCACTATTTCATAAAACTGTAATTCATAAACCTTTAATTCATATACCTATAATTCATAAACCGGTAATTTACAATCCTAATCCCGTTATTTCAACAAAATGATTATATACAAATACCATTATATACCATTGTTATCCAAAATATATATACACCATTGTAATTCAATTCACATATTTTTAACATTATCAAAATCAACCCTAACAAAATCAGCTATAACAATAACTAAATCAGTCCTAATGTATGAACAAAACACGATCAATTATATATTCAAGGTTCTGGTCCTGCAAGATATGAACATAATAACACGGTTAGTACTGTATTCACACAACAATGTATTCATAACCATTTTCACACAATAATGTATTCATACCTTATAAGATTCTTTGCTCAATAAAATATTGACATAATTCCTCTTTGAGTTCTTCCAACTGAAGTTTCGTGTAATATACAGACTTGTGCTCATCGAAGTACTACATAACAAAACAAATAATATGCATGATTTAGTTAAAAAGTAATAAATTATATGAAATATCCAATAAATAATAAAACAAATCCTAAGTTATAAATCCATACCGTGACTAGAATCTCTATTTGATTTATTTGAAGGATTTTTTTGATAAACTTCAAAACGAAGTATCTGCAATCTATGTCGTTTTGTTGTTGAGGATACTACATAGAAAAACAAATAAGAATATATAGTTGTCTTGTTTTATCAAGTAGCATAAATATTATAAGAAAAATTGTGGAAATTAATGTACCTGCACTTTGATCCAATTAATGTTGTTTGATTAGACCGTGGTACCCGAGCTTCTCTTTGTCATCGGAATACTTGTATTGCGCTAACAAAATAAATATATATTTAGAATAATGTCACAGAAATAATTAAATATATAAATACACACGAATATTTAGAATAATGTCACTCACGTATCAATCATTAACTTCATATCCGGATAATTTGTCCAATCACCGTCAATCGAATTCAGATAATAGACCACTTCTTTTATAGGATCGATAGCAAACAACAACCAGTGACATCTATAAATTTAAAAAAACAATTTAGATGAAAATTTTCATGCAAAAAATACAAATATTAAAATGAACTTAGAATGAAAATCTAACCCTGTATTATACGCCAAAAGATACAAGCTTTCTATACTTCCAGTTGCCATGAATCTCTCGACTAAGTGATCTCTTATTGACTTCGGTTCCCTAGCAATTATCGCTCCGCTGACACGGGAGGAAGACACGAAATGGAATCTATTTGACAATTGATTCTCGCGCATCAATTTTTCATATAACGACCTTAAATAAAAACATAATTAATATTAGACTATTTTCATTGAAATGTTTTAAAAAATGTTCAACCAATTAAATAATATATTGATCGGGTTACCGGATTGTTAGCTGGCAATTTCGAAAAAGGGTAAAATTGGCATAGACAAATAAAATATGTTTACTATCACATGGAAAAGAGATTAATATTTGTTGGTGATAGGTAAACATAAGGCCTTTTTGTTTCATAGAGTAAGGATCTTTCGATTGCCAATGGTGAGCGATATTTCGAACTAAAATCTTTAGTATTTTTAGGATATGAAGAAATTCCTTTAAATAAATATGTCAACATTGGAGCGGTCCAAACAAAGGATTGAAGTGAAATACAAATGGTTATGGAATTGAATTTGAATGGAACACGATTCAATTCGAATAAAAAAAGCGCCATTGTAAGGGACGCGTGGAGATTGGTGAACAAAAGAGACTTGCATGTCTTAAACGTGGCGCAATATTATAGTAAGACCGTTAGGGTCAGAACATTATAAATAGATGTTTTCTATTAGATTTTGGTGTGTTCGTTAGATGTACTAAAAAGTTCTCAAATACTCAAATTACCGTGATCGAAAGGGAAACGAGTCAAGGAGATATCATGTACGTTAAGAACATCATGTTGTTTTATAATTTAAATGCCAGTTTATTATCATTTATTTCCGGTTTCCTGCACTTTTACCTTTAAAGTATTTCGATTCTTTTCTTTTTATCTTTATTCCATTTTCCTTTAAACACTTATTGTTCTAGAAACTTATTTACTTTCAAACTTTTATTGTATTTCCCAGAAATTGTTACTTTTTAAGAGTGTCCTTACCTTTACATTCAATTGTCAATAATCAAGTTTAAGTTCGAAAATCTTTACACAAACAGTCAGTATATTTCCATAGTCAACTTTAAGTAAGTGCTTTAAGAATCAATTGAAGATCATGGGTTTGAACATAAAAATCTATTATGACACATGTGTCCTAGGATCAATCTAGTCGATCCTGTAAGTAACCAATAATAAATAGTGAAAATTGGAAGACTAGCGGTTGTTTACGAGAAATCACCGTAAACAAATTGGCACACCCGGTGGGACAGTGTCATATTAGAAACCATTTATTAGAATTTTATGAACATTGCAAAATTTGAACTGGTATATGAACCTTCGAAGTGGTAAAATAAAAGATAATAATCAGATATACCCGAAGACAACGTGCAAAACAATGACAAATACAACCAACCAAGATAGGGACAAACCTCCTTACAAGGAGTCGTCAATCGTTTCGTCGTGATGTCTCTAGTACTATCCACGGGTAGTTCGAGCAGCCCCATTTAGTGTGAAATACCATCGCCATTTCAACTATGCCGCGCAGAAGTCAACCATATTCGACTCCCACTAGGCCTCCGTGTTTCGACCCTTTAAGGCCCGAGATCCATCAGATGGGATGCCAACCGTTTATGGCGGGGTTACATAACACCCATTTGTCCCCATCAGGGATGCGGTTCAGAACGAACCATTTCGCTACAAACTCCCGAACTTGGGAAATCGTAACCAATGGCCTACCACAACTAACAATCGAGCGTTTAGACAGATGGATGGCGGTAACCATGATATGGTAGGAGTCTTAGCCCGCGAAATGAATGCTATTTTGGTCCTTTAATTCGAATATAAATCGAACAAACCAAGAAAACACGCCCGGATGTCTAGGATAGCGATTTCTTTGGTGCCCCGATGCACACGGCGTGGGCGAGAATCCGGTGGTGATTCGAAGAACCTACCATTGAACAAGTTCGACCCCTATCGAGGGATCGAAGAGAAACGTAGGGCCAAGATTAAGGCAACCGACGTTCAAGAAGACCGGATCGAACAGCTGACCGTTAGTGGTTGTCAGCAGGACGAATGCGACGAAATTGTCCATAGGGTCGAAGCGACAATTTAGTGGCGAAAATAATCTAACCGCTATGATAGAAAGAATAATGGCCCAAAATGGTGTAAATTCGGGATTTAGAAGGCCAAATTATACTTCTCCTATTGGTTACATTCTACAAACAAATTACCGGGGTTTCAAAGTCCCCAAATTTACAAAATTATTTGGTGATACCGGTGAGTCGACGATAGAACACATAGCGAGATATTTGGTGGCGGGGATATATCAAATAACGAAAATCTTAGGATAAAATATTTTCCAAGTTCTTTGACAAAGAACGCGCGTTCGTGGTTCACCACATTACCCCCGGATCCGTGGATACTTGGCCTATTTGGAAAGACTCTTTCATGAGCAATTCTACATGAGCCAATCCAAAATCGATCTGAAAGAACTGCAAGCATTAAAAGAAAGTTCTACGAACCCATAGATGACTATCGAATAGATTCCATTGTTAAAATCTAGATGTTTCTGATGGTGCGAACATGAATTGGTCGAAATGGTGCGGGGGCTGGATTATTCCATTCGAAAGAAACCGGATACCCAGTATCTAAGGGATATGGCCCAATTGGCCGATAGAGTTCGACAAGTCGAAAGATTAAAAGCGGAAAAGGCTAGGGCTAGTAAGAATCATAAGAAAGAACGAATAGCCTATATAGAGGCGGAAGAAGAAAACATAGATGATTTCCAAGACCCATACAGTTTCGACCAGTTCGAAATAGATCTTGCTGAACTAAAAGAGGCACCCCCTTACGCTTGCAGAGTTCTGCTTCCTTCCAATGGAAAAGACACTGTCGAAAATGAGAAAAATGAGAAATATCCTAAGAAAATATACACTTTCGATATAACTAAATGTGATGAAATCTTGATTTGCTTGTTAAGGATGGCGATTAATAGTTCCTCGAACCTTAAGATTCCTCCATTGGAACAAAGGAAGAAGAGGGGTTTTTGTAAGTACCATAATTTCCTAGGTCATAAAACCTCACAATGCTTTCTTTTCAGGGATTTGATACAGAATGCAATCAAGGATGGCAGGTTGAAATTTGCGGACAAGGGAAAAAACCCCATGAAAGTGGATACGGATCCGTTACTGATGGCGGAAACCAACTATCTTGAGCCTTTGAAATCAACATGATCGAAGTTCTTGAGAACAAGGTTAAAACAAACGTGGAGTTCGAGGAAGATGGAGGTTTCGTCCTGATTAAGAAAGGAACTACCGATAACCTTCCAAAGGTGCTCAAGGCAAAACTAATGAAAGAGGCAATACAGGCTACTGCCGAGGGCCAAGATATTGTCGACAAAAATTTAACTAAGGCTACTGAAGGTCTCAGGATGAAGTTCGAGAAGGTCGAATTCGATGACCCAATCTTGGAGTAAACATGGTGGATTTCGAGCACCACACGAAATGCAAGTGGGCGATGCTTGGAGAAAGAAAGAGAACAAAAGAGGAAAGCTTGCCAAAGAAAGATGCAACTGCGTGAGTACCTATTTCATCATAAGAAGAACCAAGACAAGTTCTTGTGCCCAAGATGCAAATCATTTGCAACCAGGATAGCCTTTGAATTCGAAAGGGCCCGAGGGAGAAAGAATTAATGGAGGCAAGACAATCGGTTATAGGTATACCCTGTGATGAAAGCCTCTGGAATTCATAGTTCGATGCCACAAGATTGGTACGAGATGTCCGATTTGTCCCGGATGTGCGGTTTATGATAAAGGAATGTCAAGCATTTGAAACATCCGTTCGTTTCGGTTGGGGCGTAAAGTGGAATCCCTTGAATAACGCGATCGGCGAACCATGCGAGAAGACCGCATCCTTATCCTAGGGAAGCAAGGAAGGTATCTTTCAAATTACTGCAGATCCCCCGATAGGTGGTGCAAGCAAAGAATGACAAAGGAAGGGCAAATGGCGCGATTTCGACCCCGGAAGAAGCTGGCATACTGAGGCGGTTTAATTCGAATAGAAGGGAGGAAATCAGTGGAAAATTATAAAGGAAAAACCCAATGTCGCCTCAATGGCGCGAACACCAATAACAAGAAGGCGGCGAAGCCCATGGAAATTGGCGAGTCTAGCACTAACAATCCAAAGTCAAGAACTTACTGGGGCAAACCCCGTATCCGTAAAATTATTCTCACCAAAGAAGGAGGTCGAAGAACAAAAGGAAGCGTGAGCGAAGATGATCTAATGACGATGATTTCGAGTCAGAAGGGGAGTCTTTCTTTAACGCCAACAGTAATGTTGTATCAGTTTTACCTTGCGAGTTTGAACATAATACAAAAGTATGGGTTGGAGAGGAAGCAGACGAAGAAATGGCCAAACATAAGCGGTGTGTTACTATATAATGAATAACGTGCAATCGAAGCGTAACGCTTTTTCGAAAGACGAGACGAGGAATGAAGAATCATTTGAAACCTCTTCATCGGGGCCAAAGTGGAGCAACACGGCGTAAATAAGGTCTTGGTTGGAGTCAATTTAATGCCCGATTCATGCTAAAAGGATAGGGATGCAGGATTCGCGTTCGACCTCATAACATGGTACTCTCCATTACGAAGGTAAAGTTGGTAAGACACTAGGGGTAATGAGTGAATCTCACGGTTGGTTCCTGACTAGGCCAACCATGTTCATGGTAATAATGCGAAGGCCAACTACAACATGCTACTTGGCGAGAATGGATCCACGGAATTGGGCTGTACCTCTTCAATGCATCAAAGATTAGTGCTATGGAGAGGATGGAATAGTTGAAAATATAGAGTGACCGGAGTTATTATATGACGATATTAATCACGTTGATAAAAGGAATTTTGACCGTAACATGGCCAACATTGGGCCATGCAACCCACTACTTCAACCAAATGAAAATGCCTACTATTCTCAACACTCCGCCCAATGGCTTCCATGGGATAGAGCGATGTGGGATGGACGAAGTTGAAGAAGAAGGTGAGACTTGACGATCCGCCAACGGACAACGAAGGGTGTTATGGTGAAACCAATTACTATCGAAGCTTTCGGCCTATCTGGTGAGAATAAGAAAAAGGCTCTCGGCCGAGATACAAAATATGGTGCATGAGCCATAGACACTAAAACAAAAACAACGCAAAAGCAAGTCCCGAGGGCACCCATCTAACCCCATGAAAGACAAACTTCCACACCAATGGATCGTGACAGACGCTATCTATGATCAAGAGCCATTAGGTTTGAAAAGATCCGGGATCAACGAATGCCAAGATGTCGGCTCAAGACCCCTTGGAGGAAGTTAATATTGGGGATGAAGTCGAAAAAGAGTAGCGATACATTAGTGCGAAACTCAATCGATTTGAAACATAAGGTGATCGAATTGCTCAAAGCAAATAAAGATTGTTTACGGGATTACGACGAAATGCTGGTTTGAAAAGAAGGCGGTGGAACATAGGCTTCCGATCAAGGATGGCAAGCCCAGCGGCGCCTAGAAGATTCGCACCGAGATCCTCTCGAAGATCAAAATAGAACGATTGCTCATTGCAAGTTTATCGGAACCACGAGTACGTCGAATGGCTTGCTAATATTGTACCGTTATTAAGAAAAATGGTTCTTTACGCATTTGCATAGATTTTAGGGACTTGAATCTGCTACCCCAAAAGAATACTCTATGCCTATAGCGAAATGTTAATTGATTACGCGGGTTATGAATACCGAGTATGCTAGACGGATATTCGCTATAATCGATTTTTATTGCGGAGGATGATGTCCCCAAAACCTTCCGATGTCCAGCGCTTTAGGCACATATGAATAGTAGTAATGCCCTTTGGCTTAAAAATCAAACATACCAGCAATGAACACAATATTCCATGACTTTATCGAAACATTTATGCGGTTACATAGATGATATAGTGGTCAAATCGGTTTCGATGAGGATCATTTAAATCACTTGAGCCAATCATTCGAGCGAATGAGGCATAGCTTAAAATGAACCCTCTTAAGTGTGCTTTTTTGCGGTGAGGATTTCCTTGGCCGTGGTTCACAAGAAGGGCATCGAAATCAACTTTGAATAAAACAAAGGCCATCATGGAGACAAAGCCTCCTTCAACAAAGAAAGAGCAATCCCTTTTGGGTAAAATCAACTTTTGAGGAGATTTATATCCAACTTGAGTGGGCGAACCCAAGCTTTCTCCATTGTTGCGCATAAATCGGGACAATTTTGATTGGATGATCAACATCAAGAAGCATTTGAAAAATCAAGACTTACTTGATGCACCTTCGATCCTAGCCCTTGAAAGATAGGCCAATGCGATTGTATATCTCGCCTAATGTAACCATAGGAAGCATCTGGAGGAAAATGAAGATGGCATCGAAAGAGCCATTTACTATATTAGTAGAGTTTTAAATAATGCGAAACTAGGTACAATAGTATAGAAAAACTATGTCTTTGCTTATATTTCTCGTGTACAAAACTCAAGTATTATATTAAACATTGATGTTTATGTTTCTCACTTTGATGTCATTAAACATATGTTGTCAAAGCCAATCATGCAGCAGGATTGGTAAATGGGCCTTGGCACTCATGAATATAATCGGCCTTTAAGCCTACAGGCTATGAAAGGACGGTGGTTTCAATTTCATAGTGACCACTCGTGAATGAGAATTTCGCACTAGATTATGTCGAAACTCACCATGGAAATTATATTTCGATGGCTCAACACATAAAATGGAAGTGGTGTCGAATATGTATCATTTCACGAAGGAATTCCAACAAAATTCAAGTATAAGTTGGAAGGCCCTTTATGTTCGAACAATGAAGTGAATATGAAGCACTAATTGGACTTGAAGCTTTGTTGGAATTGGGGCAACAGTCGAAATAAGAGGAGACTCGAACTAGTCATCAAGCAAATAACCAAAGAATACAAGTGTATCAAAGAAAATTTGATCATGTACTTATTGCTAATCGATTAATCAAGAAATTTGAATATGTGGATTTAAAACACATTCCTAGAAGTGATAATCAAGAGGAAAATGACTTGGCTCAAATAGCCTCGGGATATAGGATATCAAAAGAAAAACTCCATACCTCATAGAAGCTAGGGAAGAATAATGGCTACAAAGTTATCACCCTTAGATTTAGAAAATGCGAAATTAGGTTACTCAAACCGGAGGAATTGAAGTTTTAACATAGATGCTTTAGCGGATCTGATTAGCGGACTCCTATAGTAAACTATTTGAGAAATCCTTCAATAAATCAGAGAGGAAAGTCAAGTACGAGCATTGTCGTGCGTAGTGATCGGAATGAATTATTTAAGAAAACCGCGAAGGAGTGCTACTCAAATGTTTAGGGAAAGCGAAGCATATTTAGCCTTGTCTAATGTGCACGATGGAGCATGTGGGCACATCAAGCGCCCACAAAATGAAATGGCTCTTGTTCGGATATGGAATGTATTGGCCCACTATGCTCAAAGATTGCATAGAATTCGCCAAAGGTTGTGAAGAGTGTCAAGTCCATGCGGCATTCAACATGCTCCGTGCGAGCTACATTCGATTGTTAAGCCTTGGCCTTCGGGATGGGCATTAGATTTGATTGGTGAAATTCGGCCAACATCATCTAAAGGACAGAAATATATTCTTGTAGGAATAGACTATTTCACAAAGTGGGTCGAAGCGATTCCTTTAGTGAATGTAGACCAAGAAGCTATTATAGAATTTATTCGTAAGCAGTAATATCTGATTTGGGATACCGAAAGTATCACAGATCAAGGTTCGATTTTCACGGGCGAAAAATGCAAGAGTTCGCACAAGAAATAGGATTCAAACTACTCACATCAACACCTTATTACGCCCAAGCGGTCGGTAGAAGCGACCAATAAAGTCATAATAGGTTTGATCAAGAAGCATATAGGTCGAAAACCAAGAAATTGGCACAAAACCTTAGATCAAGCTCTATGGGCCTGTCGAACGTCTCCTAAGGAGGCAACGAATACCACTCCGTTTCGACTTACATTTGGGCACGACGGTGTTGCGGTCGAAATACATCTACAATCGCGAATCCAAAGGTAGCGAAATACCCATTGATCAATCTGGAAATGATGATGAATGAATTAGTGGATATAGATGAAGAAAGGCTACGTGCTTTAGAGGTTATGAGAAGAAGAAAAGAGTAGCTAGGGCATACAATAAAGAGTTAAGAACAAGAAATTTTCAACCAATGATCCAGTGCGGAAAGTTATTTTGCCTATGGATAAGAAGAATAGAGTACTCGGTAAATGGTCACCCCATTGGGAGGGACCTTTCGTATTTTGAAAACTTTTGAATAATGCCTATGAGATAGAGGAATTAGCGAAAACGGAAGAATCTTAAGAGTAAGCGGAAATACTTAAAAGGTATAAACCATACTTGCGGAAAATTACTTGGACTAAATAGATATTGAAGATGGAATAGAGCTAAGAGAGCCATGTAAATAACAAATATGAGTCATGTTCGAAATATAGGAATACATAATAAAGTTTTTTAACATTTCCAAGAAGTAAAAGGAGCATCTCGTTTCAACCTAGCAAATTTGTTTTTGCACAAGTTGATTCTACATTGATTCGTGTGTTTGATCCTTTCAAGCTCTTGATTTCTTGGCTTATACCTTCACCGTCTCCATCATTTGAGACTCGTGAGATCGGATCTGCAAGCCCTTGATCATCGGAGACTTCATAGTCGTTTGCGAGTTATCTGTTCACCTTGTGAGCGATTTTACATTTAAGCTCCTCATCTGGACTCCCGAATAAGATAGACCGACCTAGAACATCGTGCCTATCTTTTCTTTGCAATTTCATGAGACTCTAAAGCTTCGCCCTTTTAGTAAGCTCGAAGTGCAGTCATAGCGTTAGATAAAGCTTCTCGTTTGGTTCGAGTTTTAGCTTCGATACCATGAAGCACGATGTATGATTAACTTCATCAAGGAGGAGTTGCAAATCATAAATGATCTCGACCACGTCGGCAAATACTAAGATCTATTTGTGTCAAAAGATTCTTCATCGAAAAGTAAACCCGGGGTTGTCTTGTAAGATGGTGAAGAAATCAACTTGAAAAATAGTATTATTAACCTCTTGAAGAAGCGGTCAAGAGAAGTGAGGCGTATCCTCTTTTGATTGACTCGAATCACTAGATGGAATCGTGCTCGAAGGAGGACCACATTGAGATAGCATCAATTTGAGGTATTTTAAAGGATTATTCTTCTTCATCTCGCCTTTGCTCTTGAGAGGGTGGAGGATTTGGCTTGACGGCGCGAAGCAATTTCCATTTACTGCGTTTCCTCATCAGCCCTCTACCTCCATTCTCCCATCTTCACCTTCCGCTTGCATCCCTTCATCTTCGTTGTCACTTGCAAAATAGTGACTCACGGTGTCGCATCTCCATCGGTTTGACTAGCGTAATCGCCTTTTCGGAGAAGAGTCACTAGGAATATCAACGATAGGGTTTCAACCCCAATGTTTGGTTCATCTACCCTCAAGTTCTCCACCAATGAAGGAAGTAGCCGGTGATCTAAGGTTTCACCCAGGAGTTACTTGTTGATCTAAGGCAACATCTCAGGGGTAGCCACGAGATGAACCTTTGTTTAAAGCATCCTCATTTGAGCCTTCGGTTGAGGAGAAGGTAGGTTCGAACTTTGGATATTAGGAAGATTGAGGAGCGAAGGAATACTCTGCATAAAAAGATCGAGGATCGCGTGCATTAAAGTTGTGTAAGTTAGTAACGAAGGCATCAAGTAACCTTTACCTTTTGTCCATCGAGTAGCATTGCGCCAATTTGTTCGAGCGAGTTCTTGAAGATAGAGGTTCAAGAGACTTTAGATTTGGTTTGAGGAGCATTGGCGGGAACTTCTTTGCTAATGGACTTAGCGACTTGAAAGCTTCACATTGTGAAGGCTTTTCTTCTTTTTGTTTGAGGATTGAGGTATCGCCGCTTCTGTGGTTCATCTTACGGTCGAAGAGTTTCATGCTTTCGTTTCTTGGGGACTTTGGGGCAAGCCACTTGCACGAAAATGTGACTAAGATGATTAACCAATTTAGAAGGAATTTGAAATAGTAAAAGGGAAGCATGAAAATACCTTCTTTTCTTCTTCTTCAAGTGTTGTCTACCTCGAGGGATTTGTAGTGATGATGGTTGGTGTTTGTGAAGTTGAAGTTGAGCCGACTTTAGGCGACTTTGTCTTTCTTCAAAGATTTCAAATCAATAGTGAAAGGATTGAGATCAAGTTTAAAATAAGACAAAGTGAAAAATATGAGGAACTTGATTTTCTTCGGTTCGCACCTTCGCATTCCGAGATTTATGACATGGTGACAAGTCGTGCGAAGGTGCCCTGAAGTTGTATAAATCATGTTTGCCCGTAACCCTCGGGCAAGTTTTTGGTATCATTTTCGCAAAAAGATCCCTAAAATATAACCACCGGGATACGGGGAAAAAGGCAAAGACTACGAAGTAGGCAAATTTGGAAATTTAGGTGGTTTATGCTCAAAAGCCCACATACTATCTTGATTTCACATAAGGAGGACATCGAATGTTGGAAGTTGTTTTTCAAATTTTTCTTTTAAAGTTTTCTGCGCATAGCAGTTAGATGTATGTCCATTGGATTATACACAACTTCAAAATATTTTTGGAAGCTCGAATTTCTTTGACATGAGTAAGCCTACCTTTGGATGTTTTCTGCACAAAGGAAAAAGCTTGTTAAATATTGTTGGATTTCGTGGTATCAAACATATTATTCGAATAATAGTCATCCCAAGTGTGGAAATCTCTTGTTTTGTAGAAGGAGGAGCGAAATAAACTAGTGAAAACTCATAAAATCTTCATAACGCCTTTATGCGGTTTCGATTTCTTTGGAGGATAAGGTACCCTGCTAGGCATATTTCTCTCTTCTTATCAAAAGAGGTTCGGGAAGAATCGACCAGGCCAAGCCGTCGAGCTACAAAATTGGGTTGATAAGCAAGGATATGTGCTTGACTCTTGAGGTGATCCTTGAAGCAATAAGTGCAGGAGTTAGAAAAGCACTCCGGATATTTTGTTGTTGTTTCCAAAATAGCTTGCTCGGAGGCATAGTGAACCAAGTTGGTCCATAATTTCGAGTAGCAAATGGAGCCATCGAAGAGTCAAAATTGTGCCTTTTCGAGAAGATCATCATGTATTGAGCAGGCGGTTTTGAAATTCTCTTTCTCATCATTTGGCGTGAGTTTCAATAACTTTGGTTCCCTCAATGTTACGATTGGCAACATCGGGATGATCTTCATTAAGTGTTCTGAGGTTGATAGAGATGATTCGAAAGTGGCATTCACCAAAGTTGCAACAACCAAAAGGGCCAGCGGAAGAAGATTTGTCGGCTTTGTAGGTTTTAATTTCAATACTGACACCAAATGTTTTCGACCATGGTGAAGTTGATTGGCTAAGGTAATGAATCT
Organism: Vicia sativa; assembly: GCA_021764765.1. Taxonomy (NCBI): domain Eukaryota; kingdom Viridiplantae; phylum Streptophyta; class Magnoliopsida; order Fabales; family Fabaceae; genus Vicia; species Vicia sativa. The sequence goes on along the minus strand of CM038792.1, from coordinate 110,219,506 downwards.
ACTAGCCACTTGAAGGTTTCAGAAAAAATATCGATAGCCATAGTGCTAAGAAGGCTATGTGTTCATTCAGACTTCTTCCTCGAGAATGGTAGAAAGGCATGCTTGAGCTCAAATTCAATGAGATTCCTCATTAGGATCAAAAGTTTCTCCAATAGGATTAATATGAAGAAAGTGGGTGTTACCATCCGGGGAAGATGGAGCGTGTTGTAAGTCTGTCCCGAAATATAGAAGCCAATAAAAGGGGTGGCTATAGCTAAACCCTAATTTAGACATTCGAATCAAATTGAGAATGCCTAAATTTTCCCATTCTGAGATTTCTTGCTCTCCACCTTAGCAAGCCAATTTTGGTATATTTGGTCGGATGTAGGACAAAACGGAAGGGTTTAAAGTTAACGATGACATAATCCATGTTAAAAGGGTCCCTTGTTAGTGCGTTACTATGCGTCACTAGCTCCCTCTAGGGTTTTAGCAATTTGGCCAGAATCATCAATTTTCGGTTTTGATGGTGCGGACTTATTAATAATAGGTTTTGTCATAAAATAGGCGGGAAAGAATCCCTTCGTTTACGCCAAGCCTGTAGGAATCAACGGACCCATTACTCCTAGGGTTTTATCGAAACAATAGTGGGGATTATTACAGAGAGGCATAGATAGCCTTTTGCTCGGGTCATTTTGGAGTGGAGATGAACTCTTGGTTACCAGGTTGATGATTTTGCTGGTGTTTTGGTGGAATCCATGGGTTGTTTGGTTTCTCGATTTCTTGGAGGTTGTTGTTGGCATTGTTGATGAAGACATGGTGAAACAAATTAGTTTTTCGATGGTGAATATTTGTTTTGTTTAAGGAAGCGAGTGCGAATCTGGTTTGTTTGAGAATGAGAGAGATTTTGAAAAGTTCGAATGAAGAAGATGAAGTGTTTTATAACTTCTTCAACGGTTAGAAATTTTTTGACCCTTGGAGAGTAGTGGGACACGTGTAAGCATTTTATTGAAAAGGCAAAAAGGTGAATTTTTTCAACTTCCTAGGGTGTGACGTGTCGTCATTTGGGAAATGACGTTTTCTCTAATTATTAGCATTTAACTGCTATGATAGCACGTTTAGGTGTCTTTGATTAGACATATCGAAAGTTATTTACCTACTACGTCGTATGCGTGTGATCATCATTACTATATCGAAATTGCATGAGATATTCAAGAACAAGTATTTCTCTATCTATCGAAATAAATGTTCTTGAGGGGCAATTTGTTAGCTGGCAATTTCGAAAAAGGGTAAAATTGGCATAGACAAATAAAATATGTTTACTATCACATGGAAAAGAGATTAATATTTGTTGGTGATAGGTAAACATAAGGCCTTTTTGTTTCATAGAGTAAGGATCTTTCGATTGCCAATGGTGAGCGATATTTCGAACTAAAATCTTTAGTATTTTTAGGATATGAAGAAATTCCTTTAAATAAATATGTCAACATTGGAGCGGTCCAAACAAAGGATTGAAGTGAAATACAAATGGTTATGGAATTCGAATTTCGAATGGAACCTGAAGATTCAATTCGAATAAAAAGGCGCCATTGTAAGGGGCGTGGAGATTGGTGAACAAAAGAGACTTGCATGTCTTAAGCGTGGCGCAATATTATAGTAAGACCGTTAGAATTGAGAACATTATAAATAGATGTTTTCTATTAGATTTTGGTGTGTTAGTTAGATGTACTAAAAATTTCTCAAATACTCAAATTACCGTGATCGAAAGGAAGCGAGTCAAGGAGATATCATGTACGTTAAGAACATCATGTTGTTTTATAATTTAAATGCCGGTTTATTATCATTTATTTAGGTTTCTGCACTTTTACCTTTAAAGTATTTGATTCTTTTCTTTTTATCTTTATTCCATTTGCCTTTAAACACTTATTGTTCTAGAAACTTATTTACTTTCAAACTTTTATTGTATTTCCCAGAAATTGTTACTTTTTAAGAGTGTCCTTACCTTTACATTCAATTGTCAATAATCAAGTTTAAGTTCGAAAATCTTTACACAAACAGTCAGTATATTTCCATAGTCAACTTTAAGTAAGTGCTTTAAGAATCAATTGAAGATCATGGGTTTGAACATAAAAATCTATTATGACACATGTGTCCTAGGATCAATCTAGTCGATCCTGTAAGTAACCAATAATAAATAGTGAAAATTAGAAGACTAGCGGTTGTTTACGAGAAATCACCGTAAACACGGATGTATGAGTGCATAACACTGACGCCTAATTCTCTATGAAGAAAAATTTGTTCCATGTCCTTTTGTTCAATTGTTTCGGTGCAAGGAAAACCAAAGATACCTGCATCCATATCCATTTGACGAATACCACCATTCATTAAATCTAATATGCCCACTAGTGTTTCAAGACACTGCCAAAATCTAGGCACAAATTTTCTGACAGGAACCCTTTTCTTGGGTGGTACCCTACCAACTTTCTAGCTCACTTGCTGTGACCCTTGAAAAGGTACCAAAAAATCATATAGACTTAGGTAAACTATAAAGTTATGCAGTTTTTTATTTGGATCATATAATTAACACTTTAAACGTACCTCTTTTTGTGATGCAACAGACCCGCCGTGCTGCAAAATCCCTTTATCCTTAGATGTGGGTTTTGTAGAAGTCTAAAATTACCATGTAAGAAAATGAGGTCAAAACTGTCAGTTGAATACTTAAAGATTCATAATGGTTTTCAACATACCTGATCATCTATGAAAATGAGGTCTGATGGCCATGCAACAAAAGATCCTACTGCATCTCGCAGCAATGTGGTCTCAGCAACAATGTCAGGTACCGGTAGCAACAAGGCCAGTTATAAGAGCGCTTATGAAAAGCGCTTTCTAAGGTTAACCTTTAGCAACGCTTTTCAAAAGCTCTTTCTAAGATGGGGTCTTTCTAAGACCTTTAGTAGCGCTTTTTGAAAAACGCTTTCTTAGGGTACCCTTTGAAAGCACTTTTTTTAAGCGAAATTTTTTTTAAACCTATGAAAGCGCTTTCTCTTAAAAGCGCTTTCGTAGAGGTGCTGCCAAAACTTATTTTTGGCGTAGTGATTGGTCACACAGTTGACTAATACAAAGAGAGATTATACCACATGAAAAATATGGTTACACTAATTTTATCTGTTATGCTTTGAATGTGGCTGTAGGGTTGTAAGAATCAGAGCCAAAGATATTTACGGAGGCATTCCAAATTAAAAAAGAATAAAATTTTTTGAAGGTTGTGAATAGGGTCGTATTTAAGGTTGTGCAAAGCGAACAACCCCACAAGATCCAAACTTGTCACGGTTAAACCATAGGTAAATAAGACCTCTATTTATTTTTTCATTATTAAACGACGACTAATCTACACAAGACATCTAAAAACTTGAAAAACTCTGGTTGTGAATAATGAGATGCATTTATTAGAAGAAGAACCATATTTTGGAGCTTGTGAGACTATTTGATAGATAAAAGATGGTTATATGTAAAATAATTTTTAGGAAGAAATAAAGTATTAGGGGGATTGAATAATTAATGTATAAAGTGAGACTAGTAGAAATGGATTTTACTCTAGTGAAGAGAATTTGTTACAATAGAATTTTTTTCATTGGTTATAAATGGATTTTATTCTTGAATTGATTTTAATGATAATGAGTTGGGATAAATGTATGTCAAAACGAATTTTTTACATGGAGATCTTGAATAGATAATCTATATGGAGCAACCAAGTCTAAGGTGTAACTATTAATAAAATAGTTGTATGAGTCAAAGTAAAATTCAATATAAAGATATCTTTGTTTAGATGAATTTCTTATTAACAATAATTTTGTGAGAAGTGGTTGTGATAGTTTTGTATACATATTGAATTGGAATAAAGAAGCCATTTTCTACCTTATTTCATATGTTGATGATAGTTTGATTGCAAACTCTAGCAAATAAGAGATTAGTAAGCTCAAGAGACATGATAAGTTGAATGGTATTGTAGTGGAGAAAGTTATTTTAGAAGATACCAAACTATTGCCTAAATAAAATTTGTTAAAGAATGATTCAAGTTTGTAGAAAGTATCAAAGTGATTGATGGGTAAATTGTCATCACTATCATTTTTGAGGCAAGACTTGAAGAAGTATGTTTAAAAATTTAGTTTTTCAACAAAAAAAGTTCTTTCGACCATGCCTCATGCACCCGACGCATGCAAAGGCGCTTGAGGTGCATGTTTCTTTTTCAAATGCACCTTTTTTCCAAATACATGAGGTGCTCACATTAAACAACATGTGAAACATGTGGTTTGCACACGTGATACTAATCATTGCTGCTACAAGATATTGTAGTTTTGAGTGTAAAAATCCTCACCACTTTGTCCTTTATAAAAATACTTTTTTTAGATTGAAGTGAATAAATGTTGTATATAAATTATCCTTTTTTAAATAATTTGGAATTATTTTAGGCCGTTCAAATCAGTATTCATGTGTTTCTTTTTCTTTATTTTATTCCTAGTGTTGTGGTTTTGTTTGCATTATACTCATCATTGCTGCTACAAGACATTGTAGTTTTGAGTGCAAGAATCCTCGTGACTTTATCTTTTATAAAAACACTTTTTCAAATTGAAGTGAATGAATGTTGTATATTGATAAGTGCCAAAATGTAGTTATTTTGTATATATGTTTTGTGACACTTATCCGTTCTTGTTTGTTAATAATCGTTGAATAACCCCATTTTTTGTTGTAAATGTGTTTTACTGTGTTTTGTGTACATAATGTATCATTTGATAGTTTGGTATCTATTTGTTGCATATTTGGAGCATGGAGAAATAAAGTGTCAAAGGCACAACTCCAAATACACATTTTTGGAAGAAATAAGAAGTTATGTGTTCCATGTCACGCTCAGTGCGGTCCCAACACGCTCTAGGAGCTGGAGACCTTGATCTGGAAACAACTTTCACGCTTAGCGCGGTTTTGAGCCCGCTTAGTGTGGTAAGGTGGTTCAAGTAATAAAGTAGATCACGCTTAGCGCGGCTAGCGCGCTTAGCGCGATCTGCGGGTTTTTTTTTTATAAATTCATTTCAAAATAGATTTTTAGGTTATGGTTTTGGGATGGATTTTGATCCCCAACTCCATCAACCTTTATTTTTGGTAGATTAGCTTAGAAAACAACATTAGGGCTTGCTCATAGATGATTGGAGGTAGATTGTTTTTCGATTGGCTCTGACAAACCAGTGTAGATCTGTGGTTTATCTCTTCTCCTCTCTATGTATTTCTCTATTTGTTGGGTTTCTATGTATATTTACCTTGAACTCATGTATATTTGTCGCCCTTGACGTTGTATAAAGTTTTTTTTATGAATCTGTGTTGGTGATTGTCTTAGGTTTTTACTCTATGTTAGGGATTTGAGTTTTACTAGATATAGATTGCTTAGATTCTTACCTAGGATGATTATCTGTTAGTTTCTGAATGCTAGAAATGGGTTTAGAGCTGACATTTACTTAGAGTATCTGATCTTAGAAGAATTCTAAATTTTGGCTAGAAATAGCTTAGGTTGTGAGAGGTATGTGATGACACGGACGAGTATCGTAGACTGAGTATAACTGGACGATATATTTAAGTCTGTGACGGATAGTGTGCATTCGTTCCAAACAAGTTGTCTATCCTTTATACTTTTTGTTCATTTACTTTTTGTCTTTTATTTTCAATTCATTTAATCCTAAACTCATTAACGGTAGAATTGTCGAACGACGAATCAATAACAAATCTCTGTGGACACGATACAATATAACCTAACCGGTATATATCACCTGGTACAAATAAATACTTTACTTTTTGCTTGCTCGCTTTACCGCTTCAACAAAATAACGTCGTTGTCGGGGATTAGTTTTATTGTTTATGTATTGCGATAATTTTGTTGTTTTTGAGTTTTGTAATTAATGTATATGTTGTATAGACTTTGTATATGAAATTGTATATTGTTACTTGTACATGTTGTGTTTACTTTCTGTACTTGTGCATATTTGTAATTTTCTTAGTTTTCTCGTATTGTTGTGATTTGTTTGGTATCGTAACGTTTGTTGTGTGAATGATATGACCCTTTTTTTAGGTTTGCGTGTTGTGACAATACCATGGCATGACGAGAGAAGGTTACTAGCTCGCACAATAAAGGCGTCAAGCTTACGACGTAAAACAAACATGTTTTGTTTATGTTTGTTTATGTGTGTGGTGACTTGTGTTTTAACAAGTTGAAATAGGACATGTTCTTTATTTAAAATCTTCACTTTTCAACTTGTTAATTCATTTCACCAAGTTCGTGTATTGTTATTTGCTTTTGTTTTGTTATGTCAATTTGTTGTTTTTCCACAAGTTTGTAGTGTTTTAGCTTGTGGAAGTGTGCATGTCTTGTAAATATTGTTTGGATGTGTAAATAAGATTGTGCACGTGTGTAAGTGAAGCTTGCATAGCACTTGCACCTGTTGCTGTATTTTTCTGCAACTGGTGTAGCCCGCTTAGCGTGCTCTGTTGGTGCTTAGCACACTCTGTTGGCATTTAGCGCGCTCTGTTGTGCAAAGCCTGTGAATTCTTTTTAAATTTCACTTGACTTTCCTTTTTTCCACTTCCACCAAAGCTTTTTGTATTCAATAAATTTAGTATTATTTTTATAACTCTTTTGTTGTTGTTTGGACTCAAATTTTAGTCTGGTAGCTTGAGGTTGCATTTTGTGATTTTCCGAGTTTGATTGTTTCAACTCGCAGATGAATGATAATGATAGTTTTCAAAGTTTGTACACGTCAGGTACTCGTTTATCGCTTTTTATAGCATAACAGATTTAGGAAATTTATCATTTGTATAATTACCATGCCATTCATTCTTTTTGCATTACTTGCTCATGAATTGAATCACTTTAGTTCTCTTTTTACCCATAAATGTGAGGAAGCTTTCCATTATTCACATATGCTTGAAGTCACAATTCTTGTTTTAGCTGGATTTTATTATGCTTAATTTTTTGTTTTTGTTGATTGTATGAATGCATGAAAAGGATCAAGGCATTTTGTTTGATTTTGAGCATAACTACCTTGGCCAAATGTTCAATTCCCCTTGTGAGTGTGTAATCATTTGTTAATCCCTTTGAGCTTTTATCAACATCCATTTTTATTTGAACTTGATGCTTGTCTATGAGTGTCAATTCACTTTTTTTGTATGGATGTTGATTTCTTTGTTTCTTGAACCCTCAACTATATGTTGTTGTATGGATTTTTACCTTGCCTTAGAAAGTGGGGAGTATTTACACATTAATGTTGGTTGAATTCAAGTTGGGGAGAGGAATGTTTATGTACTTATATTATGGTTGGTATGAGGTTAAGAGAAAAAAAAAAGAAAAAAAAGTGAAAAAGGAAGATTAGAAAAAGAAAGAAAAAAGCTTTGAAAAAGAAAAACAAAAAAGAGTATGAATAATGTTGTGTTAATAAGTGAGGTGTTTTGCTTTTATAATTTGTGATGAAGAATAATTTTGATTGAGATTTTATGCTTGAGTCTTTTCGAGTTGATCACTCCCCTAGGTTTCGGCAAGTTTTTGTCTCGATTAGCTTTAGGACTTATCACTTGTTTGTTAACCAAGCCACATTACAACCTTGAAAGTCCTTGAGATTCTTGTATTTGTATTTTCAATACGTTTTTGGATGAATTCATAATTTAGTCTTTTGTTTGCAAGATTGTGGATGAGTGTTTTTTGTCCCTCACCTTTGTGTGTTCTTCATCTACCGATGAATTTTTGCTAGGTGTGATTCATGATTGAGTTTGTTTTGTTTTAGAATGTTTTGCATAATTTTTGTACTTAGGATTTGTTTCGTTTATATGTTGTCGTTGTAGGAATGTGGTAAGTAGGTATTTTGCGTGTACGTTTTCGTTTGAACCATACATTTGTTTTCTGTTTTAAAAACTTGTTGATTCGTGATTCTTTGATTATCATCTTTTGTTTCTTTAGGTTTACTTGACTATGTTTGAAGACAAACAATGTGTCAAGTTGGGGAGAGTCGATAAGTGCCAAAATATAGTTATTTTGTATATATGTTTTGTGACACTTATTCGTTCTTGTTTGTTAATAATCGTTGAATAACCCCCACTTTTCATTGTAAATGCGTTTTATTGTGTTTTGTGTACATAGTGTATTGTTTGATAGTTTTGTATATATTTTTGTAGGTATTTGGAGCATGGAGGAATAAAGTGTCGAAGGCACGGCCCCGAATATGCATTTTTGGAAGAAATAAGAAGTTATGTGTTGCAGATCGCGCTCAGTGCGGTCCCAGCGCGCTCTAGGAGCTGGAGACCTTGATCTGGCAGTAACTTTCGCGCTTAGCGCGGTAAGGCGGTTTAAGTAATAAAGTAGATCACGCTTAGCGCGGCTAGCGCGATATGTGCGACTTTGTTTTATAAATTCATTTCAAAACAGATTTTTAGGTTATGATTTTGGGGTGGATTTTGATCCCCATTTCCATCAACCTTTATTTTTGGTAGATTAGCTTAGAAAACAACATTAGAGCTTGCTCATGGATGATTGGAGGTGGATTTCTCTTCGATTGGCTTTGACAAATCAGTGTAGATCTGTGGTTTATCTCTTCTCTCTATGTATTTCTCTATTTGTGGGATTTGTATGTATATTTACCTTGAACTCATGTATATTTGTCGCCCTTGGCGTTGTATAAAGTTTGCTTTACGAATTTGTGTTGGTGATTGTCTTAGGTTTTTACTCTATGTTAGGGATTTGAGGTTTGCTAGATATAGATTGCTTAGATTCTTACCTAGGATGATTATCTGTTAGTTTTTGAATGCTAGAAATGGGTTTAGAGATGACATTTACTTAGAGTATCTGATCTTAATGTCTCTGTGTTGGTTGTTTTGAACTAAAGATAGTCGTTACGAGTGACACAATTGACTTTTGGTTGTTGAGATAGGCCAGACATGGCTATCGAGGTGATTCGTGAGGATTCTCAATTTGGGTTAGAAATATATTAGGTTGTGAGAGGTATGTGATGTCACGAACGAGTATCGTAGGCTGAGTATAACTGAACTGTAGATTTAAGTCTGTGACAGATAATGTGCATTCGTTTCAGACAAGCTGTCTATCCTTTATACTTTTTGTTCATTTACTTTTTGTCTTTTATTTTCAACTCATTTAATCTCAAACTCATTAACGGTAGAATTATCGAACGATGAATCAATAACCATATGGACACGATACGATATAACTTAACCGGTATATATCACCCCGTAAAAATAAATTCTTTACTTTTTGCTTGCTCGCTTTACCGCTTCAACATATATAAATTTTCCTCAATTTTTAAGTAATGTGAGAATTTAATTTTAGTTATCATTTTTGTTTTGTCCCACATCAAATTCTTGGTTAATTTGATCTTTCAATTTTTTACAGCATTGGTAATTGCAATTTACTAGAATAGATGCTATTATCAAATGTGATTTCTCACCATTCCAAAACGCAAAACAAACATGAACAATCTCAATGATATTTATATGCTAAATCTTTCGTGCAACTGTGAGTGTCACATGTGTGATATAGATATATGGTGAGTATGAGTGAAGACAATTCGTGTCCTTACATGTGTTTATTTGTCAAGGTAAACCAACAAGATATTTACGATAACTTGTCGGAAAATAGAAAAGAAAAAGAAGACAATGACTCACCCAACTTTCTCCTAATAACTAGTGGCACCAAATCAGACAGGCAATTTCACGTTAAATTTCCATCCTTATGTGTTTGACACTGATACTTTTCAGTCACATACACGCACAAAACATCTTCTACATTTTCCAATCCAACAACCTCAACACTTTGAAATCCTTACCATGAAATTGTCTCAGGCATTGGTGAGGATACCTGTCTCTACAACACCACCAGCGTTAATTCACTTTCAAAGTTCTATCTTTAGCTCAAATGGCAAAAGGGTCTCTCTGTTGGGCTGCAAAAGCCTCAGATTTCAAGAGTTTGTGTGCAGCAGCAGTTCAGGAGCTTCTGTTTCTTCATCTGCTGTGAATCCTTCGTCCCCGCCGCTCGTTGCGTCTAATTCTGGTTTTGATTCTGTTGTAACTGAGGAGAGGCCAGGGAAGCTGGAAGGATTAGAGGAAGGCATTGAGAAGGTAAGACTTAAGTTGAGAGTTTTGGAATCATTGGCTTGTTTTTGTTATTCAATTTTTCGAAGTTATGCTTAATGAATAAAAACGAATTGAGCCTTTGATTGTTTTTTATATTTGAACTGTTTTGAAATATGATATCTGTAAGGCTTTGACTGTGTAGATGATTTATAGATGCCGGTTTCTTGCTATTCTTGGAGTTTTTGGGTCTTTAATTGGATCAATTCTATGCTTCATCAAGGTATCAATTTCAAACTTTGATAAATCTTTGTTTGCCAAATTTATTAGACTTTCTGGTATGATGTCTGTTAGAATGATTACATAATTCTAGTTTTGTGCATCTTAAATAGTGTGGTTTTGTGAATAGAGAAATGAACCATGGTGTCTAAAGAGTTTTTGTTTTAATGCATTGTTCAATTTTACATGCAGGGATCCGCATTTGTTGCAGGGTCTTTCTTAGAATACTCGGTTAATCGCCCAAAAGTAATGCAAATGCTCATAGATGCTCTTGGTGAGTGTCTCTGAAGTTAAACTGTATACGTTTTGTGAGTTGCCTTCTTCATGTTCTATTTCTTAACTATAGAACACATTGTTCATCATGCTAGTTTTCTTATTGACTTCTAAGGGCATTTCTTTATGCTTCCCTTCTAACTTCTACTTCATTGTCCATCTAGATGTCTATCTTTTAGGAACTGTGATGCTGGTGTTTGGGATGGGTCTCTACGAGCTCTTCGTCAGTAACCTTGGTAGTGCAAACTCTCTGCCAGATCAAAATCCTTCTGACAGATCAAGTCTATTTGGCAATTTCACTTTGAAGGTTTGCTTTGAGACATTCTTTTTCTTAGTCAACCTTATTGATAACCAAATTACTCAATAACATCTAAACATGTCAAAATCAATTCTACAACTCTTGAATCTTGATAATAATATTATCTTTTGATGTTTGTGTATCTCAGGAAAGACCAAAATGGTTGGATATAAAAACAGTGAATGAACTGAAAACAAAGGTTGGTCATGTGATAGTGATGCTGCTTCTGATTGGTTTGTTTGACAGAAGCAAGAAGGCTACTATACAAACTCCTGTGGATTTACTTTGTTTCTGTGCTTCTGTCTTTCTCTCTTCTAGCTGCCTCTTTCTGCTGTCAAAGCTGAATGATTCTAATTGACATTTGCGTACATGTTTAAATGTCATCACTTTGGAGAATATATGGATAAGAGGTTCTATGAAATATATATACACAGATGAGGAAGTAGGTGACCTCTGCTATTTACTCTTGTTCTGTATATATATTAGGATGAAATATGATGCACATGTCTTATTATCTTCACATTTTCTGCATTTAGAGGCTTCAAAATTTGTCTTTCTTCCTTGATTGAGCTGAAGAAAATTCATACCACAGTAGCAGGATATAGGATAAATAGACTCATGTATAATTTACTCTTATAAATTACTCAGAAATGTTGTAGCACTTTGGCCTTTGCAATTCAAAACGTTGATCTTGCTTAGACTAGTGTGTGCATGATATCAGACTTAAAGTTACTGCAATCAAATTTTCAGGCAGTTATTGCATTTAGCATATCAAAAGTGTTAGATGAAAATTGCAAATGACTTACATTTTGCCCAATTAGCCACAGTCCGAGTGTTAGCTATTAATTTCTCTTTCCACCCTTACTGTGAAAAGAAAAATTTAACGCATTTCTTAAAATATATTTGAAAATCGGAAATATATTTTCGGTGCGTACCATTTTCTGTTAAATCTTATCTAAAAATCAAAAATATATTTGCGGAACAAACCGAAAATGTATTTCCAATTTATGTGCAAACAGTACAAGAAAGTTTTATGATGATAATGGATCGGTTTGCGCGTTGTTTCACATTGAATACAAAGACATATATAATAAAACATACTACAAAGACATGTAGACCAAAAACATATTGTATAAATAAATATAAGTAACAATACAAAAGGTGTCCGTAGTCCATATAAGGAGTAACCCAAAATATTATTCAAATACAATTAAAAAAAACTTAAATACATGTATAACATCAATGACTATTGAATATGGTGGACTCTAGGGGTGTTCAAATTAACCGATTATATAAATTATCCATATCTAGATTCAAATCAAATTATGAAAAATTGGTTAATTATTAATACGGTTTTAACCAAAACCATATTTTGGACATTTTAATAATATGGTTTTAATCAAATCCATATTTTGGACATCCTTATCCAACATAAAAACTAAATTAACATATCTTTTGAAATTAAATTTTTTCAAAAATATGAAAAAATTGAGTTTTTTTGGAAATACGAAAAATTGAATTTTGTCAGATATACAAAAAATATTGTTTTTTTTTTGGAAATACAAAAAAACCGAGTTTGTCGGAAATACGAAAAATCAAGTTTGTTCAAAAATTTGCAAATTCTAGTTTTGCTGGAAATACGAAAATTTTGAGTTTGGTCGGAAATAAGAAAAAAACTGAGTTTGGTCAAAAAATACGAAAAAATCGAGTTTTGTCTGAAATACGAAAAAATAGAGTTTTGTCAAAAATATGAAAAATCGAGTTTTGTCAGAAATACGGAAAAATAGAGTTTTTTTCTTCAAAAATACGATAAATCGAGTTTCGTTAGAAATATGACAAATCGAGTTTTTCCGAAAAATATGAAAAAATTGAGTTTTTTACGAAAATACAAAAAAATTGAGTTTTGTCAAAAATACAAAATATTGAGTTTTGTTGAAAATACGAAATATCGAGTTTTGTCGGAAATACGAAAAAATTGAGTTTTTTTTTTCTTCGAAAATACGAAAAAATTGAGTTTGTTCGAAAATACAAAACAATCGAAAATACAAAAAATCGAGTTTTTTCCAAAAAATATGAAAAAATTGAGTTTTTCGAAAATATGATAAAATCAAATTTTGTTGAAATTGTCAAAAATCTATTTTTTTCAAGAACAAAAAATTCAATTTTTTCGTATTTAGGAAACAATATATACTTTTTATGAAAAATACAAATTTAAAACTAATATTAAAAAATGAATTTTAAAATCGATAGAAATTTATTTTGATGTTTAAAATTGGTATAAATTAAAAATTGATTATAAATTTTAAAATCAATTATGAAATCTATAATCGGTTACAAAATTTAGTTATGGATAAACCGGTTTAATAACCGGATATGTAAAAATATAACCATTTATATGGATTGGTTATGATAACCGGTTATATAAAATATTTATAAATTGGATATGAATTGGTTATGTGAAAAATTCATCCATGAGCATTTCTAGCGGACTTTGAGTCGGCATGTCACCCTTCAAGCATTCCTCCACTACCTCTTGTAAAGCAGAGCCCCTTGAGCCTCTGCCATGATATCATGTAGAACACCTTTAACATCAGATCCATTAGGAAACAAACCTCCATCAATACCCGTCTACGTGATCTCCAATATACGACGGTACCTACGCAACACATCAGTGGCATGATCAGCCTGTGTCTGCTCCTCCTCTAGAATCTCCTGATGAGTTGGTCTCGGTATATTTCCTGGAGCATCATGTACTAGGTATGGATAGGATACCCTGAAGAATCATATGATATAACCGTCCACGTAGCTCCAGTCGTCTGGAGCAATGGTATTGCTGGCCTCATCTGAAACAAGATGATTCTCATAATCATCAAACAAGGCATCCATATCTCTGCGTTTCACCAGGGGAGGAATAGATACAATAGGATCCCGGAGAATGTAATAGGTGTACCTGAACTGACTGATGACGCGCTCGGGCATATAAGCAGCCGTCTTGCGCGACCCACTAGCCAGCCATTTCGTAAACAGCGCAACACTATCAAATGGTATCATGTCACAGTGGTCGTGGTATGAATGGAAGTGTATGTCCTCAAACACCATTTGATCAATATACACCCGGAACGAATCTGTTGCCTGGTTCCTTCGGAGTGGGTCGTATGTAGTGGCACGCGACTTAACGTTAGTATAATTACTAGCTAGTGACCAACCCGAGATGTGGGGGAACTGCGTCAGGATCCAACCCTGAAATAACAATAATTATGAATTAGTATCAAAATCGCAATAATTACCAACACACAACTAAAACTAAGAAATTTTACCGTTAGGAGTATGATGCTGCCGGTCATCTGTTTCGTCTTCCACTTGCATCCTTCAGACAACTTCGTATACTAGTACACCATACAATCTGCCCTCTAGTTCCACTGATAGATCTGATCATAATCATCAATGTACCCTAGGTACATCACAAATGTGTAAGTGAAACTACTGTCCACAAAAATATGTGTTCCAACCAGAAACAAAAGGTATGTTCGCATAGCAAACCTTTGATGTATGATAACTTGCTTGGAATCACCATGAGTCTCTCGTGCCCACCTAATCTCATCCGTGAATACCCTATTCAAATAACTATATCTGACGTGAGAACCACGGGTGAAGTGCAACTCAGCCATGACACTCTCATGGAAACTCCCAATTTCTCTACAAATATATCCAACGCCTTCTCTTTGTCAATCCTTTCATGGTATATCAATGTGCCTCTAATCGAAAGATGTAACATAGACGTGACGTCGTCCAATGTGATCGTTATGTCACCATGTCGTAGATGGAATGGCGATGTCTCATGGTGCCACCTCTTAACAAAAGTGTTAATTATACCATTATTAACAACGCTATAACCACACTCAGTCAAATCTTTCAACGATGTAAGCATCAATATCTCATCAAACCATGGCTCAAAAGAGGGTACGAGTTTATTGATCTTCCACCCATAATTAATAATCTTCAGTGGATCGCGTGCCTCCACACATGGTTTTACAAAATTCATTCAACAAAGTGCATAATAAAACAAAGAGAAGAAACTCAGCCGCTCTAGTACACATGCTAGTACACCGAAGCACAGAGTCGCTTGTCATCGAGAGATTGGACATCCCAGCCACAACACAGAGAGCCCTTCTGTCGAACGGGACTCATTCATATTCTTGGATGAAGACTATCGAGAGTTGGAACATTATGAACTATCACTAGTCAAGATTACGAGGACGATGGGAACCTTGGTATTATGATTTCTACAATGACCTCAAGGACGGGTTCATATCAGAGTACGCCACCCGTGGTCAGAGGAGTGCCTGGAGGAGAACTTTCCTGACGAAATTTATAACTCTCCGTCCTATATATGTCTAGCAACATGGTCCGGGTACATATGCAACAGAGATAAATCAGACGGTCCTCCTCCAAAACCCAGAGGCATCATAGGTGCTGCCTGAGGTTTCATCTGAGGTGTCAGATGAGGTGCCTGAGA
Source organism: Vicia sativa (assembly GCA_021764765.1). NCBI lineage: Eukaryota > Viridiplantae > Streptophyta > Magnoliopsida > Fabales > Fabaceae > Vicia > Vicia sativa. The sequence continues at coordinate 110,204,054 of CM038792.1, read as the reverse complement.
TGCAGGCTATGGCAGGGCCTGAGATGTCTCCTGTGTAACCTTTGGTGTAAGATGAGAACTAGATGCCTCTCCCACCTCAAATATCATAGGTAAGGAAGTAAGTCTACGGGAGGACTGATAAGTGCCAAAATGTAGTTATTTTGTATATACATTTTGTGGCACTTATCCGTTCTTTTGTTGATATTCTTCGAATAAATCCCCCGCTTTTAGTATAAATGTGTACATAATAGAATAATTGAGTTTTTGTGTAAATATTATATCATTTGATAGTTTTTCATATCTTTTATAGGTATTTATTCATAATTGGAGCATTGAGTAATAAAGTGTCGAAGACACGGCTTCAAATGCGCGATTTGGGCAATTGATCAACGAATAAGGCTCAAATCAAAGAATAAAAATCATCAATAAATCTTGATATTTATCCATGGTTAGATAGAGCATTGAATAAGCTTTCCAACGCTTCAAACCGGGCGCAATTCCGAGTTACGGTTCTCAAATCGACAAAATAAAATCTTTGAAAATAGCGGACCGCTTAGCGCGAATAGCCGAGCGCCCTGCGACTTTCAAATTCTTTAAAAGGGCTCAAAACACATTTTTAGGTTATGGGTTGGGTATTTTGATTCCCAACACCATCACCTTCATATTTTGATAGATTTGCTTGGAAAACAACATTGGAGCTTGCATTTTGATGATCCGAGAATCCTCGTCGATTGGTGTTGACAAACCAAGAAATGTTTGGTTCCTCTTCTTCTCTTCTCTTTGTAATCTCTTTTGTTGGGTTTTGTATGTATATCTACTCTAACTCATGTATATTTATCGCCCTTGGCGTTGTATAAAGTTGCTTCGAATCCGTGTCGGTGATTATCTTAGGTTTTACTTTATGTTAGGGATTTGAGCTTTGCTAGGGATAGATTGCTTAGATTCTTACCTAGGATGATTATCTGTTAGTTTCGAATGCTAGAAATGGGTTTAGGTGACATTCACTATAGAGTATCCGAACTTAATGCCTGCGTTGGTGAAGTATGCGAGAATGGGTATGGAGGTGACGATTGATTCTATATTGTTTAGATATGCCAGGAATGGATATTGAGATGATTTAGGAGGATTCTCAATTTGGGTTAGAAATAGCTTAGATTGTGAGAGGTATGTGATGACACGGATGAGTATCGTAGGCCGAGTATGACATGGGTGGTAGATTTAAGTCTGTGACGTGTAGTTTACATTCGTTCCGGACAAGCTGTCTATCCTTTATACTTTTTGAGTTTTGTAATTAATGTATATGTTGTATAGACTTTGTATATGAACTTGTATATGTTACTTGTATATGTTATGTGTTTACTTTCTATACTTGTACATATTTGTGATGTTCTTAGTTTTCATGTGATGTTGTGAATTGTCTCGTACTCGTAACGTTTGTTGTGTGGTTGTTAGGACACTTTCTTTAGGTTTGCGTGGTGTGGAAATACCATGGCATGACGAGAGGAGGTTACTAGTGCTCGCACAATAAAGGCGTCGAGCTTACGACGTAAAACAAGCATATTTTTGTTTGTTTATGTTTATGTTGTTTGGTGGATTATGTTTTAACAAGTTGAAATAGGACTTGCTCTTAATTTCAAACTTTCACTTTTCAACTTGTTAATTCGTTTTCACAAAGTTTATGTATTGTTATGTGCTTTAGTTTTGTTATGTCGATTTGTTATTTTCCACAAGTTTGTAGTGTTTTAGCTTGTGGAAGTGTGTATGTATTGTAAATATTGTTTAGATGTGTAAATGAGATTGTATAGGTGTGTAAGTGGAGCTTGCATAGCGTTACTGTTGTGTCATTTTCTACAAGCTGGTGTGCGCCTTCTGCTATCTTGAGCTGAATTCTTTAAAATTTCACTTTGTTTTCCTTTTTCTCACTTTCACCAAGACTTTTTTGTATTGAATAAAATTAGTATTGTTTTTCTAATTCTTTTGTTGTTGTTTGGACTCAAATTTTGGTTCGGTAACTTGAAGACTTTTGAGGTGATTTTTCGAGTTTGATCGTTTCAACTCGCGGATGTATGGTAATGATAGTTTTCAAAGTTGGTACATGTCAGGTACTCGTTTATCGCTTTCTATAGCATAACATGTTTAGGAAATTTATCATTTGTACAATTACCATGTCATTCATTCTTTTTGCATTACTTGCTCATGAATTGAATCAATTTAGTCCCCTTTTTACCCATAAATGTGAGGAAGCTTTCCATTGTTTACATATGAGAGTCCACATTCTTGTTTTAACTGGATTTTATTATGCTTAATCTTTTGTTTTGTGTTGATTGTATGATTGCAAGAAAATGATCAAGGCATTTTGTTGATTTTGAGCATAACTACCTTGGCCAAATATTCAATTCACCTTGTGAGTGTGTGAACCTTTGTTAACTGTAACACCCCCTTCTAATTACCCGCGTTTTATAAATAATAATCAGAGTATTTAATCATAATCAAGAAGGCGTCACAATTTAAAACATAAAAATTTGACCAACAGCGTCATGCTTCAGAAGAATACTCATCAATTAAATCATACTCAAAATTATGTTTAACGGAAATGAAACATAATTAAATCCGAATACTTTACTCATTATTCGGGATAATAAATCAACAAAATTCCAAAATTATTAAAATATCCATAAAAGGATTCCAAACAATCGTTTTCCCCATGTTACATCTACGAGCACGACAACGACACGCGGACAAAGACTCGAATCTAAGGCTATCCTCACCACTCAAGCTAATCACTTGGATCGAAATGTTAAAGTAAGGGTGAGATTTCAATTCAATATAATATGTATTATCGTTCTTAGATCCAACAGTTAATTGAATATATTAGTTCATCAACCAACACGGATCATAAACAATACGAAACAATTCACACAATGATCATGTATAATATCAAACAATGGCAATTGTAACACGGAAACCATCCTAACATGTTACAATTCCATATGCAATGAGACTCTATGCATGTGGTACCAATCGTGAACGCGTTCACCCGCTCCGTTTACTCGTGGAAAGACAGTGTAATCCATGATTCGCCCACACCATTGGGTCAAGAATCTAGCCTCACTACCTCTACCCAGGTCAGTCTCTTGGCTCTGCAAGCTCACTTCCGCACAATGAGAATGAACCAATTAACAAATGTATATGCATGCAATCATAAAAGCATGCCACATTATTCCACTGATCATAATAAATCAACATAACCAAACGATGTCATTTCACCAATACATCACAATTAAATCACAATGGACATCAAAATACAACATGATATACATTAGTTCTCATCCGGTAACTCAGACCATTCTCATTGACTACTATCTTCCGTATTTAAATCCACATTTTCGAATCGGAACTCGGCTCTTTTAAAATAATTTTCAATAAAATAATATTTTTCTTTTCGGAGGTAGAACTTTAAATTTAAGAAATAACGCGGCACTCGAATCGAGTTACGGTTTAGAAAATATGCATTTTTGAAAATTTAGAAGTTTTGGAAAAATACACAGTGGTAACCGGTTCCTCACTGGGAGAACCGGTTCCCACAATTTGAAAAATACACGCTCTTGGAAATTTGTATGGGAACCGGTTCCTCCCCAGAAACCGGTTCCCGGTTTTCAAAATAGAGTCCCCGGATTTTGTATGGGGAACCGGTTCCTCCCACAGAGGAAGGTTCCAGTGTAAAATTCCAATTGAAATTTCTGTGGAACCGGTTCCTCCTCACAGGAACCGGTTTCCACGATCTAACAACAAAATTTATCATTTTGACACTTTATGCATCCATAACCATTTCAATCTTTCCAATACGAATTATAATATCATGAACACCATTCTAACACCATTTCACACCATTTTGACATCAACTAACATAATTTATCCATTCCTAACTATCATCTGACACACTAGTGATCAATTTTCCATCCACTGACACAATTAGGGTTTCATACTATAATCTACCATTCCAATTCCTAACATACCCAATCATCCCATTGGTTCCCAAAACCCATAAGACATATTAACCGAATAAAATCACCCCTTACCTCGCGATGATTCTCCGGTTTCTCTCGGCGTCGGCTTTTCCTCTCTTCTCTTCTTTCTCCAACTCTACGTGAAATGATTTTCCAAAACCTTCTCTTTTCCTTTCTTTTCCTTTTATATTTCCTTTTAATATTCCAATTAAATAATTAATTCTCGCTTATTTAATATTGAATTAAATCGGGGTGTCACATTAACCCCTTTGAACTTTTATCAATATCCATGTTTATTTGAACTTGATGCTTGTCTATGAGTGTCAATTCACCTTTTTTGTATGGATGTTGATTTCTTTGTTTCTTGAACCCTCAACTCGTTGTTGTATGGATTTTTACCTTGCCTTAGAAAGTAGGCAGTATTCACACATTAATGTTGGTTGAATTCAAGTTGGGGAGAGGAATGTTTATATACTTATATTGTGGTTTGTATGAGGTTAAGAGAAAAAAAAAAAGAAAAAAAAAGTGAAAAAGAGAGATTAGAAAAAGAAAGAAAAAAAGAGAAAAGTTTTGAAAAAGAAAAACAAAAAGAGTGGGAATAATGTTATGTTAATAATTGAGGTGTGTTTGATGTGAAATTTGTGATGAAGAATAAGTTTGATTGAAATTATATTGTTTGGAACTTTGTGAGTTGATCACTCCCTTAGGTTTAGGCAGGTTTTTGTTTCGATTAGCTTTAGGACTTATCACTTGTTTGTTAACCAAGCCACATTACAACCTTGAAAAGCCCTTGTGATTCTTGCATTTGTATTTTCAATACGTTTTTGGATGAATGCATAATTTAGTCTATTGTTTGCAAGATTGTGGATGAGTGTTTTTTATTCCTCACCTTTGTGTGTTCTTCATCTACCGATGAATTTTTGCTAGGTGTGATTCATGATTGAGCTTGTTTTGTTTTAGAATGTTTTGCATGATTTTTGTACTTAGGATTTGTTTCGTTTATATGTTATTGTTGTAGTATAGTGGTAAGTTTGTATTTGTCGTGTACATTTTTCGTTTGAACCATACATTTGTTTTCCGTTTTCAAAACTTGTTGATTCGTGATTATTTGATTATCATTCTTTGTTTCTTTGAGTTATTTGACTTTGTTTGAGGACAAACAATGTTTCAAGTTGGGGAGAGTTGATAAGTGCCAAAATGTAGTTATTTTGTTTATACATTTTGTGGCACTTATCCGTTCTTTTGTTGATATTCTTCGAATAAATCCCCCGCTTTTAGTATAAATGTGTACATAATAGAATAATTGAGTTTTTGTGTAAATATTATATCATTTGATAGTTTTTCATATCTTTTATAGGTATTCATTCATAATTGGAGCATTGAGTAATAAAGTGTCGAAGACACGGCTTCAAATGCGCGATTTGGGCAATTGATCAACGAATAAGGCTCAAATCAAAGAATAAAAATCATCAATAAATCTTGATATTTATCCATGGTTAGATAGAGCATTGAATAAGCTTTCCAACGCTTCAAACCGGGCGCAATTCCGAGTTACGGTTCTCAAGATACGACAAAAATAAAATGCTGAAAATAGCGGACGCTTAGCGAATAGCGTAAGCGCCCTGACTTCAAATTCTTTAAAAGGGGCTCAAAACACATTTTTAGGTTATGGGTTGGGTATTTTTGATTCCCAACACCATCACCTTCATATTTTTGATAGATTTGCTTGGAAAACAACATTGGAGCTTGCATTTTGATGATCCGGAGTCGAATCCCTCGTTGATTGGTGTTGACAAACCAAGAAATGTTTGGTTCCTCTTCTTCTCTTCTATTTGTAATCTCTTTTGTTGGGTTTTGTATGTATATCTACTCTAACTCATGTATATTTGTCGTCCTTGGCGTTGTATAAAGTTTGCTTTACGAATCCGTGTCGGTGATTATCTTAGGTTTTTACTTTATGTTAGGGATTTGAGCTTTGCTAGGGATAGATTGCTTAGATTCTTACCTAGGATGATTATTTGTTAGTTTCCGAATGCTAGAAATGGGTTTAGAGCTGACATTCACTATAGAGTATCCGAACTTAATGCCTCTGCGTCGGTGAAGTATGCCAGGAATGGGTATGGAGGTGGTGATTGATTCTATGTTGTTGAGATATGCCAGGAATGGATATTGAGATGATTTAGGAGGATTCTCAATTTGGGTTAGAAATAGCTTAGATTGTGAGAGGTATGTGATGACACGGATGAGTATCGTAGGCCGAGTATGACATGGGTGGTAGATTTAAGTCTGTGACAGGTAGTTTACATTCGTTCGGACAAGTTCTATCCTTTATACTTTTGTTCATTTACTTTTTGTCTTTTATTTTCATTTCTTTTAATCTCAAACTCATTAACGGTAGAATTATCGAACGACGAATCAATAACCAATCTCTGTGGACACGATACGATATAACCTAACCGATATATATCACCCAGTAAAAATAATACCAACTCTTTGCTTGCCGCTTCTACCGCAGCAACAAGGACACAGGCGGGGAGGGATGAACAGGAGAATCCTTCCTGTTGTGGGAGGACCCTGAAGCTGGATTAGAAACAGGAACAACGGAGATAGGATGGGTCTGTGATGCCTGACTCTTTTCTCTCTGCACAGAAGTATGTTGTGCAAGTCTGTCGTGCATCAATCCAGATGGTCTTCTAGACATTACTCTTGTAGAAGTATGAAAAATATGTTAACTTAAGGACTAGTGTTCAAAATGATGGGGAAAATAGAAAAAACTATTATCGGAAATGAATTTCCGGTTTTGTTCAACGTTAAATTGAAAACCATAAATGCATTTTCAGTTCTACCTACGAATATAGAAGTCCATCAATGGCAAACCAGACCCCCCAAATGACCTAAAAAAAAGCTCATTGATCATGAAAATGACATTACCAACACATTTCTAATGATTCCTAATATTGAAAACACACTATAAAATTAAATTTTCAAACCTAAATCACTAATTTGAGTAGAAATTATACAAACTCTAAAAAATTAATAAACAACCTACAATTGTTGATTTTCCTTGATTTAATGTGGTTGGAGACTTAAGTTAAATGATGCTAATTGATTTGTGACGAGTTTTTTTGCAAATGCTTTGATTTTGTAACAATGAGAGTTACAAGGAAATAGGTGCTTGGTGTGTTTTTTTTTTATGGTTTGAAAAGAGTTTCTGAAATGAGGGAGGGGAAGTGGCCGCACGCATTTAATTCACAACAAAAACTGAAAAATATATTCCTGATATATACCGTGATTGCAATTCATGTTCGTATATTGCCTTGCCTGGAGATTGGATTCCAAGGCCAGAGTTGTGTGTGTTTGCAATACAACCGAAAATGCATTTATGATTGCAACCGTATGTATATTTCCGGTTTCCACCCAACTTTTTCATACATTTTATGACTAACATGGTGCGTATCATAAATATACTCCAGATTTTAAAGGGAATTAAGGGAATTTCATGGGGTGCACTAGAAAAACATACGGTGAAAAAACAAATCCTCTTAAATATTTATCTAATAGTTTGGATTTGGTGACTATAACGGGCTACCTTCAACCAGGACCGTTCATATATACATCTAATGGTTGTTTGCGCTCCAAGTTAGGTAATCTGGGGACGACTGTAACCACTCTTACTATATAAGTGTGATTCTGAGCCATACTCTGATACACTTCCACTCATACTTATAAAATTTCACTTCATTCATATACTAACTTGAGCGTCAAAGTACTAACCTTTTTTTAGGTACCCTAAGAAATTGCTTCTAGGTATCCCTGAGGTTTTAGAGTTTTGGTGCTTGTCTGTTTACTTAACTTCGTAGTAATTGAGTCTCTTCTCCATTATATTCTTGAACATCTCTTAGAATTGGTAATTTTTTATTAAAATGTATTTTGAATACATACAACATAAATTTGACGACTTTAATGATTCAATGCAAAATGATTTATGTCAGAAAGTTTACGACTTAAATCAAGAAACTCATGCATGCATAATTCAAGTCAGAAAAGTTCACGACTTGAATCAAGAAACTTTTGCAGGCATGATTCAAGTCATAAAAGTTTACTACTTGAATACAAAAACTTTTGAATGCATGATTCAAGTTAGATAAATGCTTGACTCGAATCATTGCAAGAATGATTCAAGTCGAAGTTTTGCTTGACTCAAATTATAACATAGTTTTTCATTTGGGCTTTCAATTTGGGAAATGTAGTTCAAGTCAGTAAACTGCTTACCTCGAATCATGAGGAAGTCATGGCTTGAATCATGACATAGATTTTATTAATGGAATTCAAAACAGGAAACGTCACTCGAGTCATATATTGGTGTGACTCGAAACACATGATTCAAGTCATGACTCTAATCAAACTCCTGAAATCAAAATTTTCTTCTCTTGATTATATTCATTCTCTCTCTTGCCTCCAATCAAAGGATCGCTTTTATTCATTTTTAGTGCATTATGTCTAACACACATATAAACTAAATTCTCTCTCTCTCTCTCTCTCTCTCTCTCTCTCTCTCTCACTACTTTCATAATCTTTGAAAAACTAAGAGTATTTTGTTAATCACACAAACTTTCTCTTGATTCAAACTTGAAGAAATTTTTTTTCCAATATTGATTTCGTGAGTTTAAAGCAAGTGTTGAGTGAGATCTTTTTTGAGAAACTTTATCTTCCACCTCTAGTCAAAACACCATTTTTGTGTATGTTTCTCAACTCTAAGTTACATTGTAACATCTAGTGGGAGGAAGTTCATTAGGTGTTCTAGTGTGTTGTGAAGATTTTTTTTATATTGACAAACAATGAAGAAAATGAGGAGTTTCTTCTTCAAGAGAATTTTAATAGAATCAAGTGAAGATCATTGTGGACGAAATATTGGAGTTTTTGGTTCCTTCGACAGTTCAAAGACTTAAACAAGAGAATTTCAGTAGGATTGAGTGGATATCGTTGCAGACATAATCTTGGAGTGCTTTGATTCTGCGAAAGGTTAAGTGAAGATCTTCGAGGATTTGCAGCCTAGTGAACTGTATACATTAAAAGTAATCAAAATTCACATATATGTTGCTTAGTAGTCGCTTTAAGTGTTCAGTTTGTCAGTGATTATATGTTGTATTAAAAGAAATCTTGTAAAATGTAAAATTTGGGAAAGACTAAAAAGTTCTCAATGGGCCGTTGGAAATTGGACTAGGTGCAAACGAAGACAAACACACTGTACCGGTATAAATCATCTTGGTGTACATTTTCCTTATCCCTCTCATTTAATTTCTGTATAGATTTGGATATTATTAGGTTTAATCTCTTTCTAGAATCACATGTTAGATTTTGTTGCTCATAAAGGTTTGATTTTTAAGTTTAAGTATGAGTTTACTAAACATTCTGGAATTTTTACTGTAGTACCACCTTTTTAAAAATTATTACCCACTATACCATACACCTTCACTCTATTATCCAATATACCATCCGTTCAAACAATTTTTTTTTTGAAATAAAGCTGCCGCCCATTGAATGGGAGGTAGTGTGTTAATTTAGTAAGGTACCGCCCATTGAATGGGAGGTAGTGTCTAAAAGTATTTTTTTTTTACGTTTTAGTTTTAGTAATTATATTATAATTAATAATGAATAAATTATTTATATTATAACTAATAATAAATATATTTATTTTAATAATTATATTATAATTTATTTTAATAAATTATTTATATACAAATAAATAATAGTTATATTATAATTAATTTATTAAGTAATTATATTGTAAATTATTGTAATAATTTATTGATGTTATAATTAAATAATAATTCTATTATATTTTACCGTCAAAAGATTGGCATGGCTAACCCTGATGCTTTGGCGTGGATAGACAAAATTCCAGTGGAAAAATGGACTAGGGCATTTGATGAGGGTCGTCGTTGGGGGCACATGACAACGAACCTTGTCGAGTCACTTAATTCTGTATTCAAAGGCACTCGTAATCTTCCCATCACAGCAATGGTTCAAGCAACGTACTATAGAATGGGAACACTCTTTGCTGAAAGGGGTGCAAAGTGGAGTGCAGTTTTGAATTCTGGCCATTCATTTACCGAGCAATGCGTGAAGGTCATGAAACAGGAAACATCAAAATCCTCCACGCATCGGGTTAGCGTTTTTGACTATAATAATAACACTTTCAGTGTGAAGGAAACCATTGACCACGGTGAGGGGAAGTCTATGGGACGTTACAAGGTCAACTTGAGTGATCGTTGGTGTGACTGCGGAAAGTTTCAAGCATACCGCCTCCCTTGTTCACATGTTATCGCTGCATGTTCTATGGTGCGTACTGACGCATATCTTCTATTGGCTGACGTTTACAAGGTGCCTAACCTATTTGGGGTTTCTGCACAAGTTTTCCAGTTCTACCATTAGATTCGTATTGACCAACTTATGAGGGAGACCAGATTTGCCATAACCCAATCATGAGGCGCACTAAGAAAGGTCGTCTAGTAAGCACCCGTATTACAACAGAGATGGACAACTTTAATAAATTGGAGAGAAAATGTGCATTGTGTCGTCTCCGGGACCAACCGAACGATGCCCCATGTAGGAACTAGTAACAATTAGTTTTTTTCATGCCTCAAAGTTGTATTACAAAATGACATCAAGAAATTAGCTGTTTCATCCACTAGTACTTTTGCATTTAATTTAAATAACACTTCCATAAGATTACAACTAAATTAGATACTTGAACAAATTTTAAAACATTATTTTTAATTATTTTAATTAAAATATTTGTAAAATATTTATATATATATATATATATATATATTAATTATTTAAATTTTAAATATATTTTACCATTATTTGTAAAATTTATAATTAATATATATATATATATATATATATATATATATATATATATATATATATATAATTATAAATTTTGAATTTTAAATAAATTTTAATTTTCTGAAAATTAAAAAACACACTGCCGTCCATTGAATGGGAGGGTGCTTCAACATTTACACACTGCCGCCCATTCAATGGGAGGGTGTTCTCAAATTTGCTTTTTTTTGTTTTTGAAATAGATGTTATATTGGAATATAATGTGGAAAAGTATGGTACTGCAGTGCAAAAGTCAAACATTCTTTCTGGTGATTATACATATACAAACAAGTAATATTAAGTTCGTTATGATCGAATTCCTAAAAATGCTCTTCTAGGCTCGAGAGTTTTGAAGTTTCCACCGTCTTTTTTCAAGGAAAGCTAGCTAAGAGAGTCTTTGTAGTTCCCTGTGTACTCAAGATGATTGAGTATATAGAGATCCTTGACAAATATAGTTTTCTTCTTAGAATTGGACCAAGTTATTGATCTAATTAATAAATAAATTTTTTTATGGTGATCCTCACTTAAGTTTATCTTCCTCTCTAAATCATTGAAAGAATATGTTGTCTCATTTCTTTCATTTTTCATCTATTTCTTTCTCAAGTTTTACTTTATTTCAATTTTGTCCCAATTTCAATTTAGACATAATTTTGTGATTCCTACCCATATTATCACATTAAAATCTCAAAGTTTCATATATTAATCAAATAATAAGAAAAATGTTTGAATTTTAAATTAGTTAAGCATAAAAAAATTAATTTTTTAATAAGATCAATAACTCTAAATATTATAGAGAGAATGGTATTTAATTGATCAATAGTTTATAATTTAAATGTTATTTTTGTTGATTCCTTAATTACGTCCAGTGACAAATATGACAATTGCAACATTCAGTTAGAAGAATAATAACAATATTCTATTATTTAGTCAATTTCTTAACCCACTCTATAAGGATGGGGCGCACCCCACGAAAATCTCAAAATATTCTTCTGAAAAGCGAAAATTTATTTCCGGTTTGCACCCTATTTTGTTCAAACCAGTTAAAATGTGGTGGCACTCAGTAAAAAATTATACTAGAGATTAACTTCTGGTAGGGTACCGAAATTATAACTCTGGCCATAGAAGTAGGAACATTGAATTACATGCCACCTGAATATTTTGTATGTTACCGAAAATTTATTTCCGGTTTTGTCACGAATGCTAATTGTTATAAGCAGCAACAATGGTGATCACCACCATTTTTCATTTTCTCCTCCAAACCTCTCCAAAACCCTCTCCATTGCCAATCCGTTTTCCACGTCAAATCCATACTTTTTTGGTTCATTATATCAGAAAAAGCTCAACAAAGAAGAATTTCAGGTAAAGATCATCCCTTTTATCCCTCATTCCCTGCATTAATCTATAACTTGTTGCTGAAAATAAGGTTACGTACAAACCGAAAGTTTATTTCTGGTTAGTAGTTGAACTAAACCGGAAGTTTATTTACGGTTTTGTCTCTGTTTTGAAATTATGCAGCAGTTTCAACTGTTTTGTCTCTGTTTTGTGTATTTATGATTTGTATTATGTTATATAGGTATGGTGCACCCGGATAACATTCCTAATCCCGATGACACCGAAGTTGTATCGCCGATCATTGTTCGGCCCCGCGTAACTAAGGCGGTCGATGTTCGTGAACATTTTGAAAATGTTCAAGAATTTAAATTACGGAACGATATGTTGCAGTGGATTTGTTTAGAGGAAACAAGGTTAGGATTTGGTACCGTAATAGCAAGGTCCGATTTTGGCACTGATAGAAGAAATGCCTTTGTTATTTTGACTTGCGAAAGAAGCGGAAAATACGTACCTCACATTCAAAATTTGAAATGTGAGGAAACCGGCACAAGAAAATGTGAGTGTCTGTCTCGATTGTGTGGTTATCTCATGGCCAACAATAAGTGGAAGTTTAATGTGATTAGCGGAGAACACAATCATGATTTAACTCCAAAGTTGGTTGGTCATCCAATAACATGTCGGCTACTTCCTGATGAGAAGACTTGTGTTTCCGACATGACTTTGAATTTGGTACCTCCCAAAAACATTCTTGCAACATTGAAGCACAAAAGATTAGATAACACCTATAATATCAAATAAGTGTACAACAAACGCTATCAAACAAAGTTGGTCATTCGGGAGGATCGAACCGAAATGCAACAGCTTCTGAAAATTCTCAATGACAATAATTATGTTTGTAGGCACCAACGGGGTGATGATGGAGAAATTGTTAGAGACATTTACTGGACTCATCCTGATTCCATTAAATTGTTCAACACATTTCCTACCTTGCTCATAATAGATTCGACGTACAAAACCAACAAGTACAGGCTTCCGTTGTTGGAAATTATTGGTGTTACATCGACCGAGAAGACGTACTCAATTGGTTTTGCATTTCTTGAATGCGAAAAAGAAGATAATTTTTAGTGGGCGTTAGAGGTGTGTCAGTCTATGCTGAAGGACCAAGAGGATATGCCAAAGGTAATTGTCACCGGCCGTGATATGACTTTAATGAATTCCGTTGCAACCGTATTTTCGACTTCTTCCGCATTACTTTGTAGGTACCATATTACAAAAAATGTGAGAAGTCGGGTTAAACCTGCTGTCGGGTCGAAACAGGTACCGGGTGAAGATGGAAAGTTGGTAAAGCTCAGTGTTATTGTGGATAAAATCATGGTTGCATGGAATGCTATTGTTAATGCATCTACAAAAGAGATGTATATTGATGATGTTTTACAATTCCGAGTTATTTGTGAGAAATATTTGAATCTGTTGAAATATGTGGAGAGCACAATACTTTATCAGGTGAAGGAGAAATTTGTTTGTGCATGGACTGATCTGGTTATGCACCTTGGACATAAACATCAAACCGAGTTGAATATGCGCATGCTTGTCTCAAGAATTGGTTGGCAAATAGCAAGGGCGATTTGATTACGGGTTGGGAAGTTATGAACCATATGATCATGAACCAGTATAATAAGATACAAACGACATTTGGTCGCAGTATCACGGTGTCGGAATACAGGTTCAAGGAGAATATGCTATATTTTCAATTGGTCGGTAACATATCTCGGGCGGTGCTTAATTATATTCTCCATGAGGCCACAAGAGCTTCAATTGTGGGTGATGACACCTCAAAGTGTGGGTGCACAATTTTGAAAACATATGGTCTCCCATGTGCTTGTGTGATAGCCAAGAAGCTGAGTGGTAATGTCCCGATATGTATGGACAAGGTCTCTAATCATTGGAAGAGACTTAGTTTTGAGGATGAAGGGAAAATGAAAGGTGATAAATCAAATATCTCCATCCTTACCGAATGGGAAGCAATACAAGCGAGATTTTTGAGAGCCGATGACATCACAAAACTCCAAATCAAAGAAGAGTTGAGAAAAATTGTGTTCCCGGAGACCACAGATTTGAAACCATCCTTCCAACCGATAATAACAAAAGGTGCACCGAAAAAGTTGAAACCTACACCGACCGAAAATTCTACTACGAGAAATCCTTTGTATTATGAACATGTTGACAAGGTATTTCCCTACCCACTGATAAGTGCCAAAATGTTGTTATTTTGTGTATATAATTCATGACACTTATCTGTTCTTTTATTGATATTTAGTTGAATAATCCCGACTTTGTTCATAAATATGTTTTATTGTGTTTTTGATTCATTTATGTATAGTTTGATTAGTTTTAATGTATTTTTGTAGGTATTTGTTGCACATTTGGAGCATTGAGGAATAAGGTGTCGAAGACACGGCTCCAGATGCGTTTTGATGAATAAAAGACCATTTATGAGAAGTTCTGCTCAGTGGAGGCCGCTGAGCGCGGTTTGAAGCGCACTGCTTGGTTTGACACTGTTGCGGTAGAGAGAAAATTTGGATTTAGAGGCTGCTGAGCGGGCTTACACCGCTGAGCGGAATTTATGTTGGTTTAGTGTAAATATTTGCAGACACCGTTGAGTGGGCTCACGCCACTAAGCGCGGTCGTCTGAGGTTTGTTTTGTAACTTCATTTTTAGCCATTTTTAGGTTATGGTTTTGGGGTGGATTTTGATCCCCATTTCCATCAACCTTTATTTTTTATAGTTTAGCTTAGAAAACAACACTAGGGTCTTTCTAATGGATGATTGGAGGTGGATTGCTCTTTGATAGGCGTTGACAAACCGGTGTAAATGAGTGGTTTATCTCTTTTCTTCTCTTTGTATTTCTCTATTTTGTTGGTTATGTATGTATATCTACTCTTACTCATGTATATTTGTCGCCCTTGGCGTTGTATAAAGTTTGCTTTACGAATTTGTATTGGTGATTGTCTTAGGTTTTTACTCTATGTTAGGGATTTGAGCTTTGCTAGATATAGATCGCTTAGATTCTTACCTAGGATGATTATCTGTTAGTTTTTGAATGCTAGGAATAGGTTTAGAGGTGACATTCACTTAGGGTATCTGATCTTAATGCCTCTGTATTGGTGAAATACGCCAGAGATGGGTATGGAGGTGACACAATTGAATTCTCAATTTGGGTTAAAAATCGCTTAGGTTGTGAGAGGTATGTGATGACACGGACGCGTATCGTAGGCTGAGTATGGCATGGACGGTAGATTTAAGTCTGTGACGGATAGTGTGCATTCGTTCCGGAAAAGCTATTTATCCTTTATAATTTTTGTTCATTTACTTTTTGTCTTTTATTTTCAACTCATTTAATCCCAAACTCATTAACGATAGAATTGTCAAACGACGAATCAATAACCAATCTCTGTGGACACGATACGATATAACCTAAATGGTATATATCACCCGGTAAAAATAATACTTTACTTTTTGCTTGCCTGCTTTACCAACATCCGAACAAAATGGCGTCATTGTCGGGGATTGGTTTTATTGTTTTTGTATTGCGATAATTCCGTTCTTTTTGATTTTGTAATTAATGTATATGTTGTATAGAATTTGTATATGAACTTGTATATTATTACTTGTATATTTTGTGTGTTTACTTTCCAAACTTGTACATATGTGTGTTTTACCTTGTTTTCAAGTATTGTTGTAAGTTGTCTCGTTTTCGTAATGTTTGTTGTGTGAATGTTAGGACACTTTCTTTAGGTTTGCACGGTGTGACAATACTATAGCATGACTAGAGGAGGTTACCAGTGCTCGCACAATAAAGGCGTCGAGCTTACGACGTAAAACAAACATGTTTGTTTATGTGTGTAGTGGCTTGTTTTTTAACAAGTTGAAATAAGACATGTTCTTAATTTCAAATCTTCACTTTTCAATTTGTTAATTCACTTTCACCCATTTGTTTTGTTGTGTCAAATTGTTATGTCTGCAAGCTTGTCGTGTTTAGCTTGAGGAGTTTTGTTTGTTGTAAATATTGTAAATTTTATAAATTTAGTTGTTCTAATTCTTTTGTTGTTGTTTGGACTTAAATTTTGGTTTGGTAACTTGAGATTATATTTGGTGATTTTCCGAGTTTAATCGTTTCAACTCGCGGATGTATGGTAATGATAGTTTTCAAAGTTGGTACACGTCAGGTACTCGTTTATCGCTTTCTATAGCATAACATGTTAAGGAAATTTATCATTTGTACAATTATCATGCCATTCATTCTTTTTGCATTACTTGCTCATGAATCGAATCACTTTAGTTCCCCTTTTAACCATAAATGTGAGGAAGCTTTCCACTGTTTACATATGCTGGAGGCCACATTCTTGTTTTAACTGGATTTTATTATGCTTAATCTTTTGTTTTGTGTTGATTGTATGAATGCATGAAAATGATCAAGGCATTTTTGTTTGATTTTGAGCACAACTACCTTGGCCAAATATTTAATTCACCTTGTGAGTGTGTGAACCTTTGTTTTCCCTTTTGAACTTTTATTAATATCTATGTTTATTTGAACTTGATGCTTGTCTATGAGTGTTGAATTCACCTTTTTTTTATGGATGTTGATTTCTTTA
Organism: Vicia sativa; assembly: GCA_021764765.1. NCBI lineage: Eukaryota > Viridiplantae > Streptophyta > Magnoliopsida > Fabales > Fabaceae > Vicia > Vicia sativa. The sequence goes on along the minus strand of CM038792.1, from coordinate 110,187,193 downwards.
TTTTTTGAACCCTCAACTATATGATGTTGTATGAATTTTTACCTTGCCTTAGAAAGTAGGGAGTATTCACATAATGATGTTGGTTGGATTCAAGTTGAGAAGAGGAATGTTTATGTACTTATATTGTGATTGGTACGAGGTTAAGAAAAATAAAAAGAAAAGAAAGAAAAAAATATGAAAAAGAAAGATTAGAAAAAGAAAGAAAAAAGAGAAAAGTTTTGAAAAACAAAAACAAAAAGACTATGAATAATGTTGTGTTAATAAGTGAGGTGTTTGGTTTTACAACATGTGATGAAGAATAATTTTGATTGAGATTTTATGCTTGAGTCTTTTCGAGTAGATCACTCCCTTAGGTTTCGGCAAGTTTTTGTCTCGGTTAGCTCTAGGACTTATCACCTGTTTATTAACCAAGCCAAGTTACAACCTTGAAAAGCCCTTGTGATTCTTGCATTTGTATTTTTAGTATGAGTTTTTGGATGAATGCATAATTTAGTCTATTGTTTGCAAGATTGTGATGAGTGTCAAAAGTCTCCCACCTTTGTGTGTTTTTCATCTACTGATGAATTTTTACCAGGTGTGATTCATGATTGAGCTTGTTTTGTTTTAATGTTTTGCATGATTTTTTTACTTAGGATTTGTTTCGTTTATATGTTATTGTTGTAGTATGTTGGTAAGTGTGTATTTTATCGTGTACGCTTTTGTTTGAACCATACATTTGTTTTCCATTTTAAAAACTTGTTGATTCGTGATTCTTTGATCATCGTCTTTTGTTTCTTTAAGTTTACTTGACTTTGTTTGAGGACAAACAATGTGTCAAGTTGGGGAGAGTTTATAAGTGCTAAATTTCGTTATTTTGTGTATATAATTTATGGCACTCATCCGTTCTTATTTGTTAATAATCGTTGAATAACCTCACTTTTGTTGTAAATATGTTTTATTGTGTTCTGTGTACATATTGTACCGTTTGACTAGTTTTGTATATATTTTGTAGGTATTTATTGCACATTTGGAGCATCGAGGAATAAGGTGTCAAAGACAGGGCTACGGATGCACGTTTCTACAATAAAAGTCCATTTTTGGGAAATTCTGTTTAGTGAAGGCCGCTGAGCGCGTTTTGGAGCGCGCTGCTTGCGTTTGGCACTGTTCTGGAAGAAATATAGTTTTAAGAGGCCACTCAGTGCGCCCTCGCTGCTGAACAGCGTTTAGGTCGGTTTAAGTGTAAATATTTGAGGACGGCGCTGAGCCCACCCACGCCGCTGAGCGCGATCGTCTGAGATTTGTTTTATAACTTCATTTTGTTTCATTTTTAGGTTATGGTTTTGGAGAATTTTTTGCTCTCAAATTCCATCAACATTTATTTTTGATAGATTAGCTTAGAAAACAACACTAGGGTCTTGCTTATGGATGATTGGAGATTAATTGCTCTTCGATAGGCGTTGACAAACCAGTGTAAATGAGTGGTTTATCTCTTTTCCTCTTTGTGTATTTCTCTATTTTGTTGGTTATGTATGTATATCTACTCTTACTCATGTATATTTGTCGCCCTTAGGTTTTTACTCTATGTTAGGGATTTGAGCTTTGCTAGATATAGATCGCTTAGATTCTTACCTAGGATGATTATCTGTTAGTTTCTGAATGCTAGAAATGGGTTTAGAGATGACATTCACTTAGAGTATCTGAGCTTAATGCCTTTGTATTGGTGATATATGCCAGATATGGGTATTGAGGTGGCGTAGTTGAATTATCAATTTGGGTTAGAAGTAGCTTGGGTTATGAGAGGTATGTGATGACACAGACGAATATGGTAGGCTGAGTATGACATGGACGGTAGGTTTAAGTCTATGACGGGTAGTGTGCATTCGTTCTGGACAAACTGTCTATCCTTTATAGTTTTTGTTCATTTACTTTTTGTCTTTTATTTTCAACTCATTTAATCCCAAACTCATTAGCGGTAGAATTGTCGAACGACGAATCAATAGCCAATCTCTGTGGAGACGATATGATATAACCTAACCGGTATATATCACCCGGTAAAAATAATACTTTAAGTTTTGCTTGCCTGCTATAACCGCACTCGAACACCCACCTACATCGAAATCGCAAAAATATGCTTCCAAAGGTGCTCGTATTAGCAAACCACCGCCTACACCGCCTCTATCAAAAATACCATTCATCGATCACATGCCAGTTTTCATGCATAAATACGTTGAAAGGATCGTGAATGTGTCTGGTGACAGTAATTGTGGCTTTCGAGCTGTATCTTATTTGCTAGGTAGTCGTGAAGATTATTAAATACTGTGCGAGATACTCTGATCACAAAGTTGATGGAACACACAGAGTTGTATACACGTGTGTTCGGGAGTAAGGAAAAGGTTGACGACATACATCATGCACTAGTACCTGTTAAGGTTGGATGTGCACCGGAGGAGAAATGGATGTGGTTTCCTGAAATGGTTCATCTCATTGCAAGTGCGTATGACAGGGTGTGTATTAACTTGACAAGATACGGTTTTTTGGAGACTTTCTTTCCTCTGTGCACGGCTCCTACACCAAATCCCATTGATCATATCATTTGTGTTGGATGGATTTTAAATCCACGACATTTTGTTCAAGTCTACTTGAAATCGGGATGCCCGATACCACCGACATCACCAGAGTGGGCGCTTCATTTCACATAAGCATCGGAGACATGGCCAGACAATTTCATGGAAAGGATGCAAGAATACAACAAGTTGAGGGAAATAGATATAGAAATAAATAGGGAAAGTCGAAAGGGGTGGCACCAGTGGATTTATCCGCCACCACTTTTTTCGGCTCTTTCAAGTAGTATAGGTAGCATTGTAATGTTAACTTCATTTTGATAATGTATAATGATGTGGAAATATACTCTTTTTTGTAATTTGACAACTTGAAAAAAATTTGAATATATGACATTTTGTGTTTTAGTCACTGTCTTCTGTTCTAGTTTGTTTCTGGTTTTTGAAACCTAGGGAATTTACTGGAAATTAAATTTCGGTTTTGGTCTTAAGTAGGAAATCGGAATTTAACTTCTGGTTTTTTCACTGACACAAAGATAGGATTTCTATGGTCCATGTTTACATCCTTTCTACTATAAAAACACCCATCCTCTTATATTTTTTCCTACAACAACACAAAAAATCAGAAATGGAGATTAAATTGAACATCGAATGGGTTGTTAAAATTGTCCATTTTCCTGGCGATGAACCGTCTCGTGAATTCAAGATCACGGTGTACAACCCAATTGAAGAGGACGTGAAACTTTGCAGGAACTTGTTCCTACGACGATGGTCGAAAGGTAGAGAAGATCGAGTACCGCTCACCATCACTTAACAATGAAGGAAATTTGCAGTTCTTGAACCGTGAATTGAAGAACAACGACGATTTACGGGCGATGTGGTTGACTTATTGAAGTTTTTAAGAGAAAGTTTCAATCGAGCTAGATGCAACTTTATCAAGAACCGTCGATGACATTATGAGGTTGCTGCAACGTACCCCAGGATATTGATTTGTAATGTTCAATTTATGTTTAACTTTCGGTTTATATTTGCTACGTTTATGTATCTCTATGTTAGACAATGAAATGAAATATTCTGAATTTCTGTTATGAACGAAAGCGGAAATATAGTTACGTTGTGGTACCAGAAATTAACTTCTGGTTTATGATAAAATTTATCAGATGATGGTGCGCCCCGGAAATATATTTCTGGTTTTCAGGGGCAATTTGGAAATTTCGTAGGGGTGGGTAAGAATGTCATGGGGTGGGTTAAGAAATTCGCATTATTTAAAGATCAAAAAATGGTTGTCACCAATATTTTTTTAAATATATATTATTGATAAAGTAACCTTTTTCTGACCAAGTATCTAATGTTGGTCCGTCGAAGAAAGTTTCTCTTCCTCCAATTCTTTCAGGGTCGTCCAAGGGAGATATTTCCAACCTTCAGCTTCACGGTGAGAACTGTGCCGAATCTGATACCTTCATATGCAATGTTAGGATTGTGTATAATTTCGATTCCTTTTTGGGAAAAAGATTTAGAATGCAATTATGAACCTTGGCATGACGATGGAGGACCCTAAGAGGGATTTCAAAAACAAAATTAACAAGATGGCAAAAGGAGTATAAGAACAAAAAAGATAGAGAGATTGGCATCAAGCTTGCAGGAAGATCAGTGTATCGGTAAAATGAAGTTTTCTTGGTTGAACGTAGTTTTAGTGTATTTGAATCGTTAGAATTATTTTTTATCATCAGGGAAGGCGTTGTTTTGGTTTCTTTTTTATAGGTTAATTATAGGCGTGGTAGTGATCTTTGGTTGGAGAATTTTCGGTAGCTTTTTTTTTTTGTTTTTCGAATTTTTCCCTCGACTTTTATTAGCCGGTTAGAATACCCTTATTACTCTTTCATTATATTTCTTGCTTATTAAAAACAAAATTTTTTTCTTCAAAAAGTAAATAAATTATAAAGAAAAGTTAAAATAAATATGATAAAATTATACTCTATTTGTCTCAAATTGTTAAACTACTTTGAAGAAAACATTAATTACTAATTATAAATTATTTTACCATATTAAAAATCTATACTCTTTATTTTTTTCTATCCTTATTTATATTATTTATTACTCCCCTTTTCAATTTTCTTAATTTCTATTTTTGTATGATTAATAAATAATCATGTTATAAAATGATATTTTACATATAAAATCAAAATACAATTTTTAATTTATAAGAGAATGTGAATATATTTATAATTTGGAAAGTGTACGCATGTGTGAAAGTGATTTATAAGGAAAAAAAACAATAGAAAAACACACTTTATAAATAAGCTCACATGGTCTTGTTTGATTGGGCAGTAAAGTAGAAAAAGGTTTCCTCCAACGATGATCAGGAATAACCTAATAACCTATGATATCAGCCTACTCATAGAAGACAAATTAAAGTCTTCAATTTTTAAATATGCTAGTGAAACAAAGTGACTTCATTATTTATATTATATATAGCGTGTATAGAGCGTGTTGGTATGGTTAGGTTCTTTGATCCCTTTGTTAAAATGGGGTTTCTATTTGTTATATGCCATGCGTTTTGTATTCTAATGTTTGCATAAAAAAAGTTCTGGCATGAACCAAGTTTGGAGCCAATAGAAGGTGGTTGTTAAGTACCAAAGTTGTATAGAGTGAGGTGCTTTTGTTATATGCCATGCCATGCGTTTGTATTCTAATTTTTGCTCAATAAAATATAATAAAAGAAGAATAATTTTAAAATACTAGAAAAATACGAGCATCAAAGTTGTTAATTTTAATTCTTTTTAATGTATTAAAGTTATCTATGTCTATCATGAAAGATCTCTCACATAAGGGAGCATAATTTTTATTTTTATTTTCTTTCAGTTATTTGATGGAATTTTAAATTGACACAAAATTTTAGAATTTATTTTGTGACAGTTAAAAATTGCCGTTAAATGATTTGAAACCAAAAAAAATTAATATAAAAATCTCTGAAACTTTATGGCGTTTAAAATCGCCGGAAATATAATTCTAAAATTTGTGACTGTTCAAAATACCGTTTAATGGTTGAAAACTAAAAAAAAATACAACAAAAGCGTTGCTCTCTCACAAGTCACAATAGACAACACATATTAAATTCTATATTAAAGAATTTTTCTTCGTTTTACTTAAATTATCGAATTAAAAATTTACTTAAAAAAAGAGGTAAAAGAATTTTTTAGACGACATAAGGAAATGGATAGAAAAACAAACGGATTTTTATACTAGTTCACAACAAATGCCAATACGTCTAGTTTTTCTCTTAAAGAGAAATTTATTTAGGTGCATTTGAAGATTTAATTCACTAAAACAAAAATGACAAAAAGTTATTAACCGATAACTACAAGTGTTTCATATTGTTTGTCTAGCCCAATCAGACTTCATGTATTATAATGTCTTATGCACACAATAACTTGTCTGTTGTGTTGAGTAATGTATAATTGTCTTTCTAAATCTGAGTATTATTCACTCTACCTCTCTTTAAAGTGAATCATGAGACACATCTAGCCTTCTCAAGGAACCAAGTATCTATGAAACATGTGTTAGGAAAAAACAAAATATAGAAGAAAAAAACAAAATAACTAACACACGAGATTAACATGAAAACTCTAAAATCGGAGAAAAAATTACGATCTTTATCAAATAACAACCAGAGAATATCATTATGTGAAAATTATTACAACACATAGACTACCCTCAAACACTCCAATGCACCAATACATCCATACACTCCAAAGAAAATATTTAACTACCCATCACAACACTCAAAAACAAGAGTATAAGAGAAAATAAAAAGTCAAATACAAGTTTAAAGTGTTTTAGACTGATATATCTTATAAAGAAAAACTTGAATTATATATATATATATATATATATATATATATATATATATATATATATATATATATAGCATTGAACTCCCTTTTCTTTCACTAAACTAAACAATGCGAGACTTGGAAAAACTTTAATTCTATACATAGTCTTGGACTCCCTCTTGCTTTATAAAAAATAAGCGATGTGAGACTTCTTCAACATTTAATTTTCAACCAACTCAACACTCTCCACCTTGATTGAAAATAATACATTAACTTTCATTGTCTTCACCGATAATCATACTCCACCATAAAGAGTATAGTCACTTAAAGTTACACCACTCCAAGAATTTTCATATTGTATTCACCGATGATTATAGGTTTAAAACTATCATACTCCACCTAAAGAAGAGTATACTTCACTTGAAGTTAAACCAATTCAAACATTTCTACATGTTGAAAACCAGGCTGAAACATATGGTGCAACTTCCATGCTGGTAGGAAGTTCTTAAACCATCGACATAATCTCACAACACACTTTGCATCAATACCTATGTGTTAATCTACTAGCAATAACACGTCATTTTCCATAAAAGCGGAAATATCACAAGAACACAATTCTCAATTTAATTTTCGAATAAGATCATCCTCTCTTACGATGAGAGAGAAATTGCTTGTATTTGAATCAGAGCCCTTGTCTGTCGCTGATCCATCAGGACACTTATATTTTATATGTCCAATATTTCCATATCTCCTATATCTCACACATGTTTCCTTGTTTTTCTTCAAATAAGGTCTTCCTCTAACAACCAACACTAAGTTTAATGAAGTATTATCCTCCTCTTTCAATCTTCTTTCCTCATAAATAATTTTACTAGTAACTTCTTCAAAACCAATTTACTATACTCATAAAAAAAGGGAAGAGACCATCTGAGTCTCAAAGCTTTATCTTCATCATCAATCTTGACTCCAATAGTTTCTAAAAACAATACCATTTGGAACACTTAGATGATCAGATACTTTTGTATGTTCATTCATACGCAAGTTATGAAACTGCTCCCTCAATAATTAACACTTTGATATACCCTTTCCTGATATAGCCCTTCAAGTTTCTCCTAAATATCTTTGGTTGACTACATATCAAGAACATTCGCAAGAATATTCTTAGGCAAAGACATGTGGATTGTACTTGAAGCTCTCAAATCTAGTTCCTCTCACTTCTCGTTATCCATTTTAGAAACATTTTCTTTCAACGCCTTGTGTAATCCTAATTGTATCAAAATATTTTGGACTAGAATTTTCCCCAAGCCAAAATGGATACTTCCATCAAATTTCTCTAAATCAATTTTCACTGCACTTAAAAAACTTTACATTGCAACCAAAACCTTTTCTATAGCAAACCAAAATTTCCTCAACCAATACAGAGTAAAATTTCTTTTCTAATATGGAAGATTAGACAAACTGCAATCATAGAGCATACTAAAATTTATACCCCACCAAATCAAGGCTCTTGATACCATTTTTTAGGAAAAATTAAACAGAGAGAAAAAATAATAACAAAATAACAACACAACAAATTATCGTGGAAACTCTAAAACCGGGGGGAAAAACCACAATCGTTGTCAAATAACAACCAGATAATATCACTATGTGAAAATTTAACAACACATACTACCCTTAAACACCCCAAGGCCTCAATACACATACACTATCTCTGTCTCTCTCTCTCTCTCTCACACACACACACACACACACACACACACACACAAATACGCGCGCACGCGCACACACACAGGAATACACACAATCCAAAGTAAATATTTAACAATCCCTCACAACACTCTAAAGCAAGAGTATAAGAGAAAAAATAATTTAAATACAAGTTTAAAGTTCTTTTTACTGGTACATCTTGTAAATAAAAACTTGAATCCTATATATAACCTTTAACTCCCTCTTCATTCGCTAAACTAAGCGATGTGGAACTTGAAAAAACTTTAATTCTATATATAGTCTTGGACTCCCTCTTCGTTTACAAAAATAAGCAAAATGGGACTTCTTCAACATGTATATTTTTAACCAACCCAACAACATAAACATCAGAAATACGAGAATTTTTTACCAAAGTGCCATGGTTTCAAAAAAAAATTCCAATCTGCCATGGTTTAAAAAAAATACGAAAATGCCACGAAAATTCGGGCTCTCCTTTGGGTCGTCCGGGGAGGGACGCAGACCTCTGATTTTTCTTCTTGGTTCGTCCAAGGGAGGGACGACCGGGTGTAGAAATTTTTTTTTTTTGCTTTTTTTTTCTTTTCTGATTATAAATATGATTTTATTTAATTGATTATTATTATTTTAATTGATTATTATTATTTTAATTGATTATTTAATATTATTTTAATTTTAAATATGAAATTATTAAATTGATTATTATAATTTTAATTGATTACTAAATTGATTATTATTATTTTAATTGATTATTTAATATAATTTTTTTTGTTTTATATATATTACTTAATTGATTAATATTATTTTAATATAATAAAAGAATTAAAAATATTTTTCTTGTTATTATATTTTAAATTTGTATTAATTATATTTATTTGTAATAATATAATTAAATATTTAAATAATAACATCGAACAATAATAAAATTTTATTTATTTAATCAAAATGCATTACATAGTTCACTTTTAGTTTCTTCTTGGTGGTTGATAAACATCTGAACCTGTGTAGCATCTAGTTGGGAATCTTTGGCGGCGTCCTCTTCCACGCGGTTCTGTTGGAGGATCATCTTCACTTGGAGAGTACTATCGGATGATAAATTTTCTTCCTCTAGGTTTGATGGACCTTCTTCATTACCGCATTCAATGTCATCAACACCAAAGTTCGACATACTCAAAAGTTGCTCATCTGTTAGATCAAAGTTCGAGATGTGTTGAGGCACCGGTATGGTTGAGAGTGGAACATTAGATTCAAAAGGTGGACGATATACATTTTCAAACGATGGGTTGTATGTTGGTTGTTGGAATTGTGAGGATGGATAATCATAGTTAGGTTGAGAGGAGGACGGGGTAAAGGTATGTTGTTGAGAGCGAGAGTGATCGAAGTTTGGTTGAGGGATTGGAGAGTACTGGTAGGTTGGTCGATTTGTGGTTTGGAAGGGTTGATGTGCTGGAAACGGATTTAGGGGTTGTTGTGAAGAGGTGGCATAGAATGAGTTGTGTTGTGTGGTTTGGGTGTGATGATATGTTTGTTGTTGAAATGGTGATGTTTGTGGTTGGAAAGGTGAATAATGTTGTTGGAAAGGTGGAGGCATTGTTTGGGGAATATGTTGATACATGTTGGTTTGTTGGGTTGGATAAGAGGCGAATTGACGGGGGTCGTTTAAAAATTGTGGTTGAGAAGGAAACACAAAAGGAGTACTTCTAAACCAATTAAAATATTCATTGGTATGGATGAATTCTCCATTCAAACGGTTCCCATTCAAAACCAGATTTCTTCTATTGTTCCACTCTTGATTTTCTTGTTCATTGACGGTACTCCAATGGACACCCCAATGAGTTTGCATGTCGGTATCGTGTTGTTCTATCAGACATCTTGGTTGAGAAGGGATATCTTTCTCAAATCCAAACATGAATTTAACCCGATCCGATTGATGCATCTCAACAATGTGAAGACATATAATCGGAGTCGTCGCACTCCACACACGCCTATCAGCACGAACAACTTCTGGATATGCAGGGTATGACTGTCATTTAAACTGTTAAAGAAAATAATTAATTAAGTGTTCTAATACATACAATTAAATAATTATTTTGTGGTTATACGACTTACATCAGAAGGAATCATGTGATCAAAATGATTTCGATATCCACGTAAAAAATTACGGGGATTTGTTTCGTATTCCATGCCTCTTTGAGCGAACCTAGCATTTTGAAAATAAACACATGTCATAAATTATTCATATGCATATAGAATTTTGTATATTAAACTATGAAAATATAATTTAAAGTTACCTAGTGGCGTATGGATATTCGGGTACTTGGTTAGTCATAGGAGCAATGAACGGTATATGCCAAAATGCCCAAATGTTCATGAGGAGTACGCAACCACCAATGCTTTTGACTCCTTTGTAGGACGCTTTGCACATACACCTATACAAGTTAGCCAAACATGCATAGCCCCAACTATAATTATTGCATGTTTCTAAATTCCCAACAAATTGTACCCAACAACAATGCATTAAATTTTGACTTTTGTTAGGGAATAAAAAACAAGAAATAAGAAGTAAAATATAGATTTTTGCGTGGAGGATGTTTTCCTCTTCGGTAGGTGCTTCCCTATTTTTAAGATAGGCTAACACCTCTTGTAACCATGTTATTTTTACTTGATTTTTCACTCTATCTTCGGTCGGCGGTTCTATACCTAAGTGTTCCATATATACACTTCTCCCAAGTTGTGTTGGACCATTAACAATTTGGCCATCAATACGAAGACTAAATAACATACGTACATCTTCCAAAGTGATGGTAGATTCACCCGTTGGAAAATGAAACGTATGCGTCTCCGGTCTCCATCGTTCTAATAGAGCAACAACAAGCTTTGAGTCCACCTTAGTTGTGTGGATTTTTGCAACGTCGCCAAATCCGGCTTGATTTAAATATGGAATGATACGAGCACTAGGTGCCTCAAGACAATGAGAATGAAGTCTAAACCTAGTGTGACCTTGTTCCTGTTGAAAAAAAGTGTTAAAAAATGCCTCTAGACAATGATATATATAAATTCAAACCTCATAGATAATTTAAAAAACTTACGTATTCGGCGACGTTGGCGGGTGTTCCACGGTGTTTATCTCCCATCCATAACAATTGCTCCATTGAGATACTTAAGAGAATAATAAAACTTGAATTTAAAGAGTGTATGAGAATGATAAGGAAGAGGAATGGTTGTGTGATTGATTATAGGAATGAGGGGGGTTTTTATAGGGAAAATTTCCTACAGATGTATGCAAAAACCTAATGTGTAATAACATGTTTTGCAGATGGATTGGACAATACGAAGGTGGTTTGCAGGATAATGCATGGGGAGTTTAAGTTTGCAGGCAGAATATTAATGGATCGTCCCACCCTAGGACGATGGAAATGTTGACCGCATAGGGTCGTCCCACCCTAGGACGATTTGGGACTATTCATGGCAGGGGTGCGTCCCATGCACGAACGATTGGCTGAAAAGTGGCAGGGGTGCGTCCCATGCATGGACGATTGGGTCCCACATGTTTGTTTTATTCCTTTCTTCTTCCACGGATGCAATGGGTAATAGCTATTATATATGCATGCAATGGCTCAAACACAATCAATTATCCTCTCAAACACTATCAATTTTTCCATACACAATCAATTTTCCTAAACACTATAAATTTTAATGGCTCAGAGAAATGTCATCGTAACTGCACATTACAATGGTACAATTTTCAATGATGTTAATATTGGCTTCTCATTTGTCAATACAACAATTAAACGGTTCAAGATCCACGTTAATTCCGATTTGCTTCATTTGAAAGAGCGAATAGAACAAAAAATACAGTTATCGGTACGAGAAATTATTTATCGACTTCCGCTATTTAATGGAGACGATGGAGGCGTGTTTTATGTAATGAAGCCTCTAGAAGACAACGACGGCGTCAGAGTGATGTTTGACTGTCACACTGTTTTTGGTCAACTTGAGTCTATTGAACTTTACGTTCATGTTGTTCCCGTGGAGGCAGACCAAATGCAAGAGTCACAGCAACACCAATATGGAATGAGTCAACCAACTGATGAGGAACTTACACAAAACAACGAACCATTCATAGCAAATGAGGAGGTTGGTGAATACAGTGACGATGAACTCGGTGAGATACAATATGAAGATCTATTTGGAGATGATGATGACAATGAGGTCAATCCTTCCCATACTCTAGACGTGCCACCGATGAATTTGTACAATCCAGCTGTTCATATGACAAATGTATCTTTGGAGGCACAACCAGTTTCTGTTTTTAGCAACTTGGCTCCCTATCACATGGGTGATAACTTAGACCTTGGAATGAAGTTTGAAAACAAGGAAGTGTGCATGGCTTTTGTGCAACAATGGCATATAATCAATTGTCTTGACTATTGGGCATACAAATCTGATAATACAAGGTACATAATAAAGTGTAAAGACAAAACATGTCCATTCAAATGCAGTCATGTCCGTAAGAAGAGCGCAAAATGGGTGATTGCTAAGCTACGTGGTCCACACACCTGTGCAACGCGTTCCATGGGTCAGGACCACAGACAACTTACTTCAAATCTTGTAAGTCAAAGCATAATGGGAACTTGTTAATAGTGACCCTTCACTTAAAGTCAAGGTAATCATCGCTCATGTTATTGAAAAATTCGCACACAATATCATATAGGAAAGCGTGGATTGCTAAGGTAAAGGCCATAGAATCATTGTATGGAAATTGGGAGACCTCTTACAACGATCTTCCACAATGGTTGTTGATTATGAAAACCTACCTCCCAGGTACCGTTATAGATTTGCAAACACTACCTGCGATTTCAAATGAAGGAACACAATTGGGTGATGTAGGATATTCCATAGGCTATTTTGGGCATTTCAACCCTGTATAAGAGGTTTTGCTTATTGCAAGCCTATTGTGCAGGTTGACGGAACATGGTTGTATGGGAAGTATAAAGGCACCTTGTTGATGGTTGTCGCACAAGATGGGAATTGTGACATTTTTCCAATAGCTTTTGCAATAGTTGAAGGTGAGACAAAGGATGCTTGGAGTTTCTTCTTGAGGAATTTGAGAAGGCATGTGACACCTCAAGCCAACCTGTGTCTTATATCTGACTGGTGTTCGCGTTAAAAAGTGACGCGCTAGGGAATCGAATCTAAATTCGGATCCTCTGGCTCGAAACGATTTACTCTTTTGATTTGTTTATAAAGATGCCGCGAGCATCAAGCTTTATTATTTTCAACACAAGAAAGATGATTTAATGATTATGAAAAAGGGGAAAGCTGTTAATACCCTCAATTGATTTTGATATGCATAACGACTAGAGCAAACTAGACGCAACGCATTGGGGAGATTCCGGGTAAGGGGGTTTGTTATATAAAGGGAATAGATGGAGCACCCTAAATATATATAGTTATCTATAGCTTTATATATGAATATGTTTGATATGTTTGTGTGTTTTAATTGCTATTTCTATGATTGGGAAAGTTTCTCCTTTGGGATTTTAAGAAGGATAGATTATGCGGGATCCTAGTGTTTGTTATTATTGTGCTCGCAAAGATCTTTGGATCTTCTGCATACATATCCCTTAGTGGGAATCATAGCATTTGTAGCTCGGATCTACAGGGATCTATGGTTTGTTTGGTCTGAGGGAGAAAGAAATTTGCTCGCCAAGGATGAGACCTTGTGCCTACGTATTCTCAAAAGGATGTTGAGAAAGTCAGAGCAATCGTAGTTCCCACTTATGCTAGTGGAAAGCAACGGGATGTTAGTAAGAGACAGACAAATGTCATCTTAACGAAAAAATGTATCTAATCTATTTCATCATATACATTTTGAAAGTTTGACTGATTAAAATCTTTCGTCGTAAGTTATAGGTGTTTTGCTTGAGTGTACAAGCGTTACCACTTACATGTTTAAGAAAGATGTTTGAAAAAGGTGATTGAATCTTTTAACTGTAAGCATTGGGTGTTTTGCTTGAGTGTACAAGCGTTACCACTTACAATTAAGAGATGCTTTTGTTTGAAAAGGGTTTGAAAAGTTTTTGACTGTATGTGATGTGATAGATGAGATACTTCTTCCATAGAGATGATAGATGTCTAAATCTCAAGGAGAAATTGATTGGATTAAAGGGATGCTTTTAAGAAGCCCATGGGTCCTTGTATTGTAAGCCCAAGAGGAGGCATTCCGAGGGTCATCGAGGGTCCTTGTATCAAGGCCAAGAGGAAGCTATAGGTTATGGCTGGTTTTGGCTTTAAAAGGGATTTCACCGAGAAACCATCCTTTTGGAATTAAGAGCAATTTCACCGGGAAATTATACTCTCAGGGTTCTATCCTAACGTGGGTGATTCTTTGTATTGGAAGCCCAATAGGAGGCTGTTAAGAGATTTCATGGTCTCTTTCATTGTATGATGCCCAAGAGAAGGCTAAACTCAATGAGGAGTTCTTTTGAACGGAGCCCAAGAAGAGGCTGACTCAGCAGGGGAGTGTTGTCTTATATGAAGCCTAAGCGGAGGCTAAACTCAGATGAATGAGTTTTCTTTATATGAAGCCTAAGAGGAGGCTGAACTCTGTGGGGAGAGTTATCTTATATGAAGCCTAAGCGGAGGCTAAACTCAAATGAATGAGTTTTCTTTATATGAAGCCTAAGAGGAGGCTGAACTCTGTGGGGAGAGTTATCTTGTATAAAGCCCAAGAGGAGGCTACAACTGTGAGGAACCTATTGGTTAGACTAGTTGTTATGTTAAAAGAAATGAATATGTACAAAGAAATATATGTACATAAAAAGAATGTTTTGGGACTTACACCGTGAGGGAGGCCCATGATCGATTAAGAAATTCGAGAGAAAACGAAATCGGTTTTATCGTTTAAATCAGATCGATCATGGTAAAAAGATGTAAGTTTGATGAAAAGTTTTGAAGAAATGTTTTTAAAAGTGTTTTTGAAAAGTGAAGTTTACTTATGAGAAGTTTTGAAAAGAATCGGAATTCGAAAGTTTGAAAAATTCACCTTTTAAAGTGGTTTTGAAAAGTGTTCAAAGTGTCGTTTTCGGCTCGATTAAAATATAATTAGATGAAAGTTTTTTCTGAAAATTTTTGCACTATCATAAAATAGATACATTTATTGACAAGTGTACAAAAAATCACCTCAAAATAAGGAGTTTTGATTGGTTAAAAAAAAGTCAAAGTTTGTAAAAAATATGAAGAAAATATGAAAAGTTTAAAAAATAATGGTCCATGGGAGGCTTGAACCCAGGACCTGTGGGTGGCATACGTGGCAAAGTGATCTACGAGCGAGCTGGCAACCGCTGGGGCAAAAGTGTATTCGTGTATTTGAATCAAAACCACGTGTTAATATTATATTGGAAATTTTAAATTTGAAAATAACAAGAACACGCGCGAATTCCATCATCATCTTCTTCAATCCTTGTCCAAACCTCAATTCTTCGTTTCTCAATGAAAATGGATGATGTAAACATCAAACTTGCACGATTTTTAACAAGGAACATGATGGTGGTTGTTAATTTCATTTATTTTTGGTCTAACATGGTTAAATTTCTGATGAACACGAAGAACCCTTGAACTGAAAATCCTAATTGAAATCGTGTATGGTTGATGATTTTTCCAATTGATTGAGGGTTTATGATCGTGTTAGGTGCAGAAACAAAACGGCCAAGAGTTTTTTCAAAATGAATCAAAGAATCATGAGATTGAGTTTCGTGTTCTTACCTGTTGAAGCTGGAATCGAATTCAATGCATGAGTGTTTCCAGTTGTGTTTTTATGATTGCTTGAGCTCCAACGGCTGTTAGGGAAGGTGTAGGAATGGTCTGCACTTCATGAGCTTGCCTGGATCACTCTACCCAAGTCGACCTACAGTTGGCTCAAAATGAAACTTGAAATCTATGTTAGAGCTGTTACAGATCAAGAAGGAGGGTATGCATCATCCATATGGAGTATGTTGATGATGTTTGGATGATCAAAACACAAAGTGCTCGAGCCAAACCATGAATTTGAAGTTTAAGGCAGTTTTGAGCAAGCTTGAAAGTGTGAAATGCAAATATGGTTTTTACTTGTTTTCAGATTGATTTTAAGTTACAAACCAGTTATATGTTGATATTAAAACATGTTAGACACCAAACATCTTATGTTTATTCACAATTTTTCAAAAATGCATAATCTCTCAATTTGAACTATGTTACTTGAATTTCAAGAAAGTAAAGAGAAAGCATGTCTTGGCATTACTTTGGTGTGTTTGAACTTGAAAAGAATGCCTCTATTTATAGGCCATAAGCTCTGAAATGTTAGGCACAAGGACATGGCTTTTGGTAAATCAAAGTTGCCTTAAAGGGCAAGAAAGTCCTTTTACCTTAAAAGGAAACTTCCTTTTTTCACCATGTGTTAAAAATCCAACTTTGGCAAGGTGTCTTTGCTTCTAGAAGAAGAAATCACAAAATGACCTATAATTGTGAAGTTTTGACCTTGAAAACCATGGTTATGGAGCCTTATGTTTCAATTTCAAAAGTATAGCTAGACTCCATGGATTTGAGAGTTCTTGGACATTTTGGAAAGCTTGTTTCAAGGGCTACAACTTTCATGTTTTGAGTTTTTTCCAAATCAAAGTGAAACTATGTTAAAAAATGCCATGATTTTTGGAAAAAGTACAAAATTTCAACACTTGAAAATTTTTCTAAGTGTTAGAAATTTTGACTTTTTGTTGACTTTTCCAAATTCTTTGATTTTTTATGATCATGATGGATCATTTGAAGTATTTTGATGTTGGAAAAGTTTTGTTTTGAAAAAAATTGACCAAAAGTCAAAGTTTGACTTTCTGTGCAGATGAAATTTCATCAGATGTTTCAGAAATTGACTGATGAAGTCTGTGAACTTCTGTGATGTTTTGAATCTAGAAATTAGGTCAACATGTTGTATCTAGGATATAATGATCAATCTCTAACCAAAAAAATCATTCATTGCTCAAAAAATCAGAGACTACTCCTCCTCGATCAAAACCCTAATTGGTCGATCCTCGATTGATCAATGAGAAAAGTTGGGTATCTGATGATTAGAGGTTGATGATTTGATCAAGATAGATCAAATGAGGTGAGTAAAACTCAAACCCTAATTGGTTACCTCTTGAATCAGATGAAAATTTGGTGAAACCCTAATTTTGACCTGTGAAAGCTACATCTGATTAATTCTGTTTTGAACTGTTAGTGATGCAATGATGCAAATGTGAGGTGGTATATTAGGTCAAAAGTTGGGGTATGAAAACAGGCATGCATCAATCAAGAGTGCATATGAAAACCCTGAAAATGGATGGCAACAATCTCCAACTACACATGTGTACTGCATAAGACACATAGCGCAGAACTTCATGCGTGAGATTAAGGACAACGAACTTCGCAAAAAATTTATCAACATGGGTAAGAATCGCAATTAAACTTACTACTTGTAGTTCAATATTTTGGAAATTTTTTGACAATTGTTACAACAGATATGCGTTGACGGAGGCATCATTTAATTACTACGGAGGTGAAATACGTAGAGCTAATAAGGATGCCATAAGGTGGATAGGCAACATTCCCCGAGAGAAATGGGCAAGGGCATATGACGGTGGACAACGATGGGGACACATGACAACTAATCTTGCAGAATCATTGAACTCGGTTCTTAAGGATACTCGTAATCTTCCAATCGCAGCTTTGGTTAAGGCAAAATACTTTCGAATGGGATCTTTGTTTGGGAAACTAGGTCATCAGTGGACACAATTGTTGGCTTCTGGTCAAACCCATACAGCCTCATGCCTCAAGGGATTGGCACAAGAAGTTATTGAAGCAAACAGTCATAATGTCATGCAATTCGACCATGAAAGATTCTATTTCATGGTGGCCGAAAGAATAAACCGGCGCGACGGTCGACCATTAGGTACTTTCAGTGTTGATCTTAGGAAGCGAGTATGTGATTGTGGAAAATTTCAAGCTTTTCACTTGCCCTGCTCCCATGCTATCGCAGCATGTGCTAGTATACGACAAGACTACACCATGTACATACCTGAGGTGTTCACAATTCTTAATGTTTTTAAAGTCTACCAGGAAAGCTTCCTTGGACTACCACATGAGGAAAATTGGCCATAATATACAGGACTTACACTCTGCCATGACGATAATATGCGAAGGAAAAAGAAAGGTCGCCCAAATAGTACTCGCATTAGAACTGAAATGGATGAATGTGAAAAACAAAAGAGGTTGTGCGGGATCTGTCGTGAAGTAGGTCATATACGTAACAAATGTCCGAATGTAGCTGGCCTGTCTAATAGGCCTTAGTGTTTTCATAAATATTTTAGCAATGTAATATCAACCAATGTAATGTCATGTCTTTATAATGGTTCCTTTCATTTCAAATTCAACAGACAACAAACAACAAGAACAACAAACAACAACAAGCTAAGAACAAATAATGACACAATAAACTGATAAAATGACCAAGAACACAACAGATCTACGCGATTACAACAATCAACACAATCGGATCCTCCGGTGTTAGCATCATCATAAGGACACATGCGTCGTTATGCACAAGTCCTAAAGACGGAGTTTCTCCATTTGGACCGGCAACCATAACTTTCCTCTCAATTTTAACGATCTTCTCACCATCAGCAATCTCTCCGTCTAACCAACGATTCAATTCCCTCTTCAAATGCTCCAACGTCTGCGTGTTCCAAAGCAACATCTCATCGGAGGCTTTATTGGTGAATAAATCACATAAGCATCTCTTTTCATGAACGAAAAAGTTGGAAGTGGTTCCTCTGACCCTGATGATGGACGTGTTTGTCTCAAGAATTCAGACATACTTACAAGCGAGATAATTATTTTGGTGCGAGAAAGAGATGAGCATGCTTGACCTCTTTATAACAAATAAAAATATATTAAAATATTATTCGGTTCGTCCGTTGGATGGGCAAACCTGACACACTTTTTTCAATATGTGGCATTTTCTTAAAAAAAATTCAAACTGTATCGAAATAATAATATAATAAATAAAATATTTTTTTTAAAAAAATATTCTTTGAAATATTCAGTTAATTATATATTAAAATATTATTCAGTTCGTCCGTTTGATGGACGAACCTGACACACTTTTTTCAATATGTGGCATTTTCGTAACAAATTTTCAAACTGTGTCGTAATAATAATATAATAAATAAATTATATTATTACTAATAAATATACTTATTATAAATTTAAAATACATTAAAAAAATATTGTTAATTTTTTTATTATATTAAAATAATATTAATCAATTAATTAATATATATAAAAACTAATTTAATTATAAAAACTAATATAAATTCATATTTATAATCAGAAAAAAAAAAGCAAAAAAAAAAAAACTTCACCCGGTCGTCCCTCCCTTGGACGAACCGGTGCACAAATAAAAAAGGGTGGGCCCGTGCGTCCCTCCATGGGATGATCCAGTGAAGAGGCCCAACATTTTCGTGGCAGTTTGGGATTTTATTTAAGAAGGGTGGCAGTTTGGAACATTTTTTTCAAATGGTGGCATATTGGTAAAAAATTTGAAATACGACACCAATATTGACACATTGACACCAGTAATAATTTGAAAAAATAAATACATTAAACATAATCATAAGTATGAACTTTGGTTTCGGTCACGAATGCTGGGCTATTCCTCCTATTTTGAGTGGCCAAACTGAATTTGGGTTAGTATTCCATGTGTGTAAGCCTTTGTTTTTATCCAACAAATAGGAATAAGATTTAGATGTGTGAACCCTATTTTAGTACATAGCAGTTCCACGAAATTGGAGCTTGCGAACAATCCAACGGTCAGATTATCCTAAAAATTTGCCACACTGTTCATGACTTGTAAGAGTAAACTTTGAATAGTGGAGATTATTTTTGAACTTTCTAGGTTCGTATGTCGATTCCATATTTTAGGTGTGAATTTCTTGGTGTTTTTGGGTTGTTTTGTCTCTCTTGATTCTTGTTATATTCCAAGATTGATTGTAGATCTTGATGATGTTTATGTATGCCTCTAACTAATGTTAGAGAGAATATTATTTGTATCCATTGTTGATTATAATGGATATTTTAAGTAGCCTACGTGTCCCGTGGTATTTTACTCTTAGTTGACGAAGTTTTTCCACGCTAAAATTGTGTTATGTTATTTGGTGTGTTTTTGTTGTTTGTCTCTAAGTTGAATTTGGTATTTGAGAGATATTGTGTTGTATTATTATTCTGTTGCATTGTGGATTTCCTCCCAACAATAAACACTGACATAAACACATTTTTTTAGAGATGTCAGTGTTACAGAGCCGAGTTTTATTAAATCTTAGCAAGACACTCTATTATCACACATGTATAAATCAATGATTTTTTATTAGGTCCCACTAGATCTTTTTTATTACAGAATCTTACTCTAATTTTTCCTTAGTTTATTATCATTATAACCTAAATGGTAGAAGTGGTATTGTACCAATTTGGTTCTAACCATCGCCCTTATGATGACAAATAACTTTGGAATTGATGAGCAATTCGAGTAATTCACTTAAGCACATATGCTCTCTCTAAATATATCACTCAAAAGGTAAAAGAAACTAACCATCTTCAAGATTAGTGAAATTACGAAATCTTTGTTGTAGCAAAGTTCTTGAAAAACCCAACTTAATATATCTCGACCAACTTGATCAAAAGGATCTGAGAGTTCAAGATCATGATGCAAAGATTGACACATACGGTGTGTCAGTTCATGGGAAAGATTGAGGAAATACATGAATGGATGATAAGAGGAAGAAAATACATCAAGCGATTGATAGAGATTAAAAGCAGAGAGGGAAGTGGTGGGTTGCGTTATGTAACAAAGTGATGGAACATGAAAAGTGAAAGGGCAAAATAAAAATATACATTTAAATTAAGGAAAACGTTTTTGGAAAATAAAAAGAAAGAAGAAAATATTTTTGGAATTAAAAATAGTGAAAAAAAATTCAAGGGAATTTTACAAAGCATGTATTTTGGATTGTTTTAGTAAATAGTGGCGGTTCATACCGTCCAGATTTACATTATGTTACGTTATTTTATAACATTGTTATAATTTAGGGTTAAATATATTTTTGATCCCTCTAAGTATCTCAAACTTCATTTTTAGTCCCTCTAAAATTTTCCTTCAAAGAATGGTCCTTCTAACAATTTAAATTTAAATTTTTGGTCCCTCCTGCAATTGAGCGACGGTTCTTACAATTTATCGACGCTTTTAGCGACAGTTCTTACAACTTAACAAGGATTTTAGCAACAATTTTTATAACTTAGCGACAGTTTTTACAACTTAGAGATGATTTTAGCAACAATTTTTCATTTAGCGACGATATTAGAGACCATTTTAGCTACGGTTTTGTCATGAGGGACCAAAAGTTAAAATTCAAATTTTTAGGAGGACCATTCTTTGAAGGAAACTTTTAGAGGGACTTAAAACAAAGTTTGAGATATTTAGAGGGACCAAAAACATACTTAACACTATAATTTATAGTGACGGTTTTGAAAATCTCCCTATTAAAATTGTCATATTTCCTCTATTTTTTGTAGTGCAAAGGTATGAACTAAGATACATCTAGACACAATGCTTAGCAACATATATTTAATCCAACTTTAAGGACTTCAATTGAGTTTGATAATCATGCATTATTACAGTTTGCTTTAAAATTATAATTGTACTTTTAAATAGGTTAATGTTGGCGAGCACAAAGTGTCAATGGGCTAAATGTTTAAGATAAAAAAGAATCAAACGCCACACATGTTGACCAAAAACTTTAAGGTAATAAGAATATGGATATATTCTATTATAAGTCGAACTTTTTCACTATTTATTGTCGATGTAGAACTTAACCGATCACACTTAAATTCAAAAATCTTATCCACAAATGTGAGTCACCCACATCACTAGACTTTAATCAATACTAGGATTCCATTTTTTCTCTTCCATCGATCCTAACCATGGTTCTCATTCAACTTATTGGTGAGACCATGAGTTCTTTTCAGAATCAATGAGATATCGCTCGACCCTCCCCTGATTATTGCATAAAGAAATGGTATCATGATCCTTTGCTTTGATAAAGGGATCGAGTTACCTATATTTAAAAGTTTTCGGTGCCACGGGGCTCATGTGATGCAAGTAGTGTGGAAGAAAGAGCTTCCACTTGAGGGGGTGTTGGGAATATTGAAAGTGTGAGTAAGTGGGAAAATAGTGCCACATTGGATATGAATATGGGGATTTGAGCATTTAAAAGTGGAAGAACCCACTCACCTATTAGCTTAAGGTTATAGGTGGGCAAGTGGCATGTCTTCCTCAAAGGTGTGTTGCTCAAACAAAATCCCAAAAATAAGAATGCTCCTCACTATAACCTTCTCCGATTTTTTCACTAACAAAAGATGATGTTGCTTGCATGAAAATTTCTTCTAAATTAATCTCATACAACCCGGTTTTGAAGAAATTAACGCGTAATCTCGACACTAATTCAAAACTTCTCAAGATGGTTTTGAAACTCCATAAATTTTTTGTTGTACCTTTACCCAAAAGAATCATGTCATCGATAAATTGGAGCATATGAAAAGTCAATCCCTTCAAAATGTTGAACCTAACAAGATCGCCATTTTGGACCGCCTTGTGAAACAAGCCCACCAACCATTCAACAACATTCAGGAAATAAAAAGGTGCTAGTGGGTCACCTTAACACAAACCTAGTCAAACTAAAATATCCTCAGTTGGACTCCCATTAAGCAACACCGACATATTGGTATTGAAGATGCAAGCTCGCATACATTTACCTTCAATTGTATGCCTTTACAAAATATACTTTGAACAAGAAACATTGATCCTTTATTCTTTTATTTAGGCAGATGACCTCGTTGACCACTACGTGCCATCCAAAGTTTATATAATGGGGATGAATGATCTTTGACATTTAGAAACTACTTTACATATTACCAATTTGAGTCTTCCAACAAGTAGCTTCACGATTATCGTATATTGGATCAAACTCTGGTCTCGAAAAGGGTAGCTTTCGTGGTTCGATAGAGGTTAAGCATGAAGTCGAAGTTTGTTCACATACTGATGTTGAAATCTTGTATGTTGTAGTCAAAGTATGCTCAAGAATGAAGTAGTCGAAATGCTAGTACTGTTAGCATATCAAATTGGGTCAATTTTATTTACCCAATTGTTTAAGTTAGTGTCGCACCCCAAAATTTACCCGCTTGATTTAAGCCTACGTTTCATTATAAATATTCATGTATTGTGATTGGATCAAGGTTTTCTTATCTTTCATGTTTTCTTTAAGCTGCACAATTTGGTTGTGTTGTCAATCAGTCCAAGATGGCTCTCGTATTCTCTCACTCTGCTATTTACTCAGTTACCAAGGCTTCCTATGACTCGAGACATATTAATTGATTCTCTGTTTCATCAGAAGAGCCACAATTGCAAGTATTTCAAAGTAATTCTCATTTTTGTTATCCAATGGCTCTTGTGCACGGGTTTTGGATCATTGAGGTGGTTGACGTCTTTCTTGATGTAGTTCTTGAAGCATTATCAAGATGATTTTTATCTCAGTACATGCTTACTCATTAGTCAAGTTTTTATGAGAATTGTCATTAGAAAGAATTTTATCAGGTTTTCACGATAAAGTGAGTTTTTTTTGGGCTATTTGTTGGGCCATTCATTTTGAGGATAATTATGGGAGTATATTATGCACGAACTATTGAGAATATTTTGTTGTTGTTATTGTGGGCTTACAATTAAAGGTTATCATTTGGTCATAAAGAAGGTTGAGTTGCAAAAAGGGCTATTAGAAGGAAGTTAGTTTGACATTTCTTTTCTACTTGGAAGTTTCTGACTTTATTTCAAATGTAGGAAAGGAAGGGATTTGAGGATTTTGTGCAAGGATTCATGGAATCAATTTCATTTGTGAAATCTACAAGTTCCATATTATTTCAAGATATTCAAGTGTAACTTTATTCTAGTTTCGCTTAGAACTTCAAAGCGTGAATCATTTCATACAAAAGTGAAGATGGAATAATTTCATTTGTTCCATGGAATTTCATTTAAGAGGTAATTTGTTCTTACAAACACCATGGCGAGAAATTTAAAGTGCAAGGATAATATCATTCATTCAATTGCCAAATTCATTCAAATTTGTCATTCAAGATTCAACAAGTTTACAAGATTTTGCAAAAAAAATAAGACTCTTACATATTTTCTCTAAAGTAGTGATACAAGCATTCAATTTACAAGTTTTAATTACAAGTCTTAAAGGCTTTACAATGAAAAATTGATACAGTTTCTAATCAAAGCCCTAAACTTGCACCAAGACATATCCCAATCTTCATTTTTCTCTATCTTCTTGCTACTATGCAAGCCTCTTCATCACAAATCCTCCGTGCTAAGCTCCATTGTTGTTCCAAGGGATATTTATGGTCCATTTTTCTTTCTTCGTCTTCAAGTCTCCAAACCTTTTGTCCTCCACATCATTACATGAAACAAAGAAAAAGGAACATGATTAGCAATTGCAAAACATAAACATAAATCAAGAGAACTGTTCTTCTTCAAACTCATCATTAGGGTTAGTGTTAGGAATCAGGTTTTAAAGGTTTTAATTGTGTTCAAGCAATCGAGCCTCAGAACTTGAAAGTTCTTTCATCGGCCCTAATCTCCTTTTGCAAATCACAAACTATGTTTGGTTCACAAAGGGAGGTGTGAAGAGGAAAATCAGAAATAGCATCACGTTTTCTAAAGCAAGCAAAAAGTCCAGCCCACAACAGTTTATCAAACAGTTCCAGTAAATTGGTTCAACCCAAATGCAAAGTCAACAGAATATCAGTAGGCAGCAAGAAGTCAGCAGAATAGCAATAGGCAGCAAGAAGAGGGACAACATTTTTACCCAAAAGGCCATGGTTATCAACATATAGTGAGAAAAAAAATTCACCCAAGAAGATATTATGATTTAGCAGCCAGCAGCATGTAATAACAGAGATATAGTATAGCAGCAGACAGAAAAGATTCTCAAAGTGTCAAGGCAATAAAACCAATTGAGAAAAAGCAAAGTCAAATTGGCTAAATGGGAGAGTTCTAGCAGCAGACAGCATAGCAGATAACAGAGTAGCAGCAAGGAGTATCAGATAAAGCAAGAAATAAGTTCCAACCAAGACAGGGACACACAGAAGCAGAACCAGGAAATAATATAACCAACAGTTTATGGTTTTACAAAGGGAGAGAAACCAATACCAATCAGAAAAAAAACCAAGCATAATATCTGTTGAGAAGAAAACCAGAAAAAACCAATCAAAAGAAAAAGTTCACATAGCATATGTTCTTGAGCCAAGTTCAAAAGATCAAAAACACAATATCTGTTCTAAACCAAAAAAAAAACAGAACCAATCTCAATAGCAAAACCAAAATGAAGCCACAGTTCTAACCATAAGAAACCCATAGCATCTGTTCATATAACCAAAAAACCAACCTAGCAGCCCTAGGTTCCAGACAAAAAACCAAGTTCAACAAGCTAAAACCAAACGCAACCATCTGTTACAAACAATAGCCACAGAACACCAACAGAAATCCAAAACACAGAGAACCAAAACCCAAGAACATCTAAACCCTAACCGAATCATCATTTCCCTAACCCTAACCCTTCAGAAATTGAAAGAGGCAAAGAGACAGCAATCAAAAGGTATTACCCGATTTCCTTCGGAGGAGGAGGATTGCGATGGGTCGTCGTCCTTCTACCTCTTCTGTTTCCCTCATCACCATGCACGGTTCCGATTCTTCTTTTTTCCAGTCAGGCAACCTGAGAAAACCATGAAAAACAACGTGAAAGCGAGAATATCAGAAAGCCATGAGTGAACAGAATCGAGAGAGAGATTAGGGTTCTGTCAGAGAGCGATTGAGAGAGAGAGTTGGGTTTCCATCAGGAAACGTTCAAGAGGGAAACGAATGAGCGTTTTTGGGTAAGCATCGTGAGAAGAATATGAGTTTTTCTTTTCTGGGTTTTGAGAAGCGAGAGAGGAAGATGAGAGAACATTATTTTACGAGAGAGAAACAGATGGGCTTGGTCTCTCCTTCTTTCTTTATCTTTGTTTTTATTTTTTAATTAACATAATAATTTGTTTTTTTTAGTTAATTATCTTTTAGTAGTATAGGTGTTTTAGTTGGGTGGTGACAAGTGTCACCACCTTAGTCTTGTTTATTTTACTTTTTAGTCAATCTTTCTTTTTTTCTTTTAAAATTTTTGGTAAACAATATTATACCATCTCTACCATTGGGGTTTTTGGAGAAGAAAGATCCGACGCACCAGATGGCCAACACATGATGAACTTTTACGGACCAATCACACAAGATCAGATGGATTTCTTTTCGCGCCTCCCAGAATCACTGCATACAGGCTAACTCTAAACTTTTATCTTTTAAATTAATTTATTTTATGCAAATGATTTAATTTTCATGCGATGTACTAGATAATAATTAGTTCTGATAGTTTTTATTTGATGATTTGTCGATTAAACTATTAGTTGATTTTTCATCAAACAGAAAAAATCGTTTCTAATAATTATTTAAATTTCCGATTGTATTGTGTGATAATTGTCTGTTTATTCGGTATTTATTCACCATGGTACACTTCGCACACAACCAACATTAAGATTAATCTGACTTTCCTGTGATTGGCTCATAAGCCGATTTCTTAAAGGGTCTCATGGTTGGGGATGGGCATGGCCATCCTCACGAGGTTAATTAAAGCCCTTGTTGCTTTAGTTAATCATAACCCTAAAATAACATTGGTCTATACACCAATCTTCCATGCACCAGGGTCTCATGGTTGGGGATAGGAGCACCTATCCTCACGAGGTTAATTAAGTCCATATACTTAATTAATCATAACCCGATTCCACATTTCATCTCAACACCCATCTAAACACTTTCATAATTAAAATTTCAAACCTCGATCCAACGTCGAGTGTCTTTTCAAAAATTATTTTTCATAATAAAATCCAAGTTTTTAAGTCGTTGGACACTAGGCCAATTGTTTAAAAACTTGTCCCAAATAAACTCTTAGTCTTTAAGTCGTTGGACGCTAGACCAATTGCTTAAAGACTTCTAAATAACGTGGAACTTGTTTCACTTCACTTTTTTATAAGAAAACCTTTTTGGGTGATAGACGACTCGTCTGAGCATTAGCTCCTCGGGTTTCTAGTATTTGAATCGTAAGACGTTAGTCCTATTGTTCGGTACTTTTTCACTCACTTAAAAAACAATTCAACTCACTTAAACTCTTTTTTCGCTCATATGCGACTATCAAAGCTCTTTTCTTACAAAGAGTGTGCAATAGCCATTTCAAACACGAACGAGGACTTAAGCTTTTCAAACAAACTAAACAAGTCCAAGTTCAAGCATTTGAAATGTCTAATGCACGATTTTTCTTATAAAATCAACACAACCAATTTAAAACATTTTTGAGAAGAACTACGGAGTTTTGACTTTCCCATTGCACCAGGGAATACGTAGGGCACACGGTTCCGAAACCGTGCCAAACTCCAAATAATAATAAACAAACCCTTTTTCTTCTTTTTTATTCATAACTTAGCAATTTAACACACACACACACACACAAACACTTAGAACTAAATGGGTCCCATCGAGTACGATGGATGTAAGGGGTGCTAATACCTTCCCCTTACATAACTGACTCCCGATTCCATGTTTTTGGTCGTAGACAGCCTTATCCGCATCTGTGGGGTTTTATCTATATTTTCCCGTTCTTTTTAGAACAAACAAAATTAGGTGGCGATTTCACTTATTTTTTAAAATTAAATGATTTTTGAAAATCGAGTTGCTTCAGTTGGCGACTTCACTTGGGAGATTTTTAAAAATTCTTTTTGACTAAGCGAGTCCACCCTAGTTTAGTTCTTCGCATGTGTGTTGTGTTTGTTTATTGCTTTGATGTTTATTGCCTATCATTTATATATTATCCTGTTGATGTATATTGGGAATTTGTTGGTTATGGGTCGTAGATAAGCCCAATACCCAGGCTTCTAGGAAACCTTAAGCTTAGAGTGGTTGAGTAGCTTAGGTCCACTAGACATCCGTGTCTTTTGAGCTGGTTTGCTTCGGTATATGGTTTATCCATTAGTGCGCCACCAGCAGCAGCGTCTATAGTCAATCTTGTATTGTACAAGAGACTGTTATAAAACGTGTGAATGATCAGCCATTCTTCTAAACCATGATGAGGACAGAGTCTAATCATGTCCTTATAGCGTTCCCATGCTTCGAATAGTGATTCATTATCTTTTTGTTTGAAACCATTGATGTTGGCTCTAAGCATAACAGTTTTGCTTGGTGGGAACTATCTAGCCAAGAAGACCTTCTTCAACTCATCCCATATGGTGATTGAGTTTGAAGGAAGAGATTGGAGCCATGCGCGAGCTCTATCTCTTAAAGAAAAAGGAAATAGGCGTAATCGTATCGCCTCGGGGTTTACACCATTCGCTTTTATAGTGTCTGCGTACTGCACAAACATTGACAGATGCAAGTTTGGGTCGTCAGTAGGAGATCCAGAAAATTGGTTTTGCTGAACGGCGGAAAGAAGCAAAGGTTTCAGCTCGAAATCGTTTCGAGCGATAGCAAGAGCAACAATACTATTGTGAGGCTCCGCATGAGAAGGAACTGCATAATCCTTAAGAGGACGAGGTGGAGGTGGTGCGTCATCCATCTTCAATTCTTCAACTAACTCAGGAATATCAGGAAGCTTAGTCGGAGGAAGATTGTTGAGTTCACAGTATTCTTGAATTCGTCGTCTTAATCTGAGATAACGCTCGATATCGTTTATTTGTATATGCAAAGGTCCGCTTCGGGAGCGAATATTTGGCATACAACAGAGAGAAAGGAAATTGTTGCTATAGTCTATAATTCGTAACAATAGGGTTACGATATCGACTTAAAAAGTCCCCGGCAACGGCGCCAAAAACTTTATCGTGACTTTATCGTCTATTCTAATCGGGAGACTGCAAGTATACAGCCCTATCGCGTAGTTTTAAAAGATATTGAACCTAAGGGACTATAAATCGAACTAACGTAACCTAAAACTACAGTGTAAAGCTAAAGCTATCGAATAATTAATTTGGGGGAATTTTTGGGTAATTAAACTTAATCTAGTTGAAATGATAAGCGGATATCGATATGTAGTTCATCTAACCTAGAGAATCCGACTTTCCACTGGCTTATTTTCTCAAATTGATAATAATCCCTTTTCAGCAAACGGTATTAATTTAAAAATCCTATCTCAAACTTTCGCTCTATTGAATTAGACTATAAATTTAAACTCTAACGTATGCTCTCGCTATCCCGTTGATTTTAAAAATACTTTTTGAAAACAAATAAAGTTTAATCAGTTTTAAAACGCTTTCGCAGTCTTTAAAATTAATACCTAGTATCCATTATCCGGTTTTAAACCTCAAACTCTCGCTCTGTTGGTTTCTAATCTTAGTCCAGTTTATCAACCTCAAACTTTCGCTCTATTGGTTTCTAAGCCTTCTTTTAATAAATTAAATTGGATATCTAAGTCAGAAAAAGTGTTTATTTTACGAAATAAAATTAAGCCAGTTTGTTCCGGATCCCTTCAGTTGAACTAGTTACATACCGATATCAGATTTATTTAGCCAGACATATTGATAAATTCAGACATGCATAAACCAAAGTATTCAACATGCATAAATAATTCCATAACCAGGCAGATATATTTCATGCAATAATACCTTGTATAAATTAAAGAAATTAAACAGAAACCCGAAAAGAAATAAATCCTTGAAACAAACTTTGTTCTTCAGAATAACTGGTACACCAAGGTTCTTGAATCTCCAAATAAAAACAAAACAAATCTGACTAAAACTTGGAAATAATGATGACTAGTACTTAGAAGGAAAATAAATTCAACTGGAAACAAATGCTGAAAGTAAATTATAGAATTCTGGAAGAAAAAAATAATATCGCTCAGAAAATTAACAAAACGAAGCAAAAGAAGAGAGAGGACCCTTGGCTTGGTCACTTTGAATTTCTTTTATACTACCCTTGCGTAACTCCTTGTTGCCTTCTTTTTCGTTAAACAAAAATATCTTTGACCGAAAGAATAGGAACTCCCTGAGACGTGCGTCCAATTTTTTCTCTTAAAATCCAACTGCCTTTGGAGACGGTCGTCTCAACAGATTATCAAAGTTGTTCAAAGAGTGCTGACGTGGCAAGCTACAAGGGCGGACGTCTCACTTGCATGCATGGGGGTTGAGGCGGTCGCCTCAAGTGGGGTAGAGAGACTGAGGCGTGCGCCTCACGTGTGGTAGTGGGAAGCTGCGTCTTGGGCTTACTTCTTGCTTTGGGCTTTAGACTGAAATTGATAATAATCTCCTATCTTCTTAATTCTTCCTTTTGCTATCACACCCCTCTTTCATTTCTTCAACACTTTAACTAATTTTCACTTCAATTTTATTTCTTTGCTCAATTGGTCTTTATTTAATAGGAATACCTGAAACATTAGAAATACCAACGTAATACATAAATAAAACAAAATAATTAAATAAAAATACTAACATTATCTACGAAAATCAAATCAAATATGCTATATAAATTCGTGTTATCAATTTGCTAAGGGTATCCTTACATGTTGCCTTCAATGACCATACGATGACCCTACAATTGTCCCTTCACATCCAATAGATAAAGTCACCTACCAACTAATGGTATGGATAGCCTAATCCTAAAGGAGAAGGAAAATAACAAGAAACGACCATTCTGAGTGGGTAATAAGACTCTGTTGCTTGCTTCAATCAAAATCACTCTTCACACCTCACACTTATTTTCAAAAACTCTTTTCAAACAAAAACTTTGTATACATTCCAGCGAGAATCATTACAAAGTTAAACATTTTCCAAACAAATATTTCCAAACACTTCGTATACATTCCAACGAGAATCATTACGAAGTCAAACCGAAATATTTTTCAAATACTTTTCAAAAATAATTTTCAAACCACACAAACACAGAAAGCAAGTTTTCAAAAGTGAGGTAAGCAATTAAGAGCCCGTAGATAACTACGGGTGGAAAGGGTGTTAATACCTTCCCTTTTCATAATTACCTCCCGAACTCAGAATATAACAAAGGTATTTTCCTTTTCTCTTCACATTCCCTTTATTGGATAAAATAAAAGTCGGTTGCGACTCTTGCTATCCGCAATATTTAAAAAAGTATATGGATATTTTTTGGTTTGTATGCTTGACGCATGATCTTTTGGTCAGTTGGTCATCTCAGGTTGGTTCCATGGAGGTTGGAATCATTTCAATATTTTCTCCAGCTTATCTGTTCAAATCAAAGGCCATTTTGTTAGGAAAAGGCTTCGATAGTTCATTTTCTGAATAAAGTGAATTTCTGGTTTATTGTGTGTCTCGGGTGCTCTGAAAGTCATATCTCTGAGCTTGTCGAGTATTTTCTGACGATTTTCGACTGTCAAGTCCCTCTCAATATTATCTCCAACTTTCATTCACAGGTCGGAGGCTAATTATGTGAGGAAAATCTCCAAAGAAATCAATCTTTCAAGTGGAATAAACGCGTTTTATGGCTGAACCGTGTTCATGGCTCGCTAAAAAATTAATAACTCCTGGATTGAATATCGATACTGAATGGGGCCAGTTTTCAAAATTACGTCTTGAAGTCCTCTACGACTTTTGTTCACAAGCCTAAAGTCGATTCCTCACCAATCAATACCAGAATTTTATTCTTTGAAGATGAATTTGAGCCGAACTGAGCATTTTTCATCTGACGCGCAACGTTCAAAAAAATATACCTCGCTCGATTTTTATCAAAATGCGATGGGAGTGGTGTTAAAAGTTGAAAAATTTCGTTGGCTTCGACTTTAATTCACATCTCGAGTTCGGATTTTGATCAGAAAATCCTCGTTCGAGGCAATTTCCCCGAGTGGCGCAATAAAATTCTGCATGTGTCAGATGCCTGAAAAGTGTGCTGAAACTTCAATAATTCATATCTCATCAACCGTTCATCCGATTGAGTCGAAAGTTTGATATGCGCAAGCAATTTTTCTTTCCGGACATTTTTCATGAAGAGTTTGATTTCAAATTTTGCACGGATCTCGATGTTTTGGACTGTTGAAGAAAATTATTCGGATAATTGCGATTTGGGCCTAATCTTGGATCCAAGGCATTCCAAAGCCCAAAATTAGCACCTATAAATAAAATTTGCCTCTCACAAGTTGAAAGAGGAGAATCATTTGTTAAATTTCACCCAATAAACTCAATTTTTCTCTCTCAAATCAAAAGGACAACAAAGGAAAAAAGTTGAAACTTCTCCCTCAAGCCAACCTTCTTCCTCCCCCTCATTTAATTATTTATTTAATTAGAAAGTGAATTATTGGCATTTTTGGATAATTGAAATTATTTAATTAAATAAAAAAGAAATTGGGTTGTTGGTGTAAAGAGTAGAAGGAGGGAGTGTGAGGAGTAAAAGCCTCTAAACTTACTATTTTGTTATTATTATTATAGAATAATAATAAAAGAAAAGAAAATAGGAAAAAAAGAGAATTAGGAGTCTTTTGGAGAAACTGATCGTACGTGAGAAGTGAGAAGAGGCAGAAGGAAGAGATGAACCAAGAGTTCAAAGATTCAAGGAATTTCTCAGGTAAGGGGTGATTTTTTCTAATTATTATGCCATATAGATTTTGGGAATGATAGGGTTGAGTAAGTAGTTAGGAATCCCAATTTATGATTTTCTAGGTTTATGGAAATTGATCTTAAATTGTCTAATTGCATGAAATTGAATCAATCACATGTTATAGGATTGTTAGGTATGGAAGAATTGTGTTGTTATGCATCATAATGTTGTTTGTTAAATGATTTTAGTGATAATCTATGGTTTGATTCGTGTTTGGATGATGGAATTGAGTTGGGAAAACAAGCATGCTGTCAAAATGTAAGTTTCTGCTACAGGGGGTCGCAGGAACCGGTTACTCCCTGGGAGGAACCGAGTTCCTGGTATATTTTCCAGCAGGGAGATAATTCTATGTCTGGGGAACTGGTTACCTGCTGGGAGGAACCGAGTTCCCAGTACATTTTCCAGGGAAGGTGTTTTCCATGTGTATGGGGAACCAGTTACCTGCTGGGAGGAACCGAGTTTCCAATACAAATTCCAGAGGCGTGTTTTCACTATGAGAGTGGGAACCGGTTACTCCCTAGGAGGAACCGGTTATCACTGTTACTTTTTGGAAAATTATTAAATTTTGAAAAATCATATCTTTTGAACCGTAAGTCCTTTTAATCGCCGTTTTGGACATTATTCTTTAAATTAAATACTCTATTTTATAAAATAAAGAAAATAATAATTAATTGGGTATATTTTGAAAAATGCTGGATTTTCCGATTGGGGAATTATTCATATCTGGTGTACTTGGTGGACGAAAATAGTGTTTTGTTGTATTGATGACTTGGATGCATATTGATGCTTACATGTATGTGATATTGGCGGCATTACTGGTTGGTGAGTAAATGCTTGCATACTATTATTTCTGGTGATTTGTTCATGATGGTGTTTTATATCATGTGTTGTTATTGATGTTGCATGTTGTTGATGTGCATGCATATACATTTGGTGGTAGCTAATTCCCATTGTGTTGGATTAGTGAGTTGGCCAATATCTGTTGCCGAGTTGGAATGGGCGGTGAGGTTTTATCTATGTCCGAGATGGAATGTAATAGATGTTAATGTTGTGTCCGAGTTGGAATGGAATAGTATGTGAATTTAGTCACTATCAGTACCACATGCATAGAGTCTTGCATTGCATTTTGTATCGTTTATAACATGATAGGATGGTTTCCAATGTTATAATCTTGTTGTTGTTTGTGATGTATGTTTATGACTTGGGTTGTGAATTAAATCTGATTATGCTGAATAGAGTGGAATAATTGGCTTATGAGATTCTGTTGTTTTATGAATTTATAACGCATTTAAATTATGATGAAGTCTCACCCTTAATTTAATGATTTCAAATTGAGGTTTAGCAGCTTCGGAGTTGGTGAGGATGGCTCGTAGAGATATGCTTTTACTTTATCGCGTGTCGGTGTCATGATCTAGTCTTGTGACACTAGGGAATGCTTATTTAGAGTCATTGTTAAACTCTATTTTGTTTTGATGTTTATTTAGATATTCGTTTGATTACTCAAGGCATAGACCTTTTATATTTTGGTTGGTTTTGAACTTATCCAAGTTTAGAGGTTATTTCGTTGTGTAGAACATGTACACTTATTGATTAAATTAAATTATGTTCTTCAGTAAAGCATGACATCTGTTTGGAAAATTTATTTTACTAAATTGTGATGCCCTTTAATACATGTTAACTCTAAATATATTATAATAATCGCGGGGTATTTAGAAGGGTGTTACAATAGTGGTATCAGAGCATAGTTTATGGTTGTTACCAGTGTCTTAGTTTCATTATCCCTTTTGTATGCGACTAGTGCAACGTAACATTGTCAATACTTGTATTCTAATGAGAATTGTTTGTGAATCCTCAGAACAATGGCTGAAAGAGGTAAAAGAAGAGATGACGCTGCAATTGCTGAGGCTTTGGGGATGCTTGCTGGTGTGCTTGGAGGAAATCAGCAGGGAGCTGGTATTGGTACTGACAAGCAGCTGGGAAATTTTTAGAGGAACAATCCTCCATTGTTCAAAGGCACGCATGACCCTGAAGGTGCTCATAAGTGGTTGAAGGATATTGAGAGAATCTTCCGAGTGATTGATTGTGCTGAAGATCTGAAAGTAAGGTATGGTACTTATATGCTGGAAGAAGAAGTTGATGACTGGTGGGTTGCTACCAGAACTGAGATGGAGCAAGATGGTACTGTGCTGACTTGGGTTGTGTTCATAAGGGCTTCTCTGAGAAGGTATTTTCCTGAAGACAGTCGAGGAAAGAAAGAGATCGAATTTTTGGAGCTCAAGCAGGGTAACATGACTGTAAGTGAGTATGCTTCTAAGTTTACTATATTGGCTAAGTATTATGCTCACTATAATAATGATGAAGAAGGAGAATTCTCTATGTGTATCAAGTTTGAAAACAGTCTCCGTGACGAGATTAAGCAGGGTATCAAGTATCAGCGTGTTCACAGGTTTTCTGATTTGGTGGATTGCAGTAGGATTCTGGAAGAGGATCTTACTAATACTAGGTCGAACTCTTGTGGGTTTGCTGATAGGAAAGGAAAGCAACCGATGGGTCGTGGCAAACCGTACGACAGAAGTAACCAGAAGTCTAGTGGGTGGAAAAGGCCTAGTGGGGAAAATTCTAATGCTCCTATTAGGTGCTATAAATGTGGTGAGTTTGGACATCGAGTTCAGGAATGCAAGAGTGACGCGAAGAAGTGTTATAATTGTGGGAAACCTGGACATGTGGCTAATGACTGTAGAGCAAGGAAGGTGACTTGTTACAACTATGGAGAAGAAGGCCATAATCGTCCGCAATGTACTAAACCAAAGAAGGAGCAGTCTGGTGGCAAGGTATTCGCTTTGTCTGGGTCAGAGACTAATCCAGATGATCGATTGATTAAAGGTACGTGTTTTTATTAATGGCACACCATTGATTGCGATTATCGATACTGGAGCGACTCATTCGTTTATTTATTTGGATTGTGCTAAAAGATTGAATCTGAAAATATCTTATATGAATGGAAATATAGTTATTAACACTCCTGCGTCGGGTTCAGTGACTAGTTCGTTTGTGTGTAGGAACTGTCATATTATAATTTTTGATAGGGGCTTTGGTATGGATTTAGTGTGCCTACCATTAGAACAACTTGATATTATCCTTGGGATGAACTGGTTGGAATTCAACCAGGTTCATGTCAATTGTTTTGAGAAGACGATTAGTTTTCCTGAAGTTGTTAGTGTCGAAGATTTGACTATGTCCGTTAAGTAGATGAGTGTAGCTGCTAATGACGGTGTGGTAGAGTTTATGTTTTATTCTTCGATGGAAGTGAAGGGAAAGGCTAAGAGTAATGAGTTACCTGTTGTGAATGAATTTCTAAAAGTTTTTTCGGAAGATGTCAGTGAGTTTCCATCTGAGAGAGAAGTGGAATTTGCTATAGATTTAATTTCTCGAACTAGTCCGGTGTCGATGACGCCTTATCGCATGTCGGCATCCGAGTTGGCTGAATTGAAGAAGCAATTAGAGGAGTTACTTGAGAAGAAGTTTATTCTTCCGAGCGTGTCGCCGTGGGGTGCTCTTGTGTTGTTGGTTAAGAAGAAAGAAGGTTCGATGAGACTGTGTGTTGATTACATGCAGTTGAATAAGGTTACGATCAAGAATCGATATCCATTGCCGAGGATTGGTGATTGGATGGATCAACTGGTTGGAGCTTGTGTACTCAGTAAGATTGATCTAAGATCTAGATATCATCATATTTGTGTAAAAGCGGAAGATATTTAGAATACTGCATTTAGAACGAGGTATGGACATTACGAGTATTTTGTTATGCCGTTTGGAGTTACTAATGCACCTAGTGTTTTCATAGAGTATATGAACAGGATGTTTCATCTGAATCTTGATAAGTTTGTAGTGGTTTTTATTGATGACATTCTGATTTACTCAAAGAGTGATAAAGAGCATGCAAAACATCTCAGAATTGTGTTGGAGTTGTTGAAGGACAAGAAGCTCTATGCAAAGTTATCTAAGTGTAAATTTTGGTTGAGTGAAGTAAGCTTTCTTGGTCATGTGATTTCCAAGAATTGTTGTCGACCCTACGAAGGTAGAAGCGGTATCTCAGTGGGAAGCGTCGAAGAATGTTTCTGAAATCCGTAGTTTTCTTGGTCTTGCAGGTTTCTATAGAAAGTTCATTGAGGGATTTTCGAAGTTAGCTTTGTCGTTGACTAAGTTGACGAGAAAAGGACAAGTGTTTGTATGGGATTTTGAATGTGAGAAAGGTTTCCAAGAGTTAAAGAAGAGATCAACTAGTACTCCGATTTTGATATTGTCGAATCTGGCAGAATCTTTTATTTTGTATTGTGATGCTTCACTGATGGGTTTAGGTGGTGTTTTGATGCATGATAAGCAGGTAGTAGCTTATGCTTCAAGACAGTTGACGACTCATGAAAAGAATTATCCGACTCATGATTTGGAGTTGGCGGTTGTAGTATTTGTCTAGAAATTGTGGAGGCATTACCTATATGGTTCTCAATTTGAGGTATTCAACGATCATAAGAGTTTGAAATATCTCTTCGATCAGAAAGAGATAAATATGAGACAGAGAAGGTGGTTAGAATTTCTAAAGGATTATGATTTTGGTTTGAATTACCATCCTTGTAAGGCAAACGGTGTTGCTAATGCGTTGAGTAGGAAGTTTTTGCATATGTCTATTCTGATGGTGCGTGAATTAGATTTGGTTGAGCAGTTTAGAGATTTGAGTTTAGTATGTGAGAATACTCCTAATATTGTTAAGTTGGGTATGTTGAAGTTGACTAGTGGTATTCTTGATGAGATTTGAATCGGACAAAAATCTGATGTTATTTTAGTTGATAAACTGACGTTGATCAACCAAGGTCAAGGAGGTGAATTTTGAATTGACGAGAATGGTGTTATGAGGTTCGGTGATAGAGTTTGTGTTCCAGATATTGCTGAGATTAAGAAGAGTATCCTGGAGGAAGGACATCGCAGTGGATTGAGTATTCATCCTGGTGCTACTAAAATGTATCATGATTTGAAGAGGTTGTTTTGGTGGCCTGGAATGAAGAAATAAATTGCTGAGTTCGTCTATGCTTGTCTGATTTGTCAGAAGTCGAAGATCAAAAATCAGAAGCCGTCAGGATTGGTGGAACTGTTGTTTGTTCTGGATTGGAAATGGGATGGCATTTCTATGGATTTTGTGTCTGGTCTGCCGACGACAGCTAAGAATTTGGATGCTATTTGGGTTATTGTGGACAGGTTGACAAAATCTGCTCATTTTATACCGATGAGAATGGATTATCCGATGGAGAAGTTAGCTCAGTTGTATGTTGATAGGATCATAAGTTTGCACAGTATTCCTGCTAGTATTGTGTCAGATAGAGATCTGAGGTTTACGTCTAAATTCTGGATAGGGTTGCAAGAGGTCTTGGGTACTAAGTTAAGGTTGAGTTCTGTTTATCATCCCCAGACAGATGGTCAGACAGAGAGAATGATTCAGTCGTTATAAGACTTGTTGCGGGCTTGTGTATTAGAGAAAGGTGAAGTTTGGGATAATTACTTACCTTTTATTGAGTTTACCTACAACAATAGTTTTCATTCGAGTATTGGTATGGCTCCGTTTGAGGCATTATATGGTAGGAGGTGCAGAACGTCGTTGTGTTGGTATGAATCTGGAGAGAGTGTTGGGATTGGACCGTAGATTGTCCAACAGACTTCAGAAAAAATTAAGATGATTCAGGAGAAGGTGAGAGCTTCTCAGAGTCGTCAAAAGAGTTATCATGATAAGAGAAGGAAGAATATCGAGTTTAGTGAAGGAGATCATGTGTTTATGCGAGTTACTCCGATGAATGGTATTGGTCGAGCTTTGAAGTCAAAGAAGTTAACTCCATATTTTATTGGTCTGTTCCAAATTATGAAGAAGGTTGGAAAAGTTGCTTATCAGATTGCTTTACCACCATCTCTTGCGAATTTGCATGATGTATTTCATGTATCTCAGTTGAGGAAGTACATTGTTGATCCGTCTCATGAGATTCAGGTAGATGATATACAGGTGCGAGATAATCTGACTGTTGAAACATTGCCTGTGAGGATTGAGGGTCGGAAGTTGAAGTAGTTGCAAGGTAAAGAGATAGATCTGGTGAAAGTAGCTTGGGGAGGACCAACAGGTGGTAATGTTACCTGGGAGTTGGAGAGCCAGATGAAGGACTCTTACCTGGAACTTTTCATCTAAGATATGTTTTTGAGGACGAAAACTCTTTTAGTGGGGGAGAGTTGTAACACCCCAATATTTTCAATTATTAGATAATTTGGATTTTAATTATTTATTAAATTAGAAAGTGAATTATTGGCATTTTTGGATCATTGGAATTATTTAATTAAATAAAAAGGAAATTGGGTTGTTGGTGTAAAGAGTAGAAGGGGGGGTGTGAGGAGAAAAAGCCTCTAAACTTACTATTTTGTTATTATTATTATAGAATAATAATAAAAGAAAAGAAAAGAGAAAAAAAGATAATTATGAGTCTTTTGGAGAAACTGATCGTACGTGAGAAGTGAGAAGAGGCAAAAGGAAGAGAAGAACCAAGAGTTCAAAGACTCAAGGAATTTCTCAGGTAAGGGGTGATTTTCTCTAGTTATTATGCCTTATAGATTTTGGGAATGATATGGTTGAGTAAGTAGTTAGGAATCCCAATTTAGGATTTTCTAGGTTTATAGAAATTGACCTTAAATTGTCTAATTGCACGAAATTGAATCAATCACATGTTATAGGATTATTAAGTATGGAAGAATTGTGTTGTTGTGCATCATAATGTTGTTTGTTGAATGATTTTGGTGATAATCTGTGGTTTAATTTGTGTTTGGATGATGGAATTGAGTTGGGAAAACAAGCATGTTGTCAAAATGTAAATTTCTGCTACAGGGGGTCGCAGGAACCGGTTACTCCCTGGGAGGAACCGAGTTCCTGGTATATTTTTCAGCATGGAGATAATTTTGTGTCTGGGGAACCAGTTACCTGCTGGGAGGAACCGAGTTCCCAGTATATTTTCCAGGGAAGGTGTTTTCCATGTGTCTGGGGAACCGGTTACCTGCTGGGAGGAACCGAGTTCCCAGTACAAATTCCAGAGGTGTGTTTTCACTATGAGAGTGGAAACCGGTTACTCCCCAGGAGGAACCGGTTATCACTGTTACTTTTTGGAAAATTATTAAACTTTAAAAAATCATATCTTTTGAACCGTAAGTCCTTTTAATCGCCGTTTTGGACATTATTCTTTAAATTAAATACTATATTTTATAAAATAAAGAAAATAATAATTAATTGGTTTTATTTTGAAAAATGTTGGATTTTCCGAATGGGGAATTATTCGTATCTGGTGTACTATGTGGACGAAAATAGTGTGTTGTTGTATTGATGATTTGGATGAATATTGATGCTTGCGTGTATGTGATATTGGTGGCATTACTGGTTGGTGAGTAAATGCTTGCATACTATTATTTCTGGTGATTTGTTCATGATGATTGTTGATATCATGTGTTGTTATTGATGTTGCATGTTGTTGATGTGCACGCATATACATTTGGTGGTAGCTAATTCCCATTGTGTGGAATTAGTGAGCTGGCCAATATCTGTTGTCGAGTTGGAATGGGCGGTGAAGTTTTATCTTTGTCCGAGTTGGAATGGAATAGATGTTAATGTTGTGTCTGAGTTGGAATGGAACAGTATGTGAATTTAGTCCACTGTTGGTACAACATGCATAGAGGCTTGCATTTCATTTTGTATGGATTATAACATGATAGGATGGTTTCCAGTGTTATAATCTTGTTGTCGTGTGTGATGTATGTTTATGACTTAGATTGTGAATTAAATCTGATTATGCTGAATAGGGTGGAATAATTGGCTTATGAGATTGTGTTGTTTTATGAATTTATAATGCATTTTAATTATGATGACGTCTCACCCTTACTTTGATGATTTCAAATTGAAGTTTAGCAGCTTAGGAGTTGGTGAGGATGACTCGTACAGCTATGCTTTTACTTTATCGCGTGTCGGTGTCATGCTCTGATCTTGTAACACTGGGGAACGCTTATTTAGAGTCATTGTTAAACTCTATTTTGTTTTGATGTTTATTTGGATATTTGTTTGATTACTCAAGGCATAGGCCTTTGAAGTTTTGGTTGGTTTTAAACTTATCCAACTTTTGAGGTTATTCCGCTGTGTAGAACATGTACACTTATTGATTAAATTAAATTATGTTCTCCAGTAAAGCATGACATCTGTTTGGAAAATTTATTTTACTAAATTGTGATGCCCTTTAATACATGTTAACTCTGAATATATTATAATAATCACGGGGTATTTAGAAGGGTGTTACACCTCCACCAAGAGCCGCCCTTCCTCTTCCTTACTCCGACCAGTCTCCACCACGGATAGCCTACCTCCACCCTACATCGACCAATCCTCACCGGAATTCTCCTCTTCCTCATGCGCTGGTCCTTCCCGCGACCTTCTCTGGTCTTCTTTCCTCCTTCGCGCCTAGCTCGGGCGATCCACTTCTCCACCCATCTTTCCTAGCCGGACCGAGCGGTTTCTTCCTCCATCATGGCGGTTTCGGGCACTCCTATCCAAATCGAGCTCGCCTTCACCTTGCAAGCGACCGTCCGCCCTTCTCTCTTCCAAGTCAAGGCCGGTTTTCCAAGGTTTCCTTCTTTTCTTAATTAATCAAGGCTTCCAAGCTTCTAATCATCAAGACCTTCTCCAATTTCTCTTCAATTCGACTTCGAAACTTCGAATTCAAGTAAGTGCTTATTTCCATAAGCACTTATTTTAAGTGATTTTTCCGAAATTGATTATTCTTGAGTTTGGATTTGAGGAATTGCTTGCATATGCTTTGATTAATTCAAACTTGATTAATTGCTTGGAATTTGGTTGATTAAGGCTGAATTTGTGAACGTTATTGTGTCGAGATGTAGACTTTTTGCACATTCACTTGCATGATGCAATTTCCTTGTACATAGAGCATTTAGGTTTGCATTTGGCTTATGATTTTCATGTTCATGCATTGTTAAGCATTTGCATTGAATAATTGAATCGAATTCATGTGGTTAAGCTTGATTTTAGGAACTCGAAAGTGTGTTGAGGCCTAGTTTTATGCATACTTTCATGTGTTGATTGATGCATTCTTGAACAATTAAATTGATGCATTGTAATTTGTTGTATTATTGATTCTAATTGAATTTAATTCATACATTGCATCATGAATAGATGTGGTGTAGGTTGATCACTTGCATTGCTTGCATATTGTACATGTTCATGTGCATTTTCATTCATAAAAAGGCATTAAATACATGAATAAACATTCATTTTCATGCATTGTTTCAATTCTAACTTTTTCGATTTTTGCATATCATTTGCATATTCATTCGTTTAGAATCGTTTGCATCATGTATGGATTTAATCTCCAATTCTTTATCATTTCAAACAAAAAAATAAATGAGAATTGGAAATTAAATTGACACATGAATTTTCACTTTCCATAAACATTTTTATGCATTTTTGTTCACCGGATCTCATTTTTCCTCAAAGTTTCAAGGTAGCAATACTTGTCCCCAATGTTTTGACATGTTTTAAAACCGTTTTTGATGGTTTC
Source organism: Vicia sativa (assembly GCA_021764765.1). Classification (NCBI taxonomy): domain Eukaryota; kingdom Viridiplantae; phylum Streptophyta; class Magnoliopsida; order Fabales; family Fabaceae; genus Vicia; species Vicia sativa. Next base: position 110,144,667 of record CM038792.1, on the reverse strand, counting down.
GAAACCGAATTTCAAGTGCAACATCCTAAAACACACTTGCTGCCATGTTCCTTTAAGGTTCGAAAAACGTCGCTTACACTCAGAATTAATTAAAACCGATCATATTTTTGAATCCGTTGACGTGTTTGCAAGAAACCATGCAATTTTCAATTAATTCCGACAAGTTGACTTTTTCGCTCTAATTTCGAATAAACACTTTCCCAAGCCGATTCTTGTGTTTTGATTTCACTTCCTATATGCTTATACTAGTATATTATCATGTAAATATCCGCTTTTGAGCTCGGTGCTTCCGTTAAAGCACTTTTTTGTTATTTCTGACACTTTGTTACATGTGCGAGGTACTTTGAGCATTATTCTTGAGATTTGGATATGTATGACACATATCTTGATCTTGCACACATGTGTGTGCATTCTATTGTCTGCATTGCTTGGTTTTCACCTTCTTGTAGGTTATCTAATTTGATTTGGAAGTGTACGGACACACATCTCAATCTTGCACACACGTGTGTGCACTCTTTGTCTACATTGTCTGGATTGTTTTCTCTTGCAGGTTTATTGGATGGTTTCAGATGTGTATGAACACACATCCTGATATCGCATACGATATGCACTCGCCTTTGTCTGTATTTCTTGATTTTCACCTTCTTGCAGGTTTATCGGTTTAGCTCAGATGTGTACGAACGCACATTCTAATTGTGTATATGATATGCGCATCCTTTGTCTGTATTGTCTAGATTGCGATCTCTTGCAGGATTATTTGTTTTGGATATGTACGACACTGTTAAGGACCAAATTGTAGTTATTTTGTACATTATTTTGTGGTCCTTAACAATGTCTTTTTATTTAATTTGTATATTTATTCTAGTATTTTGTTTTAATTAGGTTTTTATTTAGTTTTCGTTTAATATATATTATTTAACTTATTTTACTCTTATTTGTAGGAATTTATTGACTACTTCTCCCAAGCTTGGATTCAAGGGCACTTGAAGAGCTTTAGGGATGATTCTTTTGAAGATAATTTTGGGTGAAGGAAGCATGCTACAGGTCGCGCTCAGCGCAGTGCCAGCATGATCGCGCTCAGCGCGCCTAACCGGGCTTAGCGCGGTCTGCGAGAAAAGCAGAAAAAGGACAGAACCCATGCTTTCACTTTTGAGTCACCAACCCATCATTTCAGCTGACTTTTTGGCTTATAAAGGAAGGAAGAAACAGACATCCATCATTATCTTTTCATCTTTGTAAAAAATCTAGGGCAAGTAGTAGAAGAACACCATAGCTTTTCCTTCTTGATTCTTGGATTTTCATCATTCCTACCAACAATCTTGAGAGCAAGCAACCATGGAAATGAGTGACTAAGCTCTTTTTGTGTCAAGATTAGAGGTAGTTGATCTATATAGTATGTATTTCTATTAATCCATTTGTGTATGAACATGGTTGATGATTAATATAGTTGAATATCTTTGTTCTTCATCTTTATGCTTTGAGTTTTGCTTGGAAAATAATACTTCAAAGTGACCTAGGATATTCATCCTCTAATAAACAAATGCTAGGAATAGATTTGTGTGTTAGTGTTTACAAAATATTGAACTTAATGATTATCATGTTAATAGTTGTAGTGAGGAATCATGCAAGGATTAACATGATAACATTCACAATCTTGGTGGGAAATCTACAAGATTGAGAGGATATGTATTTGTAGAAATCATCTATTATGTTCATCACTTGATTAAATGAATATGTATGAAACTAGATCAATGAAACTAATCTTGACATGCCTTCTTAATTTGAAAACATTCTCAAACTCTCTCTAATCTAAACTATAACTCTCTTTGAAAGAATTAATTTAGTTATTGTTTGGAAACTCATGGTTCTAGTAGAGTAGATAACAAACCCTTTGGTTACAATATCTTAAAATACACTTTTCTATTGAAAGACTATAACATACACCAAACCCTGTGGAATCGATAATTAAAAATACTTGTTTACGGAAAAATCCTACAACAAAATGGCGCCGTTGCTGGGGATTGGCGTTTGATGTTGTTAGTATAGCAATAGTTGTGTGTTTTAAGACTTTTTCTACTAATCTCTTTGTTTCTTTTGTGTGGCTAGACTTTTCGAAATTAGTTTATGCGGGAAGTATTCTCGACCAACTCCTTTCGATCCCGAAATTGAAAGGACGGCGAGAAGACTTAATAGTAGTGCTAAAAGAAGAAAAGACAAGCTAGGCAAAGGCAAGAAAGAGAAGAAAGAGGAGAAGCATCTACTTCTTCAACACCACCCGTGTTTGGAGAAGTCACCACTATGGCGGAGAATCAACCACAACCACCACCACCACCACGGGGGCCGTGTGTCAATAGCCCTCGTCACAATGCCCAATTTGCTCGTCAAGCAAATGCAAGGGTTGCGGAGATGAAGACGGCTTGCTTCAACTTCTATGCAAGTCCATTTCATGGCCATGACCATGAAGATCCTTACACCCACCTTACTAAGTTCTATGAGATCGCGGAGCGCCGGTGCTCCGAAGACCAAGAAGAACAATATTTCCAAAGGCTTTTCCTCATTCTCTAGTGGGAAGGCAAAAGATTGGTATCTTGATCAATTGCAAGAGACAATGACTAATTGGAATGTTTTGGAGGAAAAGTTTCTTGAACGCTTTTTCCCTCAATCATGTTTCATGGAGGCTAAGACGGCTATCTCGGTATTTTCGCAAGGAGTAAACGAGCCTTTGAATCGGGCATGGGAAAGATATAAGTCTATGCTAAGGAAGTGTCCGAGCCATGGTTTTGACGAGCTCACCCAAATTCATATTTTCCGAAATGGTCTCCAACCTCAACACAAATTGTTGTTGGATGCCACGGCGGGAGGTTCTTTGATGGCAAAAACACCATATGAAGCAATCCAAATAATTGAGAAGATGGGTAGGAATGATCATCAAACTCAACATGATCAAGGTGGTGTACAAGTGAAAACGGGGGTTTTAGAAATTGGTTCGAGTCATGAAGCACTTGTGGCGCAAAACAAATTGTTTGCGAAACAAGTTAAAGAATTGACAAAACAAATGGCTAAACTCCCTCAACAAATCATGGAGTTACAAGGAGCATCAAATAAGCAAGCTCACCAAATAGCTTGTTGTGAATTGTGCAAAGGAGATCATAAAACCGGCTTTTGTCCTCCGGAGAATGAGGAAGCTAACTATGTGGCCAACCAAGGCCAAGGGTACCAACAACGAGCTCCTTACCCTTATCAAAATCAAAACCAAGGTTACCAACAAAGGGGTAATCAAGGTTATCAAGGAGGGTGGAGGCAAGATAACAATAACCAAGGAAGGCAAAATCCATATCAAACACAAAATCAAAATCAAAGTCAACAACAAAATCAAGGTCAACAACAAAACCAACCTCAAAATCAAGTGAGATCTTCCAACATTCAAGACACTCTAGCTCAATTTATGCAAGCTTCTATGGCTAATCAAAAGAGCACGGAGGCGTCCAACAAGAATTTGGAGACACAAGTGGGACAACTAGCTAAGCAACTTTCCGAACAAAGTGCTTCGACATCATTTTCCCCAACTACGCAAACAACTCCTAAGGAGCATTGCAAAGCCATAACAACAAGAAGTGGTAGAGTTTGTGATGAGAAAAGGAAAGTAGTTGAAAGAAAAAAGAAAGTAGTGGAGAAGGATGAAGAAGTAATAGTGGAGGAAGAGGTAGTTGAAAAAGATGAAGAGGTTGAAGTTGAAAAACATGATAATGTTGATGTGGAGGATGATTTAGTTGAAAATGAGGTGTTAGTTGAAAATGAAAAGGAAAATGGTGTAGTTGAAAAGGAGAAAGTAGAGGAGAAAAGAAGAAATGAAAAGGGAAAAGAGAAGGAAGTAACTTATCCATTGAGAAGTTTACCATATCCTCACCTTCCTTCTAAAAAGGATGATGCAAAGCACTATGCTAGGTTTATGGATATTTTCAAGCAATTGCAAATAAATATTCCATTTACCGAAGCATTAGAGAAAATGCCCAAATATGCAAAATTCATGAAGGATATCTTGACGAAAAAGAAGAGATACACGGATCAAGAAACCATAATGGTGGATGCAAGTTGTAGTGCAATAATTCAACGCACTATTCCGAAGAAAGAGAGTGATCCGGGGCGTGTAAATTTGCCCGTTACTATTGGGGATGTATATGTTGGAAACGAATTAATTGATTTGGGATCAAGTATCAACTTGATTCCATTATCCATTGTGAAGAGATTGGGGGAGATTGAATTAAAGTCTACAAAAATGACATTGCAATTAGCGGACAAGTCTATTACTCGCCCACACGGTGTAGCTTTAGCGGACAAGTCTATTGCTTGTCAGAAGTACGTGAAGTTTTCCGGAGTATTTCTTGCTTGCTTTTTCTTTAACGGATTATTATCCGTTTGGTATTTTCTATACCTTTTTATTGCATTATTTTACCGCTTTTATAGAGAGCATGAGAAGTAGGATTTTACCGCTTTCCTTGCCATGAGAAGTAGGAATAGAGATGCATGATGGGGCTTCCGTATTTGGATTATGTTCAGGAACCCCTCTGGTTTATTTAAAGACCCATTTAGGGAGATTCCGCATTCTGTGTGCTTTCTATGTGTGGTTTGGTTAATATCCTCTTCTGTGCAAATGAAGGTAACTTTCAGTGTGTTTACATTTGTGCTTGCATAAGTCATGAGTGGTTAGACAACCTGATATGGCACCACCTAGAAAACCCTGCTTAATGATACTATGATATTGATATATATCATATGAAAGGCATGTGGAAAGGGTTCGCAATCAACCCCTACATAGTTCAGTCTGTGTCAGCTCAGCTCACGTGAATCGTGATGCTTCTTCATTGAGTCGATAATAAAAATGGAAAAAGTCCCCTATTCTGACTCTCAACACTTTCTCACGGGGTTCGCATTCACATGCTTTGATATCCACACTCATATGCTCTTCACACTTGGTAATTCATATCAAGATGTGATACATTTCTCCCATATGAAACTCCTGGTTGACACATTTATTTCCATTCGTGGCTATGGTTTTCCTCCGAAATAAGGCTCCTGGTTGACTCCAGTGATTCGCTACCGTCGAGGCTATGAGACTTCTTTCTTCTTCCCTTCACATGTGTGTATCATTTGTTTGTGCATTGCATTATTTGTATGCTTCTACCAAAGCACTTGCTTGCCTCATCCCTTTTCATCCCTTGGTTGTTCAGCCAAGACGGATATTAGGATAGCTTACCTTAGGACTGCTCAGTTAGGATAGCTCTCGAGCCTAGACATTAGGATCTTCATCCTTTGCATGTCAACATAGGTAGAGATTCCTTTATCCTCAATCTTAGGACCACCTTTGCATGATAACATTAGGGTAGGACTAGTTAGTTTCTCTTTCATATTTTCTTCTTTCTTTTGCATTCTTGCATGTAAAACTAAAACTTGTTTTCTTTTCTTTTGAAAATCAAAACACTTAATAATGGTTCCAACTCCTTTTTTCAAGGTAAAAACAACCAACCAATGCAAACCTTTTTCGCCTACGGACTCTTTTTTTTGTTTAAAACCTTTTCAATAAGGGCATTCCTTTTCAAATTCGAGCAAATTGCTAAGTGTGCGAGTGGCCGAGCATAAGACTTCTTATAAACTGCAACGCCAAGAACGAGTTGCATTGTGAGGATGCGGAATCGAACTTCCCATAAAAAATATTTCAACCCACCAAAACATATGAGCCGAACTACGCACTCTGACTTTCCCATTGCACGAAGGAATACGTAGGCATCTGTTCACGGGGCTCGATCGAGCAAACTTTGTAAATAACTCCTTTTTTTCCCTATTTTTGTTTATTTTATTTTATTTCACATGCATTTCCCTTAGCATTAAGCATTAGACATAGATATAACGATTAAGCGATAAATTAACACACCAAGTAGATAGAAATAGAAGCGGATCCTGTAGAGTACTACAGACGTGTGGGGTGCTAATCCCTTACCCTCGTGTAACAGACTCCCTTACCTTATCTCTCGGTCGTAAGACCGTGATTTCCCCCTTTCAGGTTTATTCCATGTTTTCTTTTCTCTCCTTAGGTGAGATAAAAAACATTCGATGACGGCTTTATTGATATTCTATCAGATGAGTTTGTCCAGTTCCTTCATTGTGTATGATCAGTATCTTTTGTCTCTCTATTATTAGTGTTCATAATTATCATTCTGGTCTTCTCAATTTTAATTTAGCAAGTGTTCTCTGAACATGAACCAAAATAGCGTGGTCTTTAGCACATTAAGTAAAGTGTGAAAATGAAGAATCCTTAGCACATTAACTATGGATTTATGCTCCACCATTCGGAATAAATATAATTATTGTTTCAGATATAACCTGTGAGCTAAAGACTTAGTCATATACAATGATTCAAGTTTTGTCCACATAGAAACCACAATTTGTTCCCTGAAAACCTCTCTTAGAACTTTATCCCCAAGGCACAAGATAATGTCACTTTTGCCCTTATCCATCATCCCGGTCTTTGATACTTGTGTAAGACTTGCAGGAATTAATGCTTCACTCTTCAAAGCATCAATACACTTCTCTTGAATTAAAATTTCTTGCATCTTAATTTTCAACAACCCGAAGTCGTTGTTACTAGAAAATATCTCGATCTCCCATCTGCCAATGGTGCTCAATACCTCTTTGCTCCACCCTCATCGCATCACTTGTTGTGCATCTTGTTGTTAATTACGACAAAATTCATTATTAATATGTGAGGTAAAGAATAGTAGCAACCAAAACAAATGATCAATAGTAATAATAATTCGTACACAGATAATATAACAGAATAAGACGAGAAAAAGACGAAGATTTGTTTACCCAGTTCACACAATCTACTCAAGAGGAGAGAGCAACTCTCCAATTCACTATACTCGGAAAGTTGTTACAAGAGATTACATATGAGTTGAAAATAGTTTCCGTGTTCAGGTTCCCAAGAACAACCCTGAAGGTGCCAAAGAATTACCATATTTTCTATCCAAGTGCTTCCCAACTTCTTCAATCTTCAATATATGAATAACTCAAACCCAAGGTGTAAACAAGTGTTTCCCGATTCTCAATAACCTTAGATAACCTCAAAGATTTCTGAGAGCAACTCTCCAATTCACTATACTCGGAAAGTTGTTACAAGAGATTACATATGAGTTGAAAATAGTTTCCGTGTTCAGGTTCCCAAGAACAACCCTGAAGGTGTCAAAGAATTACCATATTTTCTATCCAAGTGCTTCCCAACTTCTTCAATCTTCAATATATGAATAACTCAAACCCAAGGTGTAAACAAGTGTTTCCCGATTCTCAATAACCTTAGATAACCTCAAAGATTTCCAAAATCTTTGTCATTCTAAGATTTCCCTTGAGAATATGCAAACCATATGTTATGCCTTTAGACCATTGTTCTCCCTTGTTGACATAAGCTCTAAGATTGTCACACCTACAAGCATATTAGAGATACATATTTATAATAGAAAATACCTGACAAACAAAGTCCAAATTCACAATACAATTATACATGGAACCATGGACCAAACTGAAAGAGCATGAAACACGCAAAACGAGAAACTACCGAAAAAGCCCAAAAACTCGAAATCACTATCATCCGATTTTTGTGGTAAATGCAATCTCCAAAATATATTTTCTTTCCCTTCATCAACAAAAGTTTTAAGACATTTACAACACCTACATATAACACAAGGACAATAAAATATTTCATTATTGTCAGAAAGATTTTGTTTCGCATATTCAAGCATTTAAGAACTTCTTTCTAATACACCGGACATAATCTATCGGTTTTCACCCAACTATAATTATGAAATCTATATCAAAAGTTATTAAAATCATTTAACAATACAACAATACAACAACATCACTCAATCACAACAACATATAACATTAAACAACAACAAAAACTATAACTATAACTATATATATATATATATATATATATATATATATATATATATATACACACACACACATAGAGGATTAGAAGAGCAATGAGTTACACCGCTCAAAATGTCACTTGGATTATATTTTAAAATCAACGTTGATTGAAACATATCATCATAGATCATATTAAAGTTTGAGATTAATCTATAATGATTTACTATGTCATTGATTTACATCAAAATTAACGTTATATAAAATTCCATTTTGACGTTAATTTTTGGATATCTTAATCGTATAGTAAATCATTATAGATTAATCTCAAACTTTATAGGTATGATCTATATGATGATATATTTCAATCCAACGGTTGATTTTAAAATTTTTAATCCGGTGACGTTTTGAGCGAGTGTAACTATGTGTAATGTAGATCTCTCATATATATATATATATATATATATATATATATATATATATATATATATATATATATATATATATATATATTTCAGTTATGGCTTATAGAAACTTCAACATCTGTAATTTCACCAGACAGATGCTGTCATACCATAAATCTATGTCAAAGCTCATAATGTTAGCTTTCCCAATGCTTGTATCCTATAATATACCTCTATTCTTATTTTGAGCACTCTTCTGTACAAATAAAGAAAAATACTATGTATATCAGTATCTTCTCTCTTTATTAAAAGTGTTCAAAGAGTACATATTTAGCATTCTAAACATGGAACTAAAATGGAGTGGTCTTTAACACATTAAGTAAAGTGTGACAATGAAGAATCATAGTACTAAACAACAAAAAACTATAACTTTGTGGCTGAGCATTTTTCCCTTTTTAAAACAAACATGAATCATATATTTCAGAAATCCCTTTAGACTAATAATATAACAAAAAATAAATAACAGTTAAAGTTGTTATTAATTAAAGCCAGCTATTGTCACTCTTAGTGTTGTCAAATCACATTAAATTAAAATGACTAAGGAAGCATTGTAGTGAATGGTTGTGAAGTAATGGTAAGTGCTGAACTTGCTTCTTCTGGAAAATATTCCAATGCTTGCAATTTTCTTTCTATTTTTGAACACTTTCAATAATTTTTATGAGACATATCCATGTGCATCAAACTCTTATTTTATGTTCATTTTGAAGCCTTATGAATATCATGTACTGCACGTGGGACCTTAGCAATCTTGTTAAATACCAATCTCACTCTCACCCTAGCATCATTGCATTGAGTTACCTTTTCTCTTCCTCTTATTCAAAAACCCTATTCATCATGCCTGAGAAAACCATGTTATTAACATTTTTACTTCTTATTATTATGCAACATAACTTTGGTTCAATGGAAGCATCAAGGTTGCTAAATAATATTCATCCACCACCAACTGTTCCTCAAAGTCCACAAGCTCCATCACTTGATTATTGGTATTCCATAAATGATGATAATAAAGGTGGTGATGATGCTTTCCGTCCAACAAGTCCAGGACATAGCCCTGGCGTAGGACATCAAACACCACCACCATGAAGATATTATATATGCTAGCTATTTTACATGTTTTTGAATTGAATATTGCAATCTTATATTTTCTTTCATTTCTGGTGAATGAGATATAGTTTACAATCTAGTAGTTAAAATAGCTGGAGTGTTTTTGGAAGAGAAATAAATAAATGTTGTTAAGAATGATCTATGTATTACAAGCAAGCATTGGAGGAGATCAAATTGAAGGTGATACGTTTGATGAAATTGAAGACTTTTCTATCACACTTCTAAATAATGACACAAATTCTAAAATAAAGTGATTCTGAATTCTAAATGAATTTAATATTTAGAAATATCACTTGATATTAAATGGAAAGCATGACTTTAAATAGGGTTTACTTTGGTTTTTTATCTGATAGTTTTGTATTATTCTTCTTTTTTTAGTTACCTAATTATAATTATACAATTAATGATACTATGTTTGCCAAAGTAGTATTTATAAATTTAATAAGCTTAATTAGGTCATTTTTTATTGTTATATTCTTTCTAAATAATTTTTCTAGTTACTAGGTTTTTCTTAATAGACAATTTAAGTATTCTGCAGTCTTATTGTAGAAATAAAGTATATTTGTAGTTTATTGTTTTTTGTACAAAGTGAGCAATTTATGAAATTCCTAGGACAACGAATATGTTTTGGTTGCGGCGAGTCAAATCAGATCCTTAAAAAAGCAAACATTTGTTACTTTTGATACACACACAATTAGATTATTATGTATCCTTCCTTTTATTCTAGTATAGTACTAGTATAAGAAACGCTTTGATGGGTGTGAAACTTTTTTATTAAAAAAATGTCTAACCGTTAGAAACAAAAATAACAACAAAAAGTTGAGAGTAAAAAAAATTGCCTTTAGCTTTGTTGAAAATTTTAAATATTCAATCATATATAAGGAAATTTGATTTGTCAAACATATAACAGCGACAACCAAAATAAATAATTTTAAATAAAAATAACTTTTTATTTTAATAAGAACAATTCAACTTAATAAAAAACATAATAACTTATTTATCCAATTACGTCAAAGAATTTATTCTGAGCAGAGAACAATTTTTCTATTTGATATACTTTTAAGAATTATAAATGAGTTATAAGAATTTTTCAAACTTATCAAGAATAAATTATATTTTCTACCAAAGTGTTTATCAATTTCTCAAACTATATATGAATTATACAAATTTAAAATTTTTAGAAGTGTTTCCCAATCCTCTTAGATATCTCTAAGGCCGATTTTTTAAATTTCGAAAATACACCCAATTATTTTATGTTTGTCTTTTTTGAGACCTAAAATTCTTTTAAGAAAAAAATATTTTTTTAGGCCAAAGGCGAGAGACTAGTCCGCCTTACTCTTGAGTCGGCCCTGCCCCAGCTGGATATAAGAATAATATATATTTATAATTATTGAAACTCAAAAAATCCATAACAAATTCACATAACCTGATGATAAAAAATGAATACACGTAACAAAACAACAAAATCCAATGCACGCAAATCACAAAAATCAAACTCGAGCTATGATGGACAAAACAACTTGTTATGTTGGCTCCATCATTAGCCGACTTTATGTCGCGTTGGCTGCATTTTCGATGGGCCTTCCATCGTGTTGGCTCCATTTTCCTCCTCCCGTTGCGCCACCACGTTGGCTCTACTCCAATCCACAACTTCAAATTATTTTCTAATTTCTGCTATCTCAAAATATTTTATCTTTATCCTATCAGTTAAGATTTTAAGATATATTTCAATAGAATTTTTTTCTAATTCAGTTAAATAATATATTAATAATCAATTAATCATAGCCTAGAATAATGCAAAAGAAAAGAAGACAAAAAAAAAATCATGTGGTGTATCAAATATATAATATATTAATTTCGAAGGAGAAATAGTGGGTCTTTTTGAGTGATCTTTTATTTCAATCATATAATTTCTTAGGCTACAAGACAGCTTCTTTATTGAGATTATGATCTTGTTAATCTTAATGCCTATTCTTATGTCACCAATTCTCAGTTTAATTTATTCCTAAGGCGACATGAAAATAAAGTTTACTAATAAAATTTGGTTAGTGATGATCAACTTGTTATCTACTATGTGTGATTTATTTGATTTGAGATCAGATGCTGGAGAACACGCCAAACAGAATCCTTAGACTAGATCGAAAACGATAATATTTAAATAATTATAAATTTAGTCTTTAAATTAATTCTCGAGAATTGGTATCGTGATGAAGGTATGAAATCTATGAATGTGTTTTGTTGGGAATTTTTTATTCTATTATATAAGATTGAAAAATATCATATGGAAGTTTAAAAATATTTTTTAAATTTTAAAAATATATCTTTGAACACGTCATTTTGTAATTCAAATTATGTTTTAAGTGAAATTCATCCCTTTTTTTTATAAAATTTATTTTGAAAATGTACATTTTTAAATTCTAAATTTATTTTATAGAAATACATACGTAAATGAGACATGACTTTGTTTTATAAAAATTCAAAAATATATTTTCGAAATAAATTTAGAAATATATCTATGAAAATATATCATAAACAACTGTGTCGCTATTAGAGTAGTTGTAACATCTTCGTTTCTATATTTATATCTATATAATTTATTAAATTCAATGCATAAAATATAATAACAACACATCATCAATTATAACTCTAACACATTATCAAATATAACTTTAAATTTGTCACACATCATCCTATAGTCCTACGTGTCATATCTCAAAAGTCATTTCATGTTATAGTTCTATAAATAGGAGGTCACGAGTTTGAACCCTAATAATATTAAATTTAATACATCAATTATCATAACAAGACATCATCAATTATAACTCTAACTCATCATCGAATATCACATGTTTGAACAAACTGATTTAAAAAATCAATCATTAATCCAATTATATATTCTCTTAAATTAAAAAATATTCTCTCATATTTCAAATATAAAAGAGATATTGAAATTAAAATACAATACAATATTATTATAATAACAAAAGTAATACTTGAAATAAATAATTTTAAATTAAAAATAGTTCTTACATAATTTTCAATTATAAATCACTTTAAATTTATTTAAAATATAATATAGTATGTAAAAAAATTTACGACATTTATATACACGATTTTTTACGATATCTATATACTTTACTACTATATTATAAAGTTCGACAAAATAGCCATAAATTTTTAAAATTTATTGAAAATAATTATAAATAAACTTTTAAGTTTATTTAACACTAAATATATATATATATATATATATATATATATATATATATATATATATATATATATATATATATATATATATATATATATATATATATATATTTTCTTTTAAATAAAATGTATATTTTATGTAAATAATTAATTTATATTATTTTCTATTATAACTTTAAAAAAATTCAACTTTAATATATTTAAAATTCAATAAAAAATAAATTAATTTATAACTGCGCATGACTTAATTTAGTTTACTAATCATTTTCCAAGGTCAAGGGAATCACTATTATCTGTTACTGACATGTTTTCTTGTAATGTTAGTCAGAAACCAAACAAAAGAAAATATTTCTTATTACACAAGTGAGATTTTGAAGATGTTGCACAAGATAAAAACATATCTAAACTCATAGATAATCAACCAAAAGTACAAGTTGAATTGTTTTCGGAAGTATATTTCAAACTTTTTTCATTGAATTGTTTCTATTTAATGTATTTGTCTCAAAAACTTGTAAATAATTGGTGAATTTTGATTATTCTTTATAAATGGTCATGGGTGTTTAGGAAAACTTTGTAAAATAAAATTTTTACAATGTAGGGGAAGTCTTGTGAATGATTTTTTTTCTATATTTGATTTTTCTTTTTGTATAATTGGAAGATTCTGAATCGGGAGTCATTTTTATTTATAGTTTTTTAAATGTATCACATTCTCAGTTGTTGAATGTATGACCTGGAATGCAAAACCTAGAAGCTTTTGGATGATGAGGAAACTTATAAAATATTGTGATAAGGTATGCGCTACTGAGTATTGGGAAACTGCTAGAACCAAAGGGATATATAAAACAGTGCTGATGTACAAGGAGCTCCGTGGCGAAAAATCTGTGGTGAATTGGAGAAAACTTCTGTTTGACAACCATGCCACTCTTCGCGCAAAATTCTGCCTATGGATGGCTCTAAATGGGAGGCTTCCCACAAAGGTGCGGCTGAAGAAATTTGGTTTTATCCCGGATGCGTGATGCAACTACTGTGACCAACTGGAAGACATGGACCATCTTTATTTTCAATGTAATAGTACGAAGGGGATTTGGACTTTGCTTAAGGACTAATTGGGCCTGAGATTACCGGATGAGTGGGGAAACATTTTGAAGTGGATGAGTAGCATGCCTCCACATAATTGGCGGATAAAAATTGCCAGAATTGCTAGAGCTGAAGCCCTCTGAGATTTGGAGAAACAGAAATGATAAGGTTTTTAATCATAAAGATATGGAACCTAGGATCATTGAGAGAATCAAATATAGTGTTGTGATCAGGTGTACTTTAACAAAGACGCAGGCCCATCATGTTGATTTTGGCCAATTAAAAATTATGTAGGTCTGTTTAGTCCAGTAGCATCCTTGGGACCATTTGTATCAAATTGTTTTTGGTTAATAGATTAATACTTTTATTGCCAAAAAAATTGTTGAATGTGTTTGAAATTGTTCTCTTAAAGATGATTGATTTCTCACAGTTTATTTGACAATAGTGGATATTATATATTGTTAATTTTTAGTTTTTTTTAGCTCATTCTTAATTTCTAATTTTGATTACTAATTGTAATTTTTTTTGTTATTAAATTATAATTTTTTTCTATTTAATGTAATTATTTTTTTAATACAAATGTAGTAATTCAATGTAGGAACACAATTACACAAGGAGACTACTAATAGATCACTTGTTAATAAATACAAAATTAATCATCAACAAACACAATAGATATCATGGGATACTTTTTTTATATGACTCCTAAGAATAGAAAACACTAATGTGAAAATGATAAGCTTAAGAAGAAAAAACGAAGTTTTAATTCAATCTCATGCAAGAGCACTTGATAAATTTTTAATTAAAAAATCATAAATTTCAAATGAAAGTTTGATGTTGAAATTCTTGTGCTCATTGAAAATAATAATTTTGATAGTGTCTCTATTGAATATGATTAGGCTCGTATCCGATAATTTAGAGGTCTTATGTCAATTTTTAAAATTGACCTCAATAAAAAGAAAGGTAGACAAATAATATCACATTTTAATTTTTAAAAAAAAAATAATATATTTAAATAATAAATGTGTAGGCACCAAAGATTGAACCATATATTTTTAATTAAAAAAATAGTTTTTACCACTACACTAACTAGCTTACACTACACATTAAATTGAACAAAAAATATTGATATATTTATTTCAGATGTACAATTAAAAAAAATTAAAGTCCTTATTTTTTGGAGATCTGACCATGGATCTTGTTGACCGGGTCAAAACCGACCCTAAATATGATATTCTTGATAGTGTGTCAATTGAAAATCATAACACTAGTGCAGAAAGAAGAATATAATTTTATGATTTGAGAGTTTACACTCTTTTTAAAAACATGTGTAAATAACAAATATGGTGATAATTTTATAAATAAAGTTGCATTTTACACTTTAACGAATAACGATAGACACCTTTTTATTTTAAACTGATGTGAAGTTAAAAGATTATTTATCATTAAAACTATATTACTCCTGATATAATAAAAGAGGTGTACATTTAAAAACTGGATTTTTAAACCCACTTCATACTCTTCTAGTGCATTACGTGAAATTTCAATATTGTCCCTAGAAATCAGAAATATACTTCTGATTCGCATCCTATATCATACAAATCAGGTTGACCAGGGTTGGGTGTAAATCGTAAGTATACTTTCGATTTTAAACCATGTGTAACTTTCAAATGAAGCGTGTATTTCTGACTGAATTGAGAATAATTTCTCAATATTTTATTATTTGATTTGGAACTGAAAATATATTTCTGATTTTTATCTAAATATTCTAAAATATGATGCATACCAAAAATATATTTCCAAATTTAGAGAGTATTTTAGAAAATACATAAGATTTAATTTCACCTCATAGGAAGGATTAAGAAATTCACTTTAAAAAATCAAAAAAATATATTTTGTGTCTTATAATAATTTTAACTATTCTCTTTGTTTAATTATTATTTTGTTTATAAAACGTCTATTTAAGTTTTAACTTGTAACAATAGAAACCTTATATTTATAAACATAGTTGTAAATTTCGAAACTCAAAACATAGTACAAATTAATTAACTTAAATAATGTTAAGACTCTCATAGCTCTCACATGAAAGAAAAGACGTTTATATTAATGGTGTGTTTGCTTCGAGATAAATGGGGGAGAAGGTGAAGGATAGGGGATGGGATATTTCTAATAAAATGTATGGTTTAATTTTTAAGGGAATGGGAGGGGAGGAAAGAATAACAAAATTCTTTTAAATCATATTTTTTGCACTCCTCCAAATCAAGAAGATTCGGCATGTGTGTTTGATTTTTAATAAATTAATATATTTATTAAAATATTTTAATTTTATCTAATTATTTTAAAAAGTTTATTTGCTTTTGTGTTTCTGTTTCACCTTCAATTTATTTTTTATTTTTTATTTAATATAAAATTATAATTATTGCAATTTTTATTTTTATAATTTTTATTTTTATAATTTTTATTTTTATGTTTATTTATGTTTATTTTTTTAAGGGTGTTACATATTCTATTATATTTTTTATACAAAATTGTAAATGATTGTTTGTTATATATTTTTTATAATCATATACTATAAATATATATATATATATATATATATATATATATATATATATATATATATATATATATTAATAATAATAATTTATTTTATGTATTTAAAATTTGTCATCAACACATAATTTATTTTGTGTCGAGAGTTATAATGGGAATAAAGTAAAATCATTTTTTTTTTAATTTTATGCGGTAAATTATGACTTTTAATCATACAATATTATAAATATTATTTCTAAAAAATTATTTATGAAATTTTCACCTTTGAATATCCTATCACTTATATAATATTATAAGGATACAATGTAAATTATTAATAAAATTTATTCCCTCTCCTTGTGAACCAAACATATTTTTAACCAAAATCACTCTTCTCCTTTCCCCTCCTCTCTTATGAACCAAACATAAATGTAAATTATTAATAAAATCTCTCCCTCCTCTCGTGAACCAAACACATTTTTAATTAAAATTCATCTCATCTCCCTCATTTGAACTAAACATATACCCTAAAGAACCACTACGCCAACAATGAGTTTTGACAGCACTACATAGACAACGTTTTTATCAAAAAGCGTTGTTATAACTTGTAAAAAAATTGCTTAAAAAAAGCCTTCTAAAGGGTACATTAAGAAAGAGCTTTTTAAAAGCGCTGCTAAAGGCCTTACAAAGACCCCACTTTAGAAAGCGTTTTTTAAAAAGCGCTGCTAAAGGTTAACCTTAGAAAGCGCTGCTAAAGTTGGTCTTTCGAAAGCGCTTTTAAAAACGCTACTATAGGCATATGAAATGAAAGCGCTTTTTAGGGAAAAAGTGCTGGTAAATCTGGAGCTATGAATGCGCTTTTCAAAAGCGCTTTCGTAGCTAATTTTATAATTAAAATTCTAAAACCCTGAAATATCAAAACACGATTTTTGTTCAGAAAACCCCATTCTCAGAAAACACGATTTCTTACTATCTCCGTCGTCTCCTTCCTTCCTTCATCCTCTCCAACTTCCTTCGTCCCTCCGTCCTTCATCGTTTCAGTTCTTCAAAAGCCCCTTCATCTTCAAACTCCCTTCGTCGATTGTCAGCGCTCATTCTCCCTGCTTCATTGACTGTCTGATTCATTCTCTTCCGTCCCTCCATCGAGCAGCTATCGTTCGAACTCCCTTTGTCGAGCAACTTCATCTCCTCTGCTTATACTGGTAAATCTGTTTCATGAACTATATGGTGATAAATTTTATGTGATAAATTGATTGTGATAAACTTATTTTGTTAGGAACTGTATGAAGACATCTTGTTGTGTTAGGCTCGATCTGTTTTTGAGTAAAAATGTTGTTGTATGTGTTAATAATGCTAGGTTATTCTGAGTTATCAGTGTATGCTTAGGTAGTGTCGAAATAGGATGATATGTTAAGGTGTTTTTTGTTTTAGTTAAAGTTATACTGATTGATATTTTTTCTAGTTTCAATGAAGGTTTGATATCACCGCGTTTACCCGCGTAAGATATAACCGTGAAACTTATGGGAAAGCATGTCGGTTCTTTTGCGTGAATTTGAGCGAGAAAATTTATTTTATTTTGAGTAATCGATTGAATTGTGGCTTCCTAGATTTGTTTTAGTCGATTAATTTTGAGTTTGAATTCAACTGTGTCCATTGTTACGCTACAAATCTGAAGAAAGTGATTTGAAGTTGAATTGAACAAATAGCATGCGTTTTTGGATTCTTGATTTTGTTTGTGAAGCGATAATCATGTTTACCGTTGCGTTTACTTGAGTTTAAGTGTGTTTAGTACAATGTATATAATGCTGATTTTTTACATGTACATTGAATAACTAACTTGTTTTTTCTTGTTTCTTACTTGTAAATATTCTTTTGTTCATATCATTCATGCAAGTTTCATTCGGTTCATTCTAATTCTATTGTAAATACGCATTGTTCATGTACATTCATACATTCTAATTTCATTAAGCATGATTGGATTTAGGTAGTTAAGACTATTATGCTGTGAAATCTGTTGATTTGATTGTGATAATCTCGGTTTGATTGTGATGATTTGATTCCACTGTTACGCTACAAATCTGAAGAAAGTGTTTCGATCGATATACAAATGTTATGTTGTCCGATTCTGTTTGTTATAGATGAAGTGGTTTTTGTTTAATTCCGGTTGTGATCTGTTTCAAATTTAGATGCATAATTTTCTTTTGGATGTACATTTACATTGTTGATCTATTTTGAAATAGAGTTTATACATTTGGTTTTGTGATATCGTTGTTGAGCTTGTTTGTAATTTGGCTTTGATACTATGAGTTCATTATTGAAGATTAGAGGATGTTGATTTGAGTGTAAATGTTAGAGATAGTGATTATTGTTTGGGATTGGACTTAAATGAGAAAATCGGTTTGTGATACCATTGTATTTCTGATAGATGTTTGATTGATTTGAGTTGAATTTTGGGTCGTTATTTTATTCTTACTTGTGACTATCTGGAGGTTTGTTTGTTTGATTATGGCTTGTTGTGAACTTGATTTATCATATTTTGAAGTTGAATTGAACAAATAACAGGCATCTTTGGATTCCCGGTTTTGTTTGTGAAGCGATAATCATGTTTACCGTTGTGTTTACTTGAGTTTAAGTGTGTTTAATACAATGTATATAATGCTGATTTGTTACATGTACATTAAATACTAACTTGTTTTTTCTTGTTTCTTACTTGTAAATATTCTTTTGTTCATATCATTCATGCAAGTTTCATTCGGTTCATTCTAATTCCATTGTAAATACGCATTGTTCATGTACATTCATACATTATAATTTCCCTGAGCATGATTGGATTTAGGTAGTTGTTGCCCGAATTTTGGTTTAGGGGTTTAGAACTTACTTTGAATTCATTTTCCATGTTTCGAATGTGAATTGAATAATAACTTGAGTTTCTTTGGTTTTAGTTTCATATGTGAATTGAATTTCTTGAATGATCGATTACTTGGTTCTTGAATTGTTCATGTGAATCATGTAAGTTTCTTGAATTGTTTTATATGTTATGATTTATCCTTGATGTTGTTTTATATGTGCAGCACTCATTCTCTGTGTTTCCGTCAGTTTTACCTTCTTGTTTCAACTTCTCGACGTGTTGTTCGGTAAATCCGAGGTAAATTTCTTCCTCAAATTACTGGTATTGTGATGAATTTTTCTAAAATTGCGTGAATAATGTTGCATTTTCTTGCTCCGAATCCATTCCGTGTATACTTTACGTTTTGACAGAAACGCATTATACCATTTTGTGCCCTAATTAGTTGTTTTTGTTTAGCTTAATTAGCAAAACCATGGATAAGACATGGATGTATTCCAATCGATTATCGAAAGAGTACGAGAATGAGGTATCGGAATTTGTTAAGTTTGTTGTTGCGCACGCCAAAGACCCTAGTCGAATGACATGTCCTTGTTTGGGTTGCTGTTATGGGAGTCGGGTTGACGCGGTTCAGTTTGCATCGCATTTAATATGGTATAGAATTGATAGAAGTTATACATGTTGGAATATGCATGGTGAGAAAAGTAACGGGAATGTTGAATCGGGGGATAATACGATCTATGCTTCAAACGATAATTGCACATATACGTACGATTATGATCGAGTCGAAGAGATTGTAGAAGCGCTTGAAGAAGATCTTAATAATTGTCCCAAAATGTTCGAGAGGTTGGTAAGCGATGCAGAGAAACCGTTGTATAATGGTTGTACAAAATTCACAAGATTGTCTGCGATATTAAAGTTGTACAACTTAAAGGCGGGCAATGGATGGTCGAATAAAAGTTTCATAGAGTTATTATCCCTTATGAAAGATATGCTATCAGAGGACAATGTTCTTCCCAATTGAACGTATGAGGCAAAAAAGATGTTGTACTCTATTGACATGAGCTATGATAAGATACATGCATGTCCAAAAGATTGTGTTTTATTTCGAAACGAGTATGCATCGTTAAATGAGTGTCCTAAATGCGGTGCCCCTCGATATAAGAAAAAGTTGTCTATGGCAAAATTCTTATGGTATTTTCCTATAATTACGAGATTTAGACGCATGTATCATAGTGAAACCGATTCAAGACACCTGACTTGGCATGAAGATGAAAGAATTATTGATGGAAAGTTTCGACATCCGGTAGATTCACCACAGTGGATTAAAATTGATAATGATTATCTTGAATTTGGAAAAGAAGCAAGAAACCTTCGCTTGGCATTGTCTACTGATGGAATGAACCCACACAGTATTCAAAGTATTTCACATAGCACATGGCCTGTGATTCTTATGATTTATAACCTACCTTCGTGGCTATGTATGAAGCGTAAGTACATGATGTTATTTATGTTAATTTCTGGGCCTAAACAACCAGGGAATGATATAGACGTATACTTGGAACCTTTAATCGAAGATTTGAAGATTTTGTGGGAGAACGGTGTGAAGGTTTATGATGGGTATATGAAAGAGAGTTTCAACTTGAGGGCGATGTTGTTTGGAACAATTAACGATTTTCCAGCATGCAGAAATCTATCCGGGTATAGCATTAAAGGTGAAAAAGCGTGTCCTGTATGTGAAGATGGAACCGATACGATGCGATTGAAAGCTTGTCAAAAGAATGTCTTTCTCCGTCATCGTAGATTCTTAAATTCTAAACATCAATATCGTGGATGGAGAAAAGCGTTCAACGGAGATACCGAACAACGTAGTGCTCCGCTTGGATTGACAGGTGATCACATTTTTGAAAAGGTGAAAGATGTGAGTATTCAGTTTGGCAAGCCTTTTGCACATAAAGTTGTCACAGGTGGTGGAAGAAGAGGTTGATTTTTTTTGAATTACCATATTGAAAATCTTTGTACGTAAGACATTTTCTTGATGTTATGCATATTTAAAAAAATGTATTTGACAGTGTTATTGGTACGTTACTCAATATAAAAGGGAAGTCTAAGGATGGCCTTAAAGCAAGGGAGGACATGGTAGAGATGGGAATAAGAACTGAATTGGAACCCGTGAAGAAAGGAAGACGAACATATCTATCACCTGTTGTTTACACTCTATCTAGAAAGGAGAAAAAATATTGTGTA
Source organism: Vicia sativa (assembly GCA_021764765.1). Taxonomy (NCBI): domain Eukaryota; kingdom Viridiplantae; phylum Streptophyta; class Magnoliopsida; order Fabales; family Fabaceae; genus Vicia; species Vicia sativa. The sequence continues at coordinate 110,123,268 of CM038792.1, read as the reverse complement.
ACTTCCTAAGTGAAGTTAAAGTTCTAGAAGGCTACTCATCAGATATTAGAAGACTTGTGTGTATGAAAGACCTCAAGTTAAAGAGTTTAAAGACGCATGATTGCCATGTTATAATGGAATATTTTCTACCGATAAGTATATGTTCTATTCTTCCAGAAAAAGTAAGAAGTGCAATAACTAAACTGTGTTTTTTCTTCAAGTCAATTTACAATAAGGTGATCGATCCTGAAATCTTACCAACATTGCATAATGAAACAGTTGTTACTTTGTGTGATCTTGAAATGTATTTTCCTCCCTCGTTTTTTGACATAATGGTTCATCTTGTCGTTCATCTTGTGAAATAGACACAATTGTGCGGACCAGCTTATATGAGATGGATGTACCCGGCTAAACGTTATATGAAAATGTTAAAAGGGTATATGAAAAACCAAAGTCGACCAGAGGGTTGTATTGTCGAACGATACATTGTTGAAGAAGCGGTTGAGTTTTGTATTGAATATCTGTCAAATGTTCAATTAATTGGACTCCCCAAATCTCATATTGTTGGGAAAAAAGGTAAAAAGCTAATTGGAAATAAAGTTGTGACAATATCAAGGGTCGAACGGGATCAAGTGCATTTGTATGTTCTGCACAATGAGATTGAGGTTGAGCCGTATGTTGAAATGCACAAGGGTGTTCTTCGAGGTTTAAATCCGAATAGAAATGAGAATTGGATAGTACAAGAGCACAATCAAAGTTTCATATCATGGTTTAAGGAACATATTTATTCAAAGTATCGTTCAAATCCCGCTTTAGTAACAGAAAGGTTGATATGTTTAGCATATGGTCCAAGTTTGGTTGTGTTTTCTTATAGCGCATACGCAATTAATGGATACACATTTTATACCTAAGAACAGGATGATAAAAGTACTATGCAAAATAGTGGTGTCACCTTGGTAGCTGAAGCAATGCACATATCAAGTGTGAAGGACTTAACCCCGAAATTTGCAAATTTTTCATATTTTGGGGTTATCGAGCGCATTTGGGTGTTTGATTATGAGAAGTTTCAGATTCCTATATTTGGTTGCAAGTGGGTTGAAAATAATAATGGCATACGAATGGATAAGTCAGGATTTTTGCAGGTGGATCTTAATAGGGTGGGGTACAAAGATGAGCCTTTCATTCTAGCCTCTCAAGCTAAACAAGTGTTCTATGTCATTGATTCGACAAGTCCGAAATAGTCTATAGTGCTTTTATCTAACAAAGTAATTGATGAAAACATTGGAGATCAAGGTGATATTGGTGTTGACATTGAATCTTTTACCAGAAATAATCAAAATGAGAATGAATCATGTATTAGAAATGATCATAATTAGGGTATTTGGATCAATCCAACCGTCCGCATTGTTAAGAGATGAGTAGAATATATTCCTACCAAGAAAAGAAAGAGACGTTAGTGAAAAAAGTAATAGTATATATAATTATAGCCTATATCATTCAATAAAGTTTAAATATATGTCATTTTATATATATTCATATATATATATATATATATATATATATATATATATATATATATGGATTATTGATTATTGATTTTTATATTTGTCATTTCATTTTTTTTTTCTTTATTACAGGTCAAATGGCTAGTAATCAAGAAAACTCACAAGATGAAAATGCTCCAGATGATACTTCAGAAAAAGATATTACACGAGGCATAACAATTATGAGGAGAATCATGCGTGATAGAGACAGAGGAGTAATATATAATGTAGATTGGAATGATGAGGACCAACTGGGTCTAATACTGCAAAGTTGACAAGCTACATCAGTACACTTGTTCGTATGCACATTCCGATCACCACTCTTAGATGGAAAAGAGGAGAGTTGGATGAGGCTAAAGAAAATATTTGGACTGAGATAAAGGTACCATATATGGTTGTTGTTATTTGCTTTATCTTGACGATAATGTGTTTAAATTACTTATTCTAACACACTTTATGCATATGTTTTTTCGTAGAGGTCTTTTAACATTGAAGATACCCGTAAAAAATATATACTTGGTTTGGCCGGAAAAAGACACAGAGGGTGGAGAGCTTTTTTAACAAATAAGTATCTTAAGGATGAGGAAGGAAATTTTGTTGAAGAGGATCCAGAACGTCCAAAGAAGTATGAGAACTTCATCACACCTGACGAATGGATTGCTTTTGTAGGCCAAATAAGAGACGAGAATTTCAAGAAAGTGAGTGCCATAAATCGCGAGAGAGCATCAAAACCCACGTATCCATACAAAAAAGGGCTTTTGGGATATGCGCGCTTACATGAAAAAATTGTAAGTAAATATAAATGCTACGATCTTATTAATTGTCTCAATGTGTTATAAATGATGATCTTATTATTTGTGTCAATGCGTAGTTAAACGAGACGAGAAGTGACGAAACATCACTTCCAGCACATGTGTTGTGGAAGGAAGCTCGTGTGGGCAAGGATCAAGTTGTTAATCCCGATGTTCAACATATTTATGATGAATGTGTAAGTATAACATTGTGTCTTTAATTAAATCAATTTTTTATTAATATATAATTAATTTTTTATCTCCACTAATAATTTTCGATATGTAAATGAATTACAAGAGACCCTATCGAAATCGGTATCCACAAGTGAGGACCAGGATAATAGGAGTGTACTTAGTCGTGCACTAAATGTTGCTGAGTATCCCGATCGGGTGATGGTTAAAGGTCATGGTGTGACTCCAACCTCCTTGTATAAGCATCCAAGGAAAAGAAATCCTAGCAGTGCAGAAGTGATGCAAACATTGCAGGAATTACAACCACAAGTCCGTGAATTGCAAAAGGATAAAGAGAGATATATGGCGGAAAAGAGGAGTTCACAGTTGAAAGAAACTAGTGTCAAAGCTAGTATCAACTGTCAAAATAAATTTTCCGGGGTAATTATATATTTTATTGTGAAATTAAAATAGCATATTTATGTTAATTCACATATATACACATTAACAGTAAAATATTTATTATTGGTTTAGGGCATTTCATCTTGTCAGCTATACTTATTGTCACCGACTTATCGCCAGTTGGCAAGGAAAAAGTGCATAACACTTTGGGAGATTTACTTCACCATAGACTTATCTCGCATGGACACATGAAAGTATCGGTTGATGTTGCTTTAGATTTGGATGTGTTGCTACCGGTATCTGAGACTGTTTCAGAGACCACATTCCTGCAAGATGCAATAAGATCTTTTGTTGCATGGCCATCAGACCTCATTTTCGTAGATGATCAGGTATGTTGAAAACCATTATGAATATTTAAGTATTCAACTGTCAATTCTGACCTCATTTTTTTACATGGTAATTTTAGACTCCTACAAAACACGCATCTAAGGATAAAGGGATTTTGCAGCACAGCGAGTTTGTTGCATCACAAAAAGAGGTACGTTTAAAGTGTTAATTATATGATCCGAATAAAAAACTGCATGATTTTATAGTTTACCTAAGTTATATGATTTTTAGGTACGTGCTCAAGGGTCACAACAAGTGAGCCAGAAAATTGGTAGCGTACCACCCAAAAAAAGGGTTTCTCTAAGAAAATTTGTGCCTCGATTCCGACAGTGTCTTGAAACACTTGTTACAACATCAAATATAATGAATGGTGGTATTCGTCAAATGGATATGGATTAAGGTATCTTTGGTTTTTCTTGCACCGAAACAATTGGACAAGAAGACATGGAAGAGATTTTTCATCATAGAGAATTAGGCGTCGGTGTTATGCACTCATACATCTGGTAATTCGATCAATATATTATTTAATTAGTTGAACAATTTATTTACACATTTCAATGAAAATAGTCAAATGTTTATTATATTTTTATTTAAGGTTGTTATATGACAAATTGATACGCGAGAATTAATTGTCAAACAGATTCCATTTCGTGTCTTCCTCCCGTGTCAGTGGAGCGACAATTGTTAGGGAACCGGAGTCAGTAAGAGAGTGTAACACCCCTTCTAAATTATCCCGAATATATTAATTAAATTAATACTAAACTAGATTCGATCAGAGTTAACACGGAAATCAAGGGACGTCACAATGATGAAATAAATTAAAACCTCCAATAAAACAGTAGTCATGCTACATTGAGGGTCATTATTAAAATAATACAATCAACTTAAGACCATGTCTTACACAGCGGAAAAATACCATAAACCAAAATGGAATAAACCAATCATAATTATTCCCAAGGAATTCAAAGAACAACTGAATAATAATTAATTCCTCAACTAAACGTTCCCCAGTGTTACAACCTATCAGAGCATGACACTGACACGCGGACTTAAAATAACATAGCTCTAGAGCCATCCTCACCAACTCCTGAGCTGCTAACTTTAATCTGAAACCATTAAAGTAAGGGTGAGATTTCTCATAATTAACATGCATTATAAGCCTCTCAAACAACATATATCACAAGCATATTATTTCACTCATTTCAGCATAATCTCAGATTCCAATACACAGTTACAACCATACAAACCATTATGCGCGACAATCAGCAACAAGAGAATTGTAACACTGGAAGACATCCTAGCATGTTACAATTCCATGCAAACACAAATGCAGACACAATGCATGTGGTACCAACACGTGACCAAGTCACACACACTGATCCATCATCAACCGGATACAACAATCATCGATTCGCCCATACACCACTGGGTCAAGAATCCAGCCTCACCACCCATCATCACCCGTGTAAGGTTATTGGCAATACAAGTCAAATTCCACACTATGGGAATTAACTTCACCAGAATGCATATGCATGCACAACACCAGCATGCAACATTCAACACAGGTTATGACCACATTCAGACATCATAAACCATCATCAACCACAACATGATATCATCACCTATCATGAAATAAATCATCACAAAGCATAAAGATGCCAAACGCTTACCCTTCAATTGGTAAGACTATCACCGGTATATACAACAACAATAACAACAACTAAGATCAACAACTACCAAGTATATACAACACCAACAAAAACACATGATATCAATACAATCATGAATAAACAGCAGGAAGATAACATACAAGCTTCATTCCACGTTCAACCTGTCAGAACAATCCTATACTCATTCATCCACCATTCCCATAACTCTCATTGTTCACAAATTGGAAAAACGGCTCTTTTCAAAATAAAATCCATTAATTATAATTTTCTTCATTTTATAAAAATCAACCTATGAACACACTAATTATCATAAACAGACTCAAAACCAAAACATGATGTTCTCAAAAATCATGCACACAATCAACAGCATAAACATGCCTTCCCTTCACACAATCCTGACACAGTTAAATGTCACAGACACACCACTGTACATATCAAGTACGCATTGAATAACAACCGCTCAAATCAAAATTTCGACACATTTTCAAAATAATTTCAAGTTATAGGAAATCTCTTTATTTTATAAAATAGAGCATTAAATTTAAGAAACAACGTCCAAAACGGCGCTCAAAACGGACTTACGGTTTGAAAGTTATGAATTTTCAAAGTTTGGAATTTTTCAAAAAGTTACAGTGGAACCCGGTTCCTCCATATGCAGGAACCGGTTCCTGCGAAGTCTGAAAACACGCCCCCTGGAAAAATGTATGGGAACCCGGTTCCTCCAGGTAGGGAAACCGGTTCCCAGAGAAAAATCTCATTTTCTTTGGAAAAATTACACGTGGAACCCGGTTCCTCCATATGCAGGAACCGGTTCCTACGACTCACAGAGCCAAAAATGCAGTTTGACAGCAACAGTTTTCCAAAACCAATTTTCATTCTTTCTAAAACATACCCATATAATCCAATACCAGAAAATCACTTAATCAACACCATTAACATGCAATATAACATGTCTTATTCATCATTATAGACCCTATATCATACGAACCAATGAATTCCCTACAATCCGACACAATAGAGACAATTCTACGGAAACCTAGAATTTCTAAACCGGGATTTCCTAACATGCTATGATCTATACGGTCGAATTCAAAGCCGATAATACACAATAATTAATCGAAATCACCCCTTACCTTATGGGTTCTTCGACTTCCAACACGAAATGACTTTTTCTCCTTCCTTTCCTCTTCTCAATTTCACGTACTGTGAGTTTCTCCAAAAGTGATTCCTTTTTCTCTTTTTCCTTCTTTTATTCCTTTTATTATTCTAATAAAATAAAATAAAGTAATTAATGTGAGTAGAGCCTTTTACTCCTCACACCCTCACTTTACCCTTCACACCACCAATAATTCCACTTCCATATAATTTAATTGATTTCCAATAATCTAAAATATTAAATATTACATTCCTAATTAAATTAATAATTAAAAATCATAATTATTTAATAATCGAATTATTTGGGGTGTCACAGAGGGCACTTAGTCGAGAGGTTCATGGCCACCGGTAGTACAGAAAGCTTGTATCTTTTGGCGTATAATACTATTCCTACAGGGTTAGATTTTCATTCTAAGTTTATTCTAATCTTTGTTTCTTTTGCGTAGAAAATTTCAATATAAATGTTTGTTTTAATCTAAGTGAGATTGTTCTAAATATTCGCGTATATTTATATATTTAATTATTTCTGTGAGATTGTTTTAAATATATGTTTTTATTTTGTTAGATCAATACAAGTATTCTGAAGTCAAAGAAAAGCTCGAGTACAACGGTATAAATCCAACAACATTACATGGATCAAAGTGCAGGTACATTAATTTTCACAATTTTGCTTATAATAGTGAATTTTTTTTTTGGAATAACCACTTTAAAAAAAAAATACAAAAATAACCAACTTTTGAAAAAATTTACGCAAATAACCAAGTTTCAGGACAAAAATACAAGCAGGAGCCATTTCGGATGGCTCCTGCACTGAAAATCAGGAGCAGGAGCCAAGGGAGATGGCGACTCCCTTCAAATTTTGACCTAAAAGCCATCTCAGATGGCGCCTTAGTGTAAAACACAAGGCAAAAGCCATCTGAGATGGCGCCTCAGTGTTATTTAAAAAAAAAAAAAATCAATTTTTTTTTATAAATACACACCCATCTCTCCTTCATTTTTCACATTTGTTCAACTTCTCATCTCATATTCTCTCTTATATTCTCTCTTATTCTCTGTTACTCTCTCTTTTTTTCTACCATGACATCTCCATACATCCATACCAGAGATGGATACGTTGTTTTCTCGACCTCAAAACCTCCAATGAAAATGAAATTTTGGCACATATTTACCATGGTCAAACTGAAAAAAGAGTTGATGCGTTGGTTAGAGGGAGAAATTGAAGATGGTGATGAAATTAGAAGGATTCAGAGGAAGCGAACAACCATGAACTTCAAGGTCAACCTCGAATTTGGTTGGAGGAAGTCAAAGCAGACGTCGGCGTTATTGCGATGATGTATGGTTCCGATGAGATTGTTTTGACGGTTGTAGTGTCTTAAATAAATTTTTGTGTTGTTGATGCGTCATAGTTCATGTTGTCGTTTCTTTTAATCGTGTAGTTTTTAATTTTGTTGTCTCCGTATTGGTGTTTGTAATAAATGTGAATTAATGGAAAGAAGAAGATTTGTTACAATATTAAAAGTGCAGATAAATGAAATACAAATTTTAGGATGTTGAGGTTGTAGCACGTTGGGGACAATTTTTTCGATTGTGTCCGGATTGACGACATAGACCACACTTTCTTTCTAGTTTATCAACGTCGTCCATTTTAGTTGTTATACATTTGCTCTTGGGACGACCCTTTTTATTTCTCCGCATTTGACTGTTATGCCAAACTACTTCCCTTCAGACAGCCAACAATGCTTTTACTCTTGGTTCAAGGCATTGTTGTACGTTGAGCAAGGTCTGAGACTTGTAAATTGGAGAAAGAAGTACTAGTGCATCCTGATGAACATGTGCACACGCCGCAATGACATGAGAGCAGGGCATTCGAAAGGCCTGAAATTTTCCACAGTCGCACCACCGAGATGGTAGTTTAACCCTGTACTCTTGTCTAGGCAAACCCTCATTGTGGTCGATTATCTCTTTGACAATGAAGTTATGGTTATGTCGGTTGAATCTTGTAACAAGATGAGTGCTAGCTTTGGCACTCTCGGCCTTAATAAATTTCAGGCAGCTTTCACTCCACACTTGTCCGGATTGTACCACCGCGTTCCACTTTTCACCTCTCTCTGCAAACAAGGAGGCCATTCTAAAATATGTTGTACTAACCAACGCAGTTATTGGGAGTGCTCTTATGCCTTTGAAGACGCCGTTCATTGATTCGACTAGATTTGTTGTCATGTGGCCCCAACGCACTCCATTGTCGTATGACCGTGTCCACTTTTCCACCTGCAGATTATCAACCCACGCACCTGCATCTGGGTTTTCCAATCTGATCTGACTGCGATAATATGTAAAACCTGGTTGTGTTAGCGCGTATGCTGCATTCATAACAGTTTTCCAAAGACGATTATCTTTGATCTCGCGCATGAAGTTTTGAACGATGTGTCTTGCGCAATAAACATGTGTAGACGGTGGGTCGTGCCAACCGTTGGCGGGATTGTTGTACGCACTCTCAATTGAGGCATGTCTGTCAGAAATTAGACAAAGATCACGTTGTGGTGCTACGTGTGTTCGAAGATGCTTTAGGAAGAAACTCCAAGTTGCTCCTGCCTCTACAAGAGCATAGGCGATTGGGAACACGTTATTGTTGCCATCCTGTGCCACGACCATCAGTAGGGTGCCCTTGTATTTCTCGTACAACCATGTTCCATCTATCTGTATGATAGGTTTGCAGTGTGCAAACCCAGTGATGCAAGGTCGAAAAGCCCAGAAAAGTCTACTGAATATACCATGTCCACTGACACAGGTACCATCTTGGGAAAACGCCAGCGTCGTCTCCAGAGCATAAACTGTTCCAGGAGCATACGTTCGCAGTGCATTCATGTAGCGAGGTAACTCTTTGTACGAACCCTCCCAATTTCTGTAGATTTGCTCGATAGCCTTGTTTTTTGCCAACCAGGACTTTCTATACGAGGGGGTATAGTTGTATGTTGTAGTGATGTGGGATATTATTGTTTTCACCTTCAATGAAGGATCGCAGCTAACAAGAGGTAAGATTTCTTGACAAATGAGATCATGACTCAATTTCCGTGATCCGTGATTGTGTGGAATTAACACAAGTGTGTTCCGTCATAGAACCTATCACCCAGAATCACTACGCAATCTATACGATGCAGTTAGATGGAAGTTACACTCAGGGTGAGTACAGATGATTTTGTATCTCTCTGCTTGCTCGATCCACATGAAAGTCATAGTTGTTTATCATGTGGAACTTTTTTATTGCTCGGACGCAATCTTCTTTTGAACGAAATTTGTCTTTGACTTTTAAATTTGCATCGATCGCACTTGGGTTGTAGAATATATCGGATGAATGGTCATCGTGGACATGTTCGAGGTGGTCGTACGGAGGTGGTGTGAAGATCGATATGGAGGCGGTTGCTTTCCCTCGCCTCGATTCTTCATTTACCATGATGTTGAACTGCGTCTCCTCTGCTTCCTCTTCTTTGTCAGCAACATCCACCTCAGCTTGTTCCTCCTCCGTAGGATCAACCCTCTGTGTCCTGGAACACGACGTACAACTGAATCGAGTCGTACCCATAATATTCATGATTACAAAACATGTTTTGCAGATCTTCGTCGTCTTCAACAGCTACCTGGTAAAATGTTACTTGGTTCTCACCAGTAAAAACAGGATGTTGGTAGAAAATGTTTGACGTCGGACCTCGACGAAGTTTGTTCTCGAGTCTTTTTTTGAAATACGAAAAATTTGCATTGCTATTTAGACAAAATTGGAAATTTTCAGTGTTTCTGAACAAAAAACCGGATACCTCACTGTTGTATGTCTCGCCATTGAAACTTACAGTGATAACATATTGTGGTACAGATGATATTTCGATCAGGGTTTGAGTGTTTGAAATTAGGGTTTTTGATTTGATTAGGGTTTCTGATTTTAGTGTTGGAAATTAGGGTTTTATAATTGAAAAAAAAATCACATGCAGTCTAGGGTGGCTAGGGGACAGACCTATTTATCACTAGGTCTGTAAAAAGCCAAGTTGAATGGCTCCTATGTGTAAAACACAAGGGAGGCGCCATCTCCTTTGGCTTTTTGCAGGCCTAGTCATAAATAGGTCTGCCACGTAGCTGACACACTAGCCTGCATGCATGCAACCTGCCACCTAGCTGAACCTAGCTGCCACCTAGCTTGGCACAAGCCATCTAGGATGGCGCCTTAGTGCAAATTTAAAGGGGAGAAGCCATCCCACTTGGCTCCTCCTTGACAAGTGTCATCCATGCATGCAAGGCCCCAACCACCTCATTTATTCCTCTCTTCTTGAATCACCTATAAATATGGCTTCTCATTTGTGTTTTTTCCATCACCACTCTTCACTCCTCCTCTATCTCTAATACAATTCTCTCTTTCTCAAATCAGTAGTAGAAATTTCAATCATGAGTCTCTTGACGTTAGGAGAATCGCACCGAGGAACAAGGGCGAACATTGCAAGCTATGTAAGTATCCTTTCATTTTTTTGTTTTCATTCTTTTTCTTGAATTTTTTTTTGTTATATTCTTTTTTTATTACATTTTAAATATTATTTACACTTTCTTACACAATTTATTTTCACATTATCTATAGGACACGAAAAAATTTAGATGTCGCTCACATCACTATGTTGTTCCCGATCCGTTCATCGTTCCATACCTTGAACATGCCGGTTTTGGAGAGGTTATTAAAATCTCCAACTACACGATCGATTCAAAGTTCATTCTTGCATTGTGTGAAAGGTGGAGATCCGAGACACATACATTTCATCTACCTATAGGTGAGTGTACCGTCACACTAGAGGACGTGTACATGTTGATGGGTCTTCCTATCGATGGCAAGGCAGTGAATGGTCCGGTACAAAAACCTAACAATATTTGCGAGGAGTTGTTGGGTAAAGATATGGTCGAAGGTCCTACCGCAAGAGGCCAAGGTATATTTCTTTCAACTCTTAGAGAGTATTATTATTCTCTTGTTTTGGATGAAAATTCCACCGAAGAACAAAAAATAATAAAAACTAAAAACTACATTATGTTAATGTTTGGTAGTTTTTTATTCCCCGAAAGTACCGGGAATAGTGTCAATTTTATGTATTTGAATTTACTTAGAGATGTCAGTAAGATAGGAAGATATAGTTGGAGTTCCGCTGTTCTTGCCCAGCTATACTCCTCGTTGTGTAAAAATTGTATGAAAGACACATCAACTTTCAATGGATGTGATTTCTTACTTCAAACATGGGGTTGGTGGAGAATGCAATCACTCAATCCCGTCAACGATCTACCGTTCACTTTTCCCTACGCAACAAAGTGAGTACATTCTTTATTTATTAAATTTTATTTATATCTTTCACATATATAAAACCCTAATATATTAAATGTTAATTCATTTAGGTTTAGCGTAGTGGGCATGGATTATGGAAAGAATCCGAGACACAATGTTCTCCTATACCGTAATCTAATAGACCACCTTGGACCAACCGATGTACGTCATTTCTATTAACTCCAAATTATTTTAAATTTAACGTATATTATTTTTATCATTATTATTAATCTCTATTATTTTTTTCAACAGTTTACATGGAGACCGTACTTGGGTTTGGACCATGTACCAAATGATGAAGATGCAGAGGTTTGGACCGCGAAGACTGCAATTATACGGTTCAACATTGTGGAGATGCACCACAGCAACCGTGTGAAGATGCAGTTTGGTATGTTCCAAGACATACCCCGCGATCCGATATGCTTGGATCCTTGGCATCTAAAAAGGGTCGATGCCCAATGGGGACTCAACAATTGGAGGAATTTTGCCAGGGAGTATTGTAGGATGTGGAAAAACCGAGCAGACCATATCTTACAATTTCCCGTTTATGAAGATGACGAGATTATGCAACACTCTCGTCAGTACATTGCTTGGTACCAGACAGTCACAGTTCCAGATATGCATGTTTCCCAACCTCGCTATTTGGTCGACCCTCGCACCCAGTGGGGGAAACCTCCAGAGTCACAACAACAACGAAGACAACGCTACCGCCAACAACAACCTCAACAACAATACCAACAACAATCCCAACACTACCAACAACAACAAGAACCACCCCAACACTACCAACAACCATCCCAACAACACTACCAACAACCACCCCAACACTACCAACAACCACCCCAACAACACTACCAACAACCACCCCAACAACACTACCAACAACCATCAACTTCCCGCCAATCAACCCGACGACGTAGAACCACCACCACTCAATCCCAACCCCAACCCCAACAACAACCTCATCACCCACCCACCCAATACTCACATATGCCACACACCCAAGTTCAATACACCGAACAAAGGGCATATGTCCAATCCCCCTATATGGGTCCATCTACATCTCACCTCACCCCAGACCCTGGCTTCCCTGAAGAATATTCCCCAACCAACCCAACATTCCACCAACCATCGTCGTACCAAACCCCCCGCCATTCATATGGGTACGAGACTCCTAACACCCAATTTCCTTTTTACCCCACACATTCACAATCCACATATACAGATGAGGACTGCTATAGTCCTCAAATGGACCCTAACCCCCAACCGCAACGACCAAGCTTCGAGAACATGGGGACACGTTTATACAAAACTAGTGCAACAAGCAATGTAAATCTTGAGGCATTCATGGATCCTGATCTCATTCACTACGGGTAGCCATCAACCCATGATCAGGTCCCATCGACCCAACAACAACCGGATCCAGAACCTCACATCAGACGAGTTAGGAGAGGACGCACATGTGGAACCGGTGGTCATCTACGAGTCCCGGGTCGCCATGAATGAACTTATGTAATCGCTTTTTGCTGTAATCAAAATTTATAATACAAGATTTATTTCACAAAATTGTCGTGCACTTTAATTTAAATTGAAATTTTTTTTTTTTTTTTTAAAAAAATGCACTAAGGCGCCATCTCAGATGGCTTTTCCTTTGTGTTTTACACATAGGAGCCATCTGAGATGGCTTTTAGGTCAAAAAATGAAGGGAGGCGCCATCTCCCTTGGCTCCTGCTCCTGATTTTCAGTGCAGGAGCCATCCGAAATGGCTCCTCTGCTTGTATTTTTGTCCTGAAACTTGGTTATTTGCGTAAATTTTTTCAAAAGTTGGTTATTTTTGTATTTTTTTAAAAAAAATTGGTTATTCCAAAAAAAAAAAATCTATAATAGTGATGTTACTTGATAAAACAAGACAACTATACATTCTTATTTGTTTTCTATGTAGTGTGTTCAACAGCAAAACGGTATATTGTGGATACTTCGTTTTGAGATTTATCAAAAGAAATTCTTCAAATGAATCAAATAGAGATTCCAATCACGGTATGGATTTATAACTTAGGATTTGTTTTATTATTTATCGGATATTTCATATAATTTATTACTTTTAACTAAATCATGCATATTATGTTTTGTTATGTAGTACTTCGATGAATACAAGTGCACATATTACACGAAACTTCAGTTGAAAGAAATCAAAGAGGAATTGTGTCAATATTTTATGGCAAAATACCCTTTTTAGTCCTTTAAGTATACCTCGGTGTCCATTCTGGTCCCTTATCTTTAAAAAGCTCCAAAGCGGTTCTTTAATTGTTAAAAAATGTCCACGTTAGTCCTTTCCGTCCATTTTTTACTAACGACGTTAATATTTGCCAGGTCGCATCCGATATGACAATCTATTTATACGCATGGCATGCTCATCATCAATGGTCATCAAAATTCTTAAAGGGTTAATACCTATTTTCACCCCTGACATATGGGGTGTATTTGAAAAATCCCCCTGCCAAAAAAAAAGTTCCAATAATTACCTTGACAAATTTTAAAAGTTTCATTTTTTACCTTTAGGAGGCCACAACACCAAAAAGGCTGATGTGGCTTATTTTTTTGTTAAATTTGTAATTTTTTGTTATTCCACGTCACATAAGTCCCATTAAAATGACCAGAATGCCCTTCAACAATAGTCTCACTACCTCCTCTATAATACATATGGCCGTCTTGCACAAAGTTTCCCCATGATGAAACACTAAATGAAACACACCCATTTCCTTGAGATGAAGCTGTGTTGCTGCGACCACTTTGCATAAGGGCATTCTGGTCATTTTAATGGGACTTATGTGACGTGGAATAACAAAAAATTACAAATTTTTTTAAAAAAAGCCACATCAACCTTTTTGGTGATATGGCCTCCGAAAGGTAAAAAATGAAACTTTTAAAATTTGTCAAGGTAATTATTGGAACTTTTTTTTTTGCAGGGGGATTTTTCAAATACACCCCATATGTCAGGGGTGAGAATAGGTATTAACCCATTCTTAAAATATTCCAAAGATTTGTCTTTAGACAAGATTCGAACCAAGGACAACGTTAATATTTGTCAGGTGGCATCCGATATGGTAATCTATTTGTATGCATGGCATGCTCATCATCAATGGTCGTCAAAATTCTTAAAGATTCAAAGCATTTAACCCCAAGACCATTTAACTCTTGTTGATTTATTTTATAAATGATACATATATTTATGTGAAAACTATAAAATGCAATTATATGTAAATAAAACGTTATATATTTAGTTTTGTATCCAAAAAACATTATTTAGTTATATAATATTTATATTTAAAAATGCTAATATTTAATTATATTAATATTTACTTTTCATGAATATGATTAATATATAATTTTGTTATTATTATATGGGAAAATATATGGTTATTATTATGTTTATTAATATGATTATATTAATATTTATATTAATACTTACTTTTCATAATTATGATTAATATAGAATTTTGTTATTATTATGTTGAAAAATATATGATTATTATTATGTGGGAAAATATATGGTTATTATTATTGTTTATTAATATGATTATATTAATATTTATATTAATACTTACTTTTTATAATTATGATTAATATTGAATTTTGTTATTATTATGTGGAAAAATATATGACTATTATTATGTGGAAAAATATATGGTTATTATTATGTTTATTAATATGATTATATTAATATTTACTTTTCATAATTATGATTAATATATAATTTTGTTATTATTATGTGGAAAAATATATGATTATTATTATTATGTGGAAAAATATATGGTTATTATTATGTTTATTAATATGATTATATTAATATTCATATTAATATTTATTTTTCATAATTATGATTAATATATAATTTTGTTATTATTATGTGGGAAAATAAATGACTATTATTATGTGGGAAAATATATGGTTATTATTATGTTTATTAATATGATTATAATATTAATATTAATATTTACTTTTCATAATTATGATTAATATATAATTTTGTTATTATTATGTGGGAAAATATATGATTATTATTATGTGGAAAAATATATGATTATTATTATGTTTATTAATATGATTATATTAATATTATATTAATATATTTATGATAATATTATCAAAAAAACTAATATGATTATTATTATGTTTATTAATAACCCAGATTGAAGAATTCAATTGAAGAATTTAATTATATTTAATGTGTGAAATTTATCAGAAAATGTTGAGTGAACTAGTGGTAGGACCAAAAAGGGTATTTTGCCATATTTTATTGAGCAAATAATCATATAAGGTATGAATACATTATTGTGTGAAAGTGTTATGAATACATTATTGTGTGAATACATTATTAACCGTGTTATTATGTTCATACCTTGCAGGACCAGGACCCCCGCTCGTCGGATTTTGGCAATTTTGAACTGATTTTATTAATTAGGGTTGATTTAGTTGTTGTTAGGGCTGATTTTGTTATTGTTAGGGATGACTTTGTAAGACCTATTTTAGTTGTGTTAGAAATATATGAATTGAATTATAAAGGTGTATATATATTTTGGATTACAATGATATATAATGTAATGGTATTATAATTATTATTATTCTTTTTTTGTATATAATCGCTTCTTTGTTAAAATAATGGGATTACGATTGTAAATTATAGGTTTATGGGATTACAATTGTAAATTACAGGTTTATGAAATAATGCTGCCAAAAATGCAGGTTTATGAATTAGAAAATTTTTAGCTTTATTAAAAACACCAAAGAAAGCGCTTTTCCATGAAAAGCGCTGCCTTAGGCCTATCTTTGAAAGCGCTTTTTAAGAAAAAAAACGTTGCCTAAAGGTATACAAAAAGCAGCGCTTTTGAAAGCATTATCTTATGTATACCTTAGGCAGCGTTTTTTCTTAAAAAGCGCTTTCTAAAGTAGGCCTAAGGCAGCGCTTTCCTTGAAAAAACGTTGCCTAAAGATGCCTACAGAAAGCATAAAAGGCATTCTAATGTAGGCCTAAGAAAGCGCTTTTCCAGAAAAAAGCTCTACTAAAGGCCTACTTTAGAAATCGCTTTATAGGAAAAAGCGCTGCCTTAGGCCTACTTTAGACAGCGCTTTTGCCTAAACAAAAAGCGCTGCTAAAACCTATAGCAACGCCACCTACGACAACGCTTTTAAAGGCAAAAAAAGTGCTTTCGTAGGTCTTTTTGGCGTAGTGAACTTTTCACCTCTCCAAAACTGCACGACAGAAAGTTTTTAGTATAATACATTTGCACACATGCAAAACCATCTATCACATATCCAAACTGCACAATCCTACCACACTCCCACCTCTCCAAAATACACACTCATATGAAGATGGCATTGGCCATAAAAGAACTCATTTGTGGACTCTACAAAGGCAAAATGTCTCTGAAACCTAATCATATGAGTGTATGTAGGCATAAAAACTAAACACCCAAATCCCATTTGTGCAAATATTTCCCTCCTCCACTCATCTCTTTGTCCGAAGGCCACAACAACTCGACTATTAGCTAGAAAATGCCTCATTAATCTTCTTAGAAAGGTCATAGTTATACCAACTACTTATTGATTTGCAAGTTTAACACAATATTTATCGTGCAATACATGCATTAGTTATTTAATTTCTTATATATACAACTTAATTTTCTTAAAGATATAGGGATTTATGATAAGATAAGAAATAATGACTTGAAGCTTCGTTTAGACACTGTTTTATATTTAATACTATGAATAGGAAAATTTATTTTAGATTGCAGCATAATAAGATGTATGTTGTAAAATACGATATCTTTTAACAAAGTATAAACTTGTCTTTTTATGGTCAAGAAACAATTTAGTTTAAAAAAGGAAAAACATGAAAAACAACAATGATTGGTTATAAATGTTATTCTTTACTTTCTCTTAAATCAAGATTATAAGTACACAAGAATAATTAATAACCCTCTCACTCTATATTTGTAGTATGCAATGGTGAAAGACTAGTATGCTATTTATAATAAATCTAACATACTAAACTAATAGGTTTTTTCACAAATACCCATTACAAGCTAACTCAGGGTACAAGCTAACTTAAACAATTGGACATAACAAACAGGTTCAATTCGAAATAGTAACAATCCTAGCATTTTGACACCCACATACTAGAACACACTTCGACTATAGTATGTAGGTCTTGGACACCAACATGTGGACATACTTCGACGTCATGCATAAATTCTGTCGAGCCAGAAGCTACTCTTCGACCCCATAGAGTTTGATCCAATATTTCACAAATCTCCACCTTGGAACAAACTCTATAAAATCAAATAACAAACTAGCTTTCTTCATGCACTTTTATCAACTGAATACAGTAGAAAAACTTGCAACTGGGTAATATCTTGGTGATCATATTAGCCACATTATGATTTGTCGAAACCTTCAACATTTGGACTTCTCCACACTCGACTACCCCTATGAAGAAATGCAACCTCACATCAATGTTCCTGGTTCGCTCATGATAGGCTGAATTCTTCGACAGGTGTATTGCACTTTGACTATCACATTTAACAGAGATAACTTGCCTTTGAACTTTCAGCTCCTTAGCAAAACCTTCAAGCCACAATGCTTCTTTCATAACTCCAGTTAAAGCAATATATTGCACTTCAGTGGTTGATAATGCGACAACCTTATGAAGTGTTGCTTTCAAACTAATAGATGTACCAAATATAGTGAAAACATATCTATAAATAGATTTTCTAGAATCCATACAACCTGCATAATCAGAGTCAACATATCCTTCAATTACTACTTTACTATCTTCACCCAAGGCTCTACCATAAATTAAGACTTTGTACAGAGAACCATTTATGTACCTTATAATCCACTGCATTGCTTGCCAGTGAGCCTTTCTAGGATTCTCCATGTACCTGCTTACAAGACTTACTACATATGATATGTCGAGTCTAGTACAGACCATATCATACATCAAAGAACCTATTAAGTTAGCATATGGGATGATATTCATTAAATCTCTTTCAATCTCAATATTGGGACACTGATATATACTCAGCTTGAATTAAGGATTTTTGGAGTCACAACAGAATTTAAATTCGACATACCAAACTTTTCGAGAATCTTCCGTAGGTATGCCTCTTGAGATAATCATAATTTCGATTGTTTCTTAAGAAACTGTATTAATTTGGATCTTAGGAAAAACTTTTAAGCAAACTAATAATTTTAGGAGTTTTTTAGTGACTTTACACCTAGTATGCATGACATCTTGTCTATTCAAAAGATCATGATATAGTGTGTGGAAGTGCAAGGAGTCAGAGGGCTTGGATGTATTCTCAAGGAGTGGGGATATTTGACTCAGAATCAACTCTACCGAGGGAGTTGATGTTCAGCATGTAGAAGTGTTGGTCTTCTTCATAAAAGCATAAAGTCTTTCATGAATATTCATCAGGTGCAAGTTTCTGTCTTCAATTGGAGCATTGTTTATCAATAACAGGGGGAGTCATGAGTTTATCTGCAGATTGTTGTTGAAATGATACAAATATTGAAGATTTTTCTAAGCTTGTGGAGATCTTATGCCTCTTATGAGGTTGTAATTTCAAACAACATGTTGTGACATTGTGACATTATTGGTGATTTTGACTAGGCATGGTTAGTAATAGCCACGTGAAGCTGGTGGATCAGAAGTTCACATATATTTCTGGTGTTTAATCGTTATGACAAGGAGAATTTATTTTTCTCTTCAGATGTTAAAAAGACTCTTCAGGTCTTTATTATTGAGAGATGTCAGAAATATGATGTTCTCATATCTTTGTGTGTATCACTAAGTCTATGGGAAAGGAGAACACTTAGAATCCTATGGAAGACAGTGTGGATGAAGATGTATTGGTCAATGCTGGCGAAAGAAGACAATGTCTAACTAGATGTCAAGACAATATTCATGACATGTTTCATGTGATACCAACAAGAAAGGGCTGCGACAAGGCTAATAAAACACGTTTTGGAAGGTGTGTTTGACTATGCATGTGCATGTATTGGGACTTATTCTCCCTCGAAAGAAATAATCCAGAGTTATTAAATGCGTTCAATTTTTTTTTTACAGTGCACATTGATTCGGTGGCAATTTTTTCTCCTCAATTAATGTCCCTTTTGACCAACAATGCTTATTCCATTCAAAGATCATTAATCTCAATGTAACTTCTCATCTATTTATAGAGGGTTCTTCTGTCCTTTTTCACGATAAGAGTGTTCATCATCACTATGGGTTTTGTTTGGGTCTGGGTATGTTGTGCCTGGGTTTGGTGGTGTAAAGGCTTCCTTTGCCAAGTTTCGCATAAAAGGGGGCGAAATATGGTGATGCTCATCTGGAGGTTTCCTTTCAGAATTTGTCACAAATATGTTGGATATAATGTCATATCTAATGTCTGCCGAGGTTAAGCTTTGTGACTTGTGATCTGAGTTATGAACATATTTATGAAATGTGTTTTGAGTTACTTGGGGTGATATCTGGATACCACAGGTTGAATGGTGGTTTCTTCTCAAAGGTCTGTTTTTATCCATGGTCCTTTTTTTCCACCATCTAAGAGGAAAATTTATTCCTCTGTGGCAAGAAAGGGTTCTGAGTTGAGGGGGAGTGAAATTTATCATCTTCCTCGTATGGATTGATTGAATTTAGGAATTTCCTTCCTTTTAGCTCAAGGTTTATGTTTGTTGATGCCGAAACTCTTGTTACTGCAATGGAGCTCATTCAAAGTGCTGAAGAGAATGTCAAACAAGATGTCCTGACATCTCATATGACGACTGATTTCATTGTGCTATGTTGCAATGTTCAACAATTATTGTAGACTAATGTTGAAGGACTATAAGTAATGATAATGTTGTAATACTATGCTGTAATTTTTATTTATTTGTTTTAGCCAAAATTTTCCAAAGGGAGGGATTGTAAATTCTCTATTTTTAGAATTGACATTAATTTTTGTAAAACAAATAAGACATCAATATGTTAGATAGGTTATCTAAATTGCTAATAGTAACAGGTTGAGCAAAAAGTCACATCCTATGTTGGGACATGTTGAGTTAAAGAAGTTGCAACATCTGGAACAACATGTCGAATCAGATGTCCTATGAAGAAGCATACGATATCACGCCTGAGATGAAGTTGATTAGTTAATTCTGTTATGATTTAACTTATGCAAAATATTCTGGATATATTACGCAACCCTATGTGGCAATGAATTAAAGGTCATGAAGGATCAAGAAGAATATTTGAAGAATATGAAGTTTCTAAATATGGAGATTATTTAGGAAACATTTGATTGAAGACCTTATTTATAACAGAAGTTACTGTTGGTTTGTAACAATTGATATATTGTGATTAGAAGCCCAAGTCCAGTTGGGAATGGGTTATAAATAGAAGTGTTTGTAACCTAGTATTGGCACCAGTTTAATATGTAGGAGTCTAAGGCTTTGTCAATGTTACCACTCTCTAGGAGAGTTAGTGTAAGTGAGCAACTCGGGTTGTGAGATGGTCACTGTTGTTGCGGTATAGCGACAATCAAAGAGTTGGTAGTATTTATTTTTACCGGGTGATATATACCGGTTAGGTTATATCGTATCGTGTCCACAGAGATTGGTTATTGATTCGTTGTTCGACAATTCTACCGTTAATGAGTTTGGGATTAAAAGCAATGAAAATAAAAGACAAAAAGTAAATGAACAAAAAGTATAAAGGATAGACAGCTTATCCGAAACGAATGTAAACTACCCGTAACAGACTTAAATCTACCACCCATGTCATACTCGGCCTACGATACTCGTCCGTGTCATCACATACCTCTCACAACCTAAGCTATTTCTAACCCCAAATTGAGAATCCTCCCGAATCACCTCGATATCCATTTCTGGCCTATCTCAACAACACAGAAGTCAACTGCGTCACCTCCATACCCATCTCTAGCTTACTTCACCAACACAGAGGCATTAAGATTAGATACTCTATAGTGAATGTCAGCTCTAAACCCATTTGAAGCATTTAGAAACTAACAGATAATCATCCTAGGAAAGAATCTAAGCAATCTATCTCTAGTAAAGCTCAAATCCCTAACATAGAGTAAAAACCTAAGACAATCACCAACACAAATTCGTAAAGCAAACTTTATACAACGTCAAGGGCGACAAATATACATGAGTTATGAGTAGATATACATACAAAACCCAAAAAAAGAGATTACAAAGAGAAGAGAAGAAGAGAAACCAAACATTTCTTGGTTTGTCAACACCAATCGACGAGAGATTCGACTCCGGATCATCCAAATGCAAGTTCCAATGTTGTTTTCTAAGCTCTCTAGACCAAAAAATGATGTTGATGGTGTTGGGACTCAAAAATACCCAAACCATAACCTTAAAATGTGTTTTTAGCCCCTTTTAAAGAATTACGATATCGCGGTAAGCGCGATGTGATGTTCGGAAAAAATCGACATCTTGTTTTGCCATATCTTGAGAACCGTAACTCGAAATTGCGCCCGGTTTGAAGCATTGGAAAGCTTATTCAATTGATTTCTAACCATGAAAAAATATCAATCAAATTGATGATTTTTTATTCTTTATTTGAGCCTTATTCGTTGATGAATTATGCAAAATCGCACTCTTGAAGCTTAGCCTTTGGCCTTTATTACTCAATGCTCCAATTATGAATGAATATCTATAAAAGAGATGAAAAACTATCAAATGATACAATATTTACACAAAAACTCAATTATTCTATTATGTACACATTTATACCAAAAGCGGGGGATTTATTCGAAGAATATCAACAAAAGAACTGATAAGTGCCACTAAACATATATACACAATAACTTAATTTTGGCACTTATCAGTCACTCTGTTCTCCTCGAAGTTATGAAGAAAGATGTAGTATTTTTCTTGGAGGAAGCTTTGAATTAATGCCAAGTTATTGTTCGTAGTTAGGAGAATGTTGTAAATGTGAGAGTTTAACCTTGAGTCTTAGCTAGTTATTGTCATGGAAGTGTTTCTTCATATTTGTTCAAAATAGTTGTCCAATCGTTGTCTGTGATTTTTGAGGGATTGAGGAAGGCCTCATATCTATGGGTGTCTTAGATATAAGTCTATCAAGGGTAGTGATTAAGTGATCAGGTCGTAAACTGGAAGTTTGCTAAGGGTTTACGAATTGATACTATTTTAGTGGACTTATCCCTGACTTGGTATACCCCCATATGTAAGAAGGTTGTTCCGAACTAGGTTAACAATTATGTGTGTTGTTTATTGTTTTTCAGTATTTGTTCTTAATTGTTTATAACTTGTCTTGCTATTTTTGTCAGACCATATGTCTCGACATCCTCATAGGACATCTGGGTTCTATCATACCAAAATTTCACATCATATGAGTCGAAATCTTCTTGAACAACAATTGTGTTTCTATTATCCTTACCTCCATGATTTTTAGGCGTTATGAGCACACTTTTTTGGTATGACCCTATTTTTTACAATGATAGCATTGAATACCATATGTCTCTCCACTGTTAGACTTCACTGACTTTTACCTTTCTTCTTGTCGAACTTACTATCATTTCACAAGAGTTTTCCTTTAACGACCAAATTCTCACCAACCGTCGAGGGTTTATGCTCATTTCGTTCGTTCAATTCCTTTGAATACAAGGCTGATTGAAATTCTTCAAAGGTCAGTGACTCTCTTCCATACAAGAGAGTGTCTTTGAAGTGAGCATGTGTTTTGAGCACAACACACAACAACAACAACAATGCTTAATCTTCATCATCGATCTTCACATCAATATTTTCAAGATCAAGAATCAGATTGTTTAACATATCCAAGTGCTAAATTATCATTTTGTCTTCAATTAACTTGAATGAATACAAATCTTGCTTTAGGTAGATTCGATTTACCAGCGATTTAGTCATGTACAAACTTTCAAGTTTCACCCATAACCCTACCGCCATCGTCTCCTTTGATACCTTTAGAAGAAACTTACCACTAAGGCTTAACAAGATTGTTGTGTGGGCCTTTTCTATCATCGTCATCTTCTTAGATGCAGTTAATGCAGTATTCATGGTTGCCTCTCCTTTCAACGCTTCTAAACAGCTATGTTAAACTAGTAGGGCTTTCATCTTTAAGCGCCACAGACCGAAATCGTTCACTCCGGTGAACTTTTCAATCTCATACTTTGTTGAAGGCATATTCTCCACATTCATCACACTAATTTATTGTGAAACACAATACCTTTTAACAAAGTATAAACTTGCGTCTTTATGATCAAGAAACAATTAGGGTAGAAAAATAGGAAAAACAAGAAGAATAAAAAAGATTGGTTGTAACTACTATTCTTTAATTTCTCTTAAATTAAGATTACAAGTACACAAGAATAACAAATAACCCTCTCACTCTAAATTAGGATTTGCAGTATGTAATGATGAGAGACTAGTATGTTATTCATAATAAACCTAACATACTAAACTAATGGGCTTTTTCACAAATATCCATTACAAACTAACTTAGGGTACATGCTAACTTAAACAATTGGACATAACAAATAGACACAATTTTAAATATTAACAACACTAGCATTTCGACACCCACATACTAGAAAACATTTCGACTATAGTATGTAGGTCTCCGACACCAGCATGTGAACATACTTCGACGACATGCATAAATCCTGTCGAAACAGAAGTTACTTTTCAAATCAATAGAGTTCGATTCAATATCTCACAATATATGTGGTGATGTATGTGATGATGTATGTGGTGACTACATAAATACTTTAGTTTGAAATAGAAATATTCTGTAAACATGCCTTGTATGTGAATTTTATTATTTAACTTGGTGAGTTTGGCTTGAATTATATCTTCGAAGTGAAGATTGTGTCATGCTTCATGAAGATAGGATTATGATGTTAAGTAAAAATTTGTAGAATTCTTGTGATAGTCTATAATATTAAATGGAAACTTGTAATTATGATTTATGTATGACTTCATCAATTTTTACAGATTGTCACACGTTTGAAAGTATCTTGTGGATGCTGACATTGTGTTAATCTTTTCTCCTAGTGTAGGAATTTTTCGTTTTTTTGAAAAGAAAACGCTCAATAATTTGAAACTATAGTCATTGATTTTGCCCCTTTGTGAACGAAAGAATGTTCAGTTACACAATTTTCTCTAGGTATAACCTTAAGTATTAGCTCTCCTTGCTAATATATTCAATAGTTAGTGTCGTGTTGACTAGAGATTACATGAAAATTGTGGCCTGAATTATGTATATTGGAATATGAAATGATTAGAAAAATAAATTTATTTTATGGTGGTTGATTTTCTTCTAATTATTATGTGTTACATAAATAAAGAAAGAAAATTAAAAATTTTAGGATTTTTATTATTGTATTTGATGAGAAGTTGAATCTTTCTCTTACGTATTCTCAGGTGAGATGAGAAACTCAAAACTACGTAGTTCTTAGTAGAAATGAGTTGTGTGTTGGTTGATTTTAGTAAACAATGTTTAGGTCATATATTCTAGCAGTTAAAACATTACTTGTATGCTCGCGTGTTAGAGTCTTAAGTGTTTGTATGTTTTACGGTAGAATGGATAAAATATTATTCGTTTGTGAAAAGTTTTGCGTTCGTGTTAAGGCGGAAAATAAGATTTGATTGGTTGATATTGTTTTTAGGTGGATAAGAAATATTCAAATATTAAGCTCTACAACTAGTATTCAAATATTCTGGAAAGAAAGAGACTTGTGTCCAATTAATTATTTTTCATCCAATTGTATTGTAAAATATGTGAGACAAATAAATTCGCGATTCTTTAAATAAAAGACGAGTATTTGGACAGTAAGCTTTACGGCCAATATCCAAATATTCGAGGAAGAATCAGGCCTACGCCCAATCAATTATTTTCATCCGCGAAAGAAAAAACTAAAATCAATCAATTATTGTGTCTTAGTTTGAAAGACGTGTACTTGAACAATAAACTCTACAACTAGTAATTAGTACTCAAAGAAGGAGAAGACCTACATGCAATCAATCATTTCTAATCTAATTAGTTTGAGAAAATATTTAGTTTGAGAAAATATTTTGACGCTATTGATTGCGCAAGAAAATAATTTGAGGTTGATCAAGTGTTTAATTTTTGCATTTGGCTAAAAAATTATTAATTTAGTAGTGAATTGATTTTGTTGAAAATATATTTGATGTTGATTTTGATTAATTTGAAAGTAATTCTAATTAAAAATAATTTTTGTCATAACTTGAAAACTAACTTGATATTAATCAAATAAATTACTTTTTTAGATATATTGATTTTAATTGTTTTTTTAATTTCCGTACAGGTGTCCCGTAGTCAACGAAGAAGTTAACCCATCAAAAGGTTGTGAGGGAAGCCACATGTCTCGGTGGGGACGGGGAGATATTGAATAAAAGAGGAAAATCCAGACGTGTTGAGATCCTCTAACTTTAAGGAGGAATTCCCTCTGACTTCCCCTCTATCTCACTCTTATTGCATGCATACTCTCATCATATTTCTCTCTCATTTCTTTCTTTTTTTCTCATTTTTTCTTCAAAAAGTTGCCTGAAAGACATACTTGAATCGCTGTCTTTTTTTCTCAAAAGCAGAAGCAGCTTGCAAATACCCTTACAAAACTTCTGTCTACAAGCAAGTTAATACATTTAGCATGTTAAACATTTAGCATGCTTAAGTTTGATGGATGTTAAAATATTGTAGCATGAAAACATACAAGATAATGTGATAAAAGCTAAGTGTATAACAAACTTTATTCCTTTCTTTTATAGTAACTGAGTTTTTTTAAGTTAGTTAAAAACTTACTATATTAGAAACCTGGTAGTTAAAGTTTGTTGGGGGAAATTTATGGCTTGTTGAATAAGCTAGCTATATATTCTTAGGGTACGTCTGAGAGTTGATTATTAGAGAGTTTTAGAGAATAAGATTTTGGAGAGTTGTTTTAATATCTTAAAATGTGTTTGATATTTTTTAAAAATTTTAAAAATAACAAAATTTTAAATGTTAATGTAACATATTATTTTTTAAATTTTTTAAAAATATAACACATTTTAAGATATAAACGCAATCTTTCAAAAATTTTCCTTTTAAAATTCTCCGAAAACAAACTTTTAAACGGACCTTTAATGTCTATGTCATTTTTTATTCAATCTTAATAACACCTTTTTTGACTTTATTGTCAATCTTCTCTTTTATCAATCTTGATCTTTTCTCCTTGATAATTTCAGTGTTCTAATAATTGTCATTATAATTTATGACAGACAAAAATCTTGGTGTAGTAAAGTTGACGTCTTAAATAGAATTCAATTATTAGGAATTAATTTGATTTTCCAAGAAATAATAAAATAATGTCTATATTGATCTTTTTGAAAATTCTTTGATGACTATTCATTTTTTTATAAGTAAGTTTTTTATTTATTAAATTTATTGAATAATTAATGTATTTAGTTTATATTTTATTCAAATATATTATTTATTTAATAAATTTAAAAAAAATAATTTTTTTTTATAAAAAATTAGAAAAAATACGTACCAAAGAAAAATGTTAGTGAATTTCTTAACTCACTCCATAAGGGTGGGATGCATCCTATGAAAACCTAAAATACATTTTACAAAATCGAAAATTTATTTTCAGTTCACACCATTTACGGTAATTTTTGAGTGAAACTGAAAATATATTTTCGGTTCCATACTAAATAATGATTTAATATTAAAAATTTATTCCAAATTTCACTACGCCATAAAAGACCTACGGAAGCAGTTTTTTGGGCTTTAAAAGCGCTTTCGTAGGTGGCGCTGTTATAGGTTTTAGCAGTGCTTTTTGTTTAGGCAAAAGCGCTTTCGTAGGTCTATCTAAGGCAGCGCTTTTTCCTAAAAAGCGCTTTCTTAAGTAGACTTTTAGCAGCGCTTTCTTAGGCCTACTTTAGAATGCATTTTATGCTTTCTGTAGGCACCCTAAGAAAACGCTTTTTCAGTAAAAGCGCTGCCTTAGGTCTACCTATGAAAGCTGCCTTAGGTCTACCTATGAAAGCGCTTTTAAAAGCGCTTTCTTACGTATACCTTAGGTAGCGTTGTTACTCAAAAAGTGCTTTCATAGGTGGCTTAAGGCAACACTTTTACTGAAAAAGCGCTTTCTTAGGGTTTTTACTGAAAAATAAAAAATTTATATAATTTTTAAACCTGCATTTTTTGCAGCATTATTTCATAAACCTGTAATTCATAAACCTGTAATTCATATACCTGTAATTCATAAACCGGTAATTTACAATCCTAATCCCGTTATTTCAACAAAGAGATTATATACAAATACCATTATATACCATTGTTATCCAAAATATATATACACCATTGTAATTCAATTCACATATTTTTAACATTACCAAAATCAGCTATAACAATAACTAAATCAGTCCTAATGTATGAATAAAACACGGCCAATTATATATTCAAGGTCCTGGTCCTGCAAGATATGAACATAATAACATGATCAGTATTGTATTCACACAACAATGTATTCATAACCATTTTCACACAATAATGTATTCATATCTTATAGGATTCTTTGCTCAGTAAATTATTGACACAATTCCTCTTTGAGTTCTTCCAACTGAAGTTTTGTGTAATATGCACACTTGTGTTCATCGAAGTACTACATAACAAAACAAATAATATGCATGATTTAGTTAAAAATAATAAATTATATGAAATATCCGAAAAATAATAAAACAAATCATAAGTTATAAATTCATATCGTGACTAGAATCTCTATTTGATTCATTTGAAGGATTTCTTTGATAAACTTCAAAACGAAGTATCCGCAATCTATGTCGTTTTGTTGTTGAGGACACTACATAGAAAAACAAATAAGAATATATACTTGTCTTATTTTATCAAGTAGCATAAATATTATAAGCAAAATTGTGGAAATTAATATACCTGCACTTTGATCCAATTAATGTTGTTTGATTTAGACCGTGGTACCCGAGCTTCCCTTTGACATCAGAATACTTGTATTGCTCTAACAAAATGAAAATATATATTTAGAACAATGTCACCGAAATAATTAAATATATAAATACACATGAATATTTAGAATAATCTCACTTACGTATCAATCATTAACTTCATATCCGGATAATTTGTCCAATCACCGCCAACCGGATAATTTGTCCAATCACCGTCAACCAAATTTAGATAATAAACCACTTCTTTTATAGGATCGATAGCAACCAACAACCAGTGAGATCTATAAATTAAAACAACAATTTAGATGAAAATTTTCATGGAAAAAATACAAATATTAAAATGAACTTAGAATGAAAATCTAACCCTGTAGGAATAATATTATACGCCAAAAGATACAAGCTTTCTGTATTGGCGGTTGCCATGAATCTCTCGACTAAGTGCTCTCTTACTGACTCCGGTTCCCTAGCAATTGTCGCTCTGCTGACACGGGAGGAAGACACGAAATGGAATCTATTTGACAATTGATTCTCGCGCATCAATTTGTCATATAACGACCTTAAATAAAAACATAATTAATATTAGACTATTTTCATTGAAATGTTTAAAAAAAATATTCAACCAATTAAATAATATATTGATCGGGTTACCGGATGTATGAGTGCATAACACTGACGCCTAATTCTCTATGAAGAAAAATGTGTTCCATGTCCTCTTGTCCAATTGTTTCGGTGTAAGGAAAACCAAAGATACCTACATCCATATCCATTTGACGAATACCACCATTCATCAAATTTGATGTTCCCACTAGTATTTCAAGAGACTGCCGGAATCTAGGCACAAATATTTTGACATGAACCCTTTTCTTGGGTGGTAACCTACCAACTTTCTGGCTCACTTGTTGTGACCCTTGAAAAGGTACCTAAAAATCATATAGACTTAGGTAAACTATAAAGTTATGCAATTTTTTATTTGGATCATATAATTAACACTTTAAACGTACCTCTTTTTGCGATGCAACAGACTCTCTGTGCTGCAAAATCCCTTTATCCTTAGATGCGGGTTTTGTAGGAGTCTAAAATTACCATGTAAAAAAATGAGGTCAGAACTGTCAGTTGAATACTTAAAGATTCATAATGGTTTTCAACATACCTGATCATCTATGAAAATGAGGTCTGATGGCCATGCAACAAAAGATCCTACTACATCTCGCAGCAATGTGGTCTCAGCAAAAATGTCAGGTCCGGTAGCAACGCATCCAGATCTAAAGCAACATCAACCGATACTTTCATGTGTCCATCTAGGAGCGGTCTATGGTGAAGTGAATCTCCCAAAGTGTTATGCACTTTTCCCTTGCCAACTAGCCGATAAGTCGGTGACGATAGGTATAGCTGACAAGATGAAATGCCCTAAACCAATAATAATCATTAGAAGTGACTAAAACAATTATGTAATAATAAACAGATCTATATTGTTCAGTTCACTTCCTTTATAAATTACAATTAAACTTTCTCCAATAGATTATCATCTTAATTACCTCGGGAAATTTATGTTGACAGTTGATACTAGCTTTGTCACTAGTTTCTTTCAACTGTGAACTGCTCTTTTCCGCCATATCTCTCTCTTTATCCTTCTGCAATTCACGAACTTGTGCTTGTAATTCCTGCAATGTTTGCATCACTTCTGCATTGCTAGGATTTTTTTCCAGGGATTCTTATACAAAGATGTTGGAGTCACACCATGATCTTTACCCCTCACCCGACCCAGATACTCAGCAACATTTAGTGCTCGACTAAGTACGCTCCTGGTATCCTGGTCCTCACCTGTGGATACCGATTGCGATAGGGTTTCCTGTAATTCATTTACATATCGAAAATTATTAGTGGAGATAAAAAATTAATTATATATTTATAAACATTTAATATAATTTAATTAAAGACACAATGTTATACTTACACATTCATTATAAACATGTTGAAGATCGAGATTAACAACTCGATCTTTGCCAACACGAGCTTCCTTCCACAACACATGTGCGGTAGTGATGTTTCGTCACTTTTCGTCTCTTCTAACTACGCATTGACACAAATAATAAGATCATCAATTATAACACATTGAGAGGATTAATAAGATCGTAGAATTTATATTTACTTACAATTTTTTCCTGTAAGCGTGCATATCCCAAACGCCCTTTTTTATATGGATATGTGGGTTTTGACGCTCTCTCGCGATTTACAGCACTCACTTTCTTGAAATTCTCGCCTCTTCTTTGGCCTACAAAAGCAACTCATTCTTCAGGTGTA
Source organism: Vicia sativa (assembly GCA_021764765.1). NCBI lineage: Eukaryota > Viridiplantae > Streptophyta > Magnoliopsida > Fabales > Fabaceae > Vicia > Vicia sativa. The sequence continues at coordinate 110,092,493 of CM038792.1, read as the reverse complement.
ATGAAACTCTCATATTTCTTTGGATGTTCTGGATCCTCTTCAAGAAAATTTTCTTCCATATCTTTAAGATAGTTGTTTGTTAAAAAAGTTCTCCACCCTCTGTGTCTTTTTCCGACCAAACCCATTATATACTTTTTGCGGGTATCTTCAATGTTAAAAGACTTCTACAAAAAAACATACGCATAGAGTGTGTTAGTATAATTAATTTAAACACATTATCGTCAAGATAAATCAAATAACAACAACCATATATGGTACCTTTATCTCAGTCCAAATTTTTTCTTTAGCCTCATCCAACTCTCCTCTTTTCCATCTAAGAGTGGTGACCAGAATGTGCATACGAACAAGTGTACTGATGTAGCTTGTCAACTTTGCAGCATTAGACCCAATTAGTTAGTCCTCATTATTCCAAACTACATTATATGTAACTCCTCTATCTCTATCACAGATGATTCCCCTCATAATAGTTATGTCTCGTGTAATATCTTTTTCTGAAGTATTTTCTGGAACATTTGCATCTTGTGAGTTTTCTTGATTACTAGCCATTTGACCTGTAATAAAGAAAAACAAAATAAAATCAAATGACAAATATAAATATCCATAATCATATATACTATAAAGAAAAAAAAAGAAATGACATATATTTAAATTTTATTGAATGATATAGGCTATAATTATATATACTATTACCTTTTTCACTAACGTCTCTTTCTTTTCTTGGTAGGAATATGTTCTACTCATCTCTTTACAACACGGATGGTTGGATTGATCCAAATACCCTCATTATGATCATTTCTAATACATGATTCATTCTCGTTTTGATCATTTCTGGTAAAAGATTCAATGTCAACACCAATATTTCCTTGATCTCCAATGTTTTCATCAATTACTTTGTTAGATAAAATCACTATAGACCATTTCGTACTTGTCGAATCAGTGACATAGAACACTTGTTTAGCTTGAGAGGCTAGAATGAAAGGCTCAAATTTGTACCCCACCCTGTTAAGATCCACTTGCAAAAATCCTAACTTATCCATTCGTATGTGTTTGCGGTAAAAAGTGACGAACGTGAGAATTGAATCGGAATTCGGATCTCAGGCTCAAAATAATTTACTCTTTTGATTTTTTGGTTTTAAAAGATGCCGCGAGCATCAAGCTTTATTTTTTCCAAACAAGAAAATGAGATGGAAAAGAGGAAAGCTGAAATACCTTAAATAAATAATGATATGCGATGCGACTAGCGTGAACTAGACGCAGCGCATTGGGGAGAGTCCTGAGTAAGAGGGTTTGTTACATAAGGGGAAGGTATTAGAACCGTATATATATATATATATATATATATATATATATATATATATATATATATATATATATATATTTATCTATAGCATCTTTTGTATATATGAATATTTTGATATATTAGTGTGTTTTAATTTTCTACTCTGTTCTTGGGAAAGTTTCTCCTTTGGGTTTTAAGAAAGGTAGGTTAGGCAGGGTCCTAAGTTTTGTTATTATTATGCTCGCAAAGATCATTGGGATCCTCTGCATACATATCCCCTAGTGGAAATCAGAGCATCTGTAGCTCGAATCTAAGGGAACTATGGTTTGTTTGGTTTGAGGGAGAAAGAAGTATGCTCGCCAAGGATGAGACCTTGTGCCTACGTATTCTCAAAAGGAGGTTGAGAAAGTCAGAGCAATCGTAGTTCCACTTATGCTAGTGGAAGCAAAGGGTGTTATTAAGAGACAAAGACAAATGTCATCTTAATGAAAAATGTATCTAATCTATTTCATCACATACATTTTTGAAAGGTTGATTGATTAAATCATTCATCGTAAGTATTAGGTGTTTTACTTTAGTGTACAAGCGTTACCACTTACGAGTTAAGAAAGATGTTTGAAAGATGATTGACTCTTTAATTGTAAGCATTGGGTGTTTTTCTTGAGTGTACAAGCGTTACCACTTACAATTAAAAGATGTTTTGTTTGAAAAAGTGTTTGAAAACGTGTTTGATTTGTATGTGATGTTATAGATGAGATACTTCTTCCATAGAGATGATACATGTCTAAATCTCTAGGATAAATTGATTATGTATAGGGGGATGCTTTTAAGAATCTCGTGGGTCCTTGTATTGTAAGCGCAAGAGGAGACATTCTGAGGGTCATCGAGGGTCCTTGTATGAAGCTCAAGAGGAAGCTATAGGGTATGGCTGGCTTTGGCTTTAAGAGTGATTTCACTAGGAAACCATCCTCTTAGGATTCAAGAGTGATTTCACCGGGAAATCATACTCTTAGGGTTCTATCCTAGCGCGGGTGATTCTTTGCATTGGGAGCCCAATAGGAGGTTGTTAAGAGATTTTCAGGTCTCTTTCTTATTTGATGCCCAAGAGAATGCTAAACTCAACGAGGAAGTTCTTTTGAACGAAGTCCAAGAGGAGGCTAACTCAACAGGGGAGTTGTCTTATACGAAGCCTAAGCGGAGGCTAGACTCAACAAGTGAGTTGTCTTATACGAAGCCTAAGCGGAGGCTAAAGGGAACCTAGTTGTTAAATTATTTTTTATGTTATAAATGAACAGTTATTTGAACAAGTATATGATAAAGTGTGTGATGTGTATTCACAAGATTTTATGAAGGAAATATATAAACAAGTGTATAAAAACAAGAAATTAAAGCAAGTGTAACTTGAATATATGTGTGAAAGCAAATATATAAACAAGTGTTTAAACCAAGCGGATAAGCTAGTATACTTGGATATATACAAAGGAGTTGGGACTTACACCTTAAGGGAGGCCCATTGGTTTAAGAGAAGTTTCACCGAGAATAATTCTCCTCTTAATACCAATGGAATCGTTGTATAAACAAGCGGATGGAAAAAAACGAACGAAGTTTGTTATACTTGGATATTTACAAAGATGATTGAATATGTACAAGGAATTGAATATGTACACAAAATGGTGAATATGTACAAGGAAATAAATATGTACATATGAGGGTTGAGACTTACACCATGAGGGAGGTCCATTGGTTTAAGAGAAGTTTTCATCGGGAATAATGCTCATCTTAATACCAATGGAATCGGTGTATAAACCAGTGGATGAAAACAAACGAAGTTTGTTATACTTGAATATTTACAAAGATGATTGGATATGTACAAGGAATTGAATATGTACACAAAAGGGTGGATATGTACAAGGAAATAAATATGTACATAAAAAGGGTTGGGACTTACACCGTGAGGGAGGCCCATGATCAATTTGAAGGAAATTCGAAGAAAAACCTAGTTTGGTTTATCTTCAAATCGAATCGATCATGGAAAAAAGGTGTGTAAGTTTATTGAAATGTTTTTGAAAGATTTGAAAATGATTTTGAAAAGTGAAGTATATTCACAAGAAGTTTTGAAAAAGATTAGGTTTGAAAATTGGAAAGAAAACATTTTTGAAAAGTATTAAAATACTTAAAACGTCTCATTTTTAACCTAATTAAAATATAATCAAAAAGAAAATATTTTTGGATTTTTTTGACATAATCATAAAATAGGATTAAATGACAAGTTTGCAAAAAATCATCTCAAAATGTGAAGTTTTGATTGGTTTTTGGAAATGTTGAAGTTTGTTGAAAATCTTAAGAAAATTAGTGATAAAAAGAAGGTTTTGTTCCTAAGGAGGTTTGAACCCAGGACCCTTGGCTTAGAAGTGAAAAGTTTTACCACTGAGTCATGTGCTTAACTTGTCATTTACACGCCTCTATTTGATTATATTTAAAAACAAGTTTTTGAAAATGTTTAAAAATAGTGAAAATGGAAGGAAATGTGAAAAAAAATGGTCTCAGGGGGATTCAAACCCTGGACCATAGGCAAGACAAAGGACTAAGAGTGTGCTGGCAACCGCTGGGAAAGTAATACATCCGTGAATAAAACAAAAATTATTAAATATATTTTAAAACGAGAATTTGAATTTTCCAGAAATCAGAAAACGCGCGCAACTTCATCTTCAACCTCCAATCTTCAATCAGTCTTATCTCCTTCATTTCTCAATGAATTTGAAAGTTGTAAACATCAAATTTGCTCGTTTTAAGCCCAGGAACACGATAGTGATGATTAATTTCATTTGTTTTTAGCTTAGAATTGTTAATTTTCGCAAGAACACAAAGAACCCTAGTTCTAAGAATTGATCGTGAAATTGTGTATGAACATGGAATTAAGCAATTGATTGAGGGTTATTATTCAGCGATGGTGCAGAAAAAAGATGACATAGCAATTTTTGAACTGGAAAGCAAGAATTAAAAAGTTCAAAGTTCAAGTTCTTACCTCTTCAAGTTGAATTCTGATTCTTCGAAGGAGGTGTTATATGTAACACCCCAATTCTACCCCGATAATTATTATGAAAATTAGAGTTATAAAAATTCTTTTCAACAAACAATTGGAGTATTACAATTCAACTAAAACAACAACACGCTAACACAGATACATAACACCTAAACTCGGATGAAATGAAACAACATGAATCAACTTTATTAATATTAAGCAGCGGAACTACATTAATCAACTTGGATGCCATAGCATATTTTCAACTTAAAACGATTTAAAGTCAAACAATTACTTTTCATATATCAACATAGTTATTCAACAACAAAATCAAAATAGCAAAACAACTAGCGTTCATCCCCCCAAGTGTTACGTATCAGAGCGACAACCTGACTCGAACTAACAGCAACTAAACCTTTGTTCTTCATTACCTGCACGTTATCCACGTAGAGGCAACATCACAACAGAAGGGGTGAGATATCTAACAATCTAATAAATCGTATGATAAATAATATATTAGAATTCAGATAAGGTAAATCAATGCTTCAGTAATTATTCATACAACCAACAAACAACTAAATAATAACAAGAAGACATTTTATTTAATCAACGTAACAACTTAAATCAACACAACCTAATAAAAACATCAACTTATAACAACATCAACTTATAACCACAACAACTTATAACAACGGAAACTTATAGCAACAACGACATAACAACAACAACTCACAACAATAACAACTTATAGCAACAACAACTTATAACAACATCACAATGACAATCAACAAATAACGAATAATACCAACAACTTTAACACGCGACTCAATATGTGACTCAACTATGCAAATGCATGTGGTACCATTTGAGCGAACTCCCAACTTAAAATCATGCCAGGTTATCGAGGCATTCAACAAGGCATAAGCCTTCAACGTGGTGCCATCAAGGCCAAGGCATAAGCCTTCAACTTTCAACGTGGTGCCAATCCAGGCCAACTTAATCATGCAATGTATGCCATGCGACCTCAACTTCAACAACAAATACACAACGATGCAACAACAACAACAACAACATACAACAACAACAACTAGATCAACACTGGTCATTCGACCTACAACTCAAGCATGTCCATAAATTAGAACAATTCAACTTATTCAACATTGACCATAGGCCTACATCTTTATCAACTGCAAAACAACTTATCAACATTGGTCATACGACCTACAACTTCATCAACGTATCAACAACAATAATAGTTTATCAATAGAATTAATACGAGCAAACAACAACCAATTTCATAACAATCTACAACTTTGCAATTTATTAACAACGTCAATACCAACAAACAATAACAATTACTACACCATTTACAACTTCACAATTTATTAACAACATCAATACCACCAAACAACAACAACAATTCAACGGAAACAACACGACACAATTTATCACCTGCAATTATATAACTTATTCTATACTTTTAACTCATAAAAATGTCATAATAATATATAATTATAACTTGACATAATTCTCAATAAATTATAAATCACTCTACCACGATCCCTACAATTCTAAAATAACTCTAAGGTGCTCAAAATTTCTCTAAAGGGTCAAATACCTTTACCTTTAATTCTACAACTTATTAGGTTTAATTTTAAACAACTCGAAAACAATGCTGACAACTCTAGACATGTCAGAATCACCCAAAACCATTAAAGTATGACTCTTAATAACTCAAAACAACTCTGATAATTTTATTGACAATTCTAACAACTCTATTGACAACTTTAATAACTCTAATAGAATCGAAATAATTTAAATTAATCAATTAACCAAATAATCGTCTCTTACTCAAAACTCTTAATTTATCATATTAATAACACTAAAACTATTATAATTATAAAAGCTAATAGTTAAATAGCTAATATTATTCTCATAAACAAAACTTTATGTTATCAATATATTAAAATTGTAAATTAACAATTCTAAGGTTAGACTTTATCAAACATTAACCAATCAAATAAACTAATCTGCAATGTATGAAACATTAACTTAGATTTTAAACACTCTAATATCTGATGCTGTACGTGATACCCTCAATTATCTACCCAATTGTGATGTCTACCAAAACAATTAAATTAATGAAAAGTTACGATACCGTGCATATAAATATATTTGATAAAGTTTCAGTACATACGTGGATAAACATGGTTATACACTACACATATATAAATATTACAACGAAATAATATATACATATTCAACCTACAAAATCAATTTAGCAACTTAAAACTCAAGACAAATTTCATCATATTCAAGAATAATTTCAACACACTGACATCAAATAATTTCTCACCAAATAGAACAATCATAAATACATAGCAAAATTCTCCATTATCCTAATTTCCATATACTACTCATCATACAACTCATTAGAAAGTCGAACCCCACCCTTACCTTAGATTTGGTTTATAACTCCGATCAATTCCTATTTTCAGGTTCAATAGTGCACTTCCGGTATTCTCTCCTAGCCCTTATGCCTCCACTTTCTCTTTGTTTTTCCTTTTCTCCCGTAAACCCTATTTTCTCTTATTTCCTTCCTTTAAATACTCCTTAATATTATACTCTATTATTAATTAATTATTCTACTCCTTTAATAATTCAAATATTATTCTATCATATATTCTATCATTTATTCTATCATTTATTTTATTGACCAATTAAAATTAAATAATATTTCTCATTTTATTTCTCACATTATAATAAAACTCACTAAATATTTTAGTCAATTAATTTCTACTCATAATATTAATTCTCCGACTAAACTGGTTATTCACTTAATCCTATTTTCTTTCTCCCACATACAACCTTTTCCCAAAAATCTTCACTAAACCCTTATAATTCTCCTTTTATATCTCTTATAATTAAATCCAACTTATAATAATAATAATAATAATAATTCTATTATTTCTACTTGGCTTAATTTTCACACCTCATTTCTACTACTTCTAACACCAATTAAATAACTCTATTAATCCACAATTATTTCTAATATTATTTCTAATAATATTCTATAATAAAATTAATTCATCACTAATTAATCCCAACTTCGTATAATTCATTTAATCACCCTAAATCAACTTATCAATTTATTAATGCTCCTTATAATTTTACTGATAAATCCAACTTCGACTAAATTCCAATAAATAATTCCTTATATAGTTTAATTAAATAATTTTCAGGTGTTACATTATAGAGCTAATTTAATGATTGCTACAACACCAATGGACCTTATGGAGTGTGTATGGATGCTTAGCTTGGATTGAAATGGCCTGGATCACTCTGACCAAGTCCAACTGCAGTCACTTGAAGTTAGAATCGAATTTGATGATTCTGAGTTTACAGTGATGAAAATATTGTTTGGATTACTTCTATATTATGTATAGAAGGTGTTTGAAGTGAAAGATTGGAAGATGCACGAGTGAATTGAGAATTTGGAAGTTATGGATCAATATATGCATACATGAGGTTTGGAAGAGGTTTCTGAGTTTGGCTAGTTGTTGGGATAGCTTGAGGATTCCAACAAATTTCTAATGATATTTAGGAAGTGTTTGAAGCCTAAGATTGCTCAGAAATTGCAAGGGTTGGAGTTTTGCCATTTATCCCACTTAGAAACTTGAAACTTGAAAAACAAGAAAGAAAGAAAGAAGGAAAGCTTATTTAGGAATGCTTTGGTGTGATTTTGAATGAAGAAGTGACCTCTATTTATAGGCCAAGAGTTCTGAACGGCAAGGGCAAGATAAGCTTGAAAGGAAATAATGACTTGCCTTAAGGGGTAGGAAAGGGATTTTTGCATTAAATGTACATGGTTAACTTCTTTAACCATGGTTAAAAATATCACTTGATCTAATCCTCTCTCAATCATTCTCATCTGATATTTATCTCTCAAATTCTATCTAATTTGATGACAAGGCTTCTAGAAGGAAGAATTTGTGAAAAATGACCTATAAACTTGAAAAAATGACTTGTAAAATATGGTTATGGAGCTCTAAGTTTCAATCTCAACACCCTAGCTACACAAAGTCTTTTTGCAAGTTTTTGGACATTTTGGAAAGCTTGTAACAAGATCTACAATTTCATGTTTTTAGTTTTTCTTGAATCAAAATGGATCTAGGTGAAAAATGGCCATGAAAGTGATGAAAAACCATGTTTTTAACACTTGAAAATTTTTCTAAGTGTTAGAAAAATTTCAATTTTGACTTTTTCACACTTGAAAATTTTTTATGATCATGATGGATAATTTGAAATGATTTTATGATTGAAAAAAATTTGGATTTGAAAAAGTTGACCAAAAGTCAAAGTTTGACTTTTTTGAACAGTTAAATTTTCATCAGATGATTCAGAATTTGTCTGATGATCAATCATGACTTTTGGAATGTTTTGAACCAATAAATTAGGTCAAGATGTTGCATTGATGATTTTAAGATCAATCTCCAAGCAAATAGGCCATTCATTGAGCAAAAAGTCAATGATTCACTATCCTCGATCAAAACCCTAATTGGTCGATTCAAGGTAGATCATGAGAAAAGTTGGGAATTTGAAGATCAAATGTTGATGATTTATTAAGATAGATTAATTGAGGTGAGTGGGGACTCAAACCCTAATTGATCACATCTCCAACAGATGAAAAATTTGATAAAACCCTAATTTGGCTTTAGGAGCACACACACGATCTATCATGTTCTGAAATTGTTAGTGATGCAATGATGCATATGTGAATGATATGATGTGGTATATTAGGTCAAAAATTAGGGTATGACAGTATGCCATTATTATTTTCAACCCACTTGTAACCAAATATAGGAATCTGAAATTTCTCGTAATCAAACACCCAAATGCGCTCGATAACCCCAGAATATGATAGATTTGCAAATTTCAGGTTTAAGTCCTTCACACTTGATATGTGCATTGCTTCAGCTACCAAGGTGACACCACTATTTTGCATAGTACTTTTATCATCCTGTTCTTTGGTATAAAATGTGTATCCATTAATTGCGTATGCACTATAAGAAAACACAACCAAACATGGATCATATGCTAAACATCTCAACCTTTCTGTTACTGAAGCGGAATCTGAATGATACTTTGAATAAATGTGTTCCTTGTTGCGGCGGTATAGCGGCAAGCAAAGAGTTGGTATTATTTTTACCGGGTGATATATACCGGTTAGGTTATATCTATCGTGTCCACAGAGATTGGTTATTGATTCGTCGTTTGACAATTCTACCGTTAATGAGTTTGGGATTAAAAGAAATGAAAATAAAAGACAAAAAGTAAATGAACAAAAAGTATAAAGGATAGCGACTTGTGGAGCGAATGTAAACTACCCATCACAGACTTAAATCTACCACCCATGTCATATTCGGCCTACGATACTCGTCCGTGTCATCACATACCTCTCACAATCTAAGATATTTCTAACCCAAATTGAGAATCCTCCTAAATCATCTCAATATCCATCCCTGGCATACCTCAACAACAAAGAAGTCAACTGCGTCACCTCCATACTCATTCCTGGCATACTTCACCAACGCAGAGGCATTAAGTTCGGATACTCTATAGTGAATGTCCGCTCTAAACCCATTACTAGCATTCAGAAACTAACAGATAACTATCCCAGGTAAGAATCTAAGCAATCTATTTCTAGCAAAGCTCAAATCCCTAACATAAAGTAAAAACCTAAGATAACTACCAACACGGATTCGTAAAGTAAACTTTATACAACGCCAAGGGAGACAAATATACATGAGTTAGAGTAGATATACATACAAAATCCAACAAAAGAGATTACAAAGAGAAGAGAAGAAGAGGAACCAAACATTTCTTGGTTTGACAACACCAATCGACGAGGGATTCGATTCCGGATCATCAAAATGCAAGCTCCAATGTTGTTTTCCAAGCAAATCTATCAAAAATATGAAGGTGATGGTGTTGGGACTCAAAAATACCCAACCCATAACCTAAAATGTGTTTTAGCCCTTTTAAAGAATTCGATGTCATGAGGGCGCGCTAAGCGTATTCGCGCTAAGCGATCATTATTTTCGACATTTTGTTTTGCCATATCTTGAGAACCGTAGCTCGGAATTGCGCCCGGTTTGAAGCGTTGGAAAGCTTATTCAATGCTCTATCTAACCATGGATAAATATCAAGCTTTAATGATGATTTTTATTCTTTGATTTTGAGCTTTATTCGTTGACGAGATGCCCAAATCGCGCATTTGAAGCCGTGTCTTCGACACTTTATTACTCAATGCTCCAATTATGAATGAATACCTATAAAAGAGATGAAAAACTATCAAATGATACAATATTTACACAAAAACTCAATTATTCTATTATGTACACATTTATACTAAAAGCGGGGGATTTATTCGAAGAATATCAACAAAAGAACGGATAAGTGCCACAAAATATATATACAAAATAACTATATTTTGGCACTTATCATTCCTTAAACCATGGTATAAAACTTCGATTGTGGTCTCTTACAATCCAATTCTCATTTCTATTCGGATTTAAACCTCGAAGAACACCCTTGTGCATTTCAACATACGACTCAACCTTAATCTCATTGTGCAGAACATACAAATGCCCTTGATCCCGTTCGACCCTAGATACATTCACAACTTTATTTCCAATTAGATTCTTACCTTCTTTTTTTCAACAATATAAGATTTGGGGAGTCCAATTGATTGAACATTTGACAGATATTCAGTACAAAACTCAACTGCTTCTTCAACAATGTATCGTTCGGCAATACAACCCTCAGTCGACTTGATTTTTCATATACTTTTAATATTTTCATATAACGTTCAACAGGGTACATCCATCTCATATAAGTTGGTCCGCACAATTGTGTCTCTTTCACAAGATGAACGACAAGATGAACCATTATGTCAAAAAACGAGGGAGGAAAATACATTTCAAGCTCACACAAAGTAACAACTATTTCTTTTTGCAATTTTGGTAAGTTCTCAGGATCGATCACCTTACTGCAAATTGACTTGAAGAAAAAACACAATTTAATTATTGCGCTTCTTACTTTTTCTGGCAGAATAGAACGTATACCTATCGGTAGAAAATGTTCCATTATAACATGGCAATCATGTGTCTTTAAACTCTTTAACTTGAGGTCTTTCATAGACACAAGTCTTCTAATATCTGATGAGTAGCCTTCTGGAGCTTTAACTTCACTTAGGAACTTACACAATATGTTTTCTCCTTTTTAGATAGAGTGTAAACAGTAGGTGGTAGATATGTCCGTCTTCCTTTCTTCACGGGTCCCAATTCAGTTCTTATTCCCATCTGTACCATGTCCTCCCTTACGTTAAGGTCATCCTTAGACTTCCCTTTTATATTGAGTAACGTACCAATAACACTGTCAAATACATTTTTTTTTTCAATATGCATCACATCAAGAAAATGTCTTACGTACAAAGATTTCTAATATGGCAATTCAAAAAAAATCGACCTCTTCTTCCACCCACCTGTGACAACTTTAGGTGCAAAAGGCTTCCCAAACTAAATACTCACATCTTTCACCTTTTCAAAAATTTGATCACCTGTCAATCCAGGCGGAGCTCTACGTTGTTCGGTATCTCCATTGAACGCTTTTCTCCATCCATGATATTGATGTTTAGAAGTTAATAATCTACGATGACCGAGAAATACATTTTTCTCACAAAGTTTCAATCGCGTCGTATCGGTTCCATCTTCACATATAGGACACGCCTTTTTACCTTTAATGCTATACCCGAATATATTTTCGTATGCTGAAAAATTGTTAATTGTTCCAAACAACACCGCCCTCAAGTTTAAACTTTTTTTCCTATACCCATCATAAACCTCCACACCGTTCTCCCATAAAATCTTCAAGTCTTCGATTAAAGGTTCCAAGTATACGTCTATGTCATTTCCTGGTTGTTTAGACCCAAAAATTAACATAGATAACATCATGTACTTACCCTTAATACATAACCACGGAGGTAGGTTATAAATCATAAGAATCACAGGCCATGTGCTATGCGAGATACTTTGAATACCGTGTGGGTTCATTCTATCAGTAGACAATGCCAAGAGAAGGTTTCTTGCTTCTTTTCCAAATGCAGGATAATCATTATCAATTTTCATCCACTGTGGTGAATCTGCTGGATGTCGAAATTTTCCATCAATAATTCTTGCATCTGCATGCCAAGTCAAGTGTCTTGAATCGGTTTCACTACGATACATCCGTCTAAATCTCAAAATTATAGGAAAATACCATAAGACTTTTGTCGGAGACAACTTTTTCTTATATCGAGGGGCACCGCATTTAAGACACTCATTTAACGATGCATAATCGTTTCGAAACAAAACGCAATCTTTTGGACATGCATGTATCTTATCATAGCTCATGCCAATAGAGTACAACATCTTTTTGGCCTCTACGTTAGATTGGGAAAAACATTATCCTCTGGTAGCATATCTTTCATAAGGGCTAATAACTCTGTGAAACTTTTATCCGACCATCCATTGCCCTTCTTTAAGTTGTACAACTTTAATACCGCAAACAATCTTGTGAATTTTGTACAACCATTATACAACAGTTTCTCTACATCGCTTACCAACCTCTCGAACATTTTGGGACAATCATTAAGATCTTCTTCAAGCGCTTCTACAATCTCTTCGACTCGATCATAATCGTATGTATTTGTGCAATTGTTGTTTGAAGCATAGGTCATCTTATCCCCCAATTTAACATTCCCGTTACTTTTCTCGCCATGCATATTCCAACATGTATAACTTTTATCCATTCCATACCGTATTAAATGTGATGCCAACTGAACCGCGTCAACCTGGTTCCCATAACAACAATACAAACAAGGACATGTCATTCGACTGGGGTCTTTGGCGTGCGCAACAGCAAACTTAACAAATTCTGATACCCCATTCTCGTACTCTTTCGACAATCGATTGGAATACATCCATGTCTTATCCATGGTTTTACTAATTAAGCTAAACAAAAACAACTAATTAGGGCACAAAACAATATACTGCGTTTCTGTCAAAACGCAAAGTATACACGAAATGGATCCGTATCCAGAAAATGCAACATATTCACGCAATTTAAGACAAATTCATCACAATACCAGTAATTTGCGGAAGAAATTTACCTCGAATTTATCAAATAGCAACGTCGAGAAGTCAGACTCACGGAAACACAGGGAACGAGCATTGTACATATAAAACAACATCAAGGATAAGTCATAACATATAAAACAATTCAAGAAACTTATATATGAACAATTCAAGAATAAGTTCTAACATATAAAAAAATTCAAGAAACTTATATCAACGCAAACTGAATTCACAATGTCACCATAACCGAAGTCACCGTTCCAAGTTCAAATTAAAAATTCAGTCAAGACGTCACAAAAATTCAGCCATTAGTGTATAGTTACACTAGTAGCCACACTTATATAAATTTCATTTCATGTCTATGCTGATTTTGTAAGGTTCATTCAACATTAAAAAAATATTTTAAAACATAGTAGAGTATGGAACAAACCAACACAGTCCACAAACTCATGCATAAAAATAGTTATATAGCAGGAAATATTCATCTAAAAATTTATCAACTGAAATAATAATCCCTAAAACAGAATGTATAATAAGTTGACCAAACAAACTAAGTATTGAAAATTTCTTATCAATTTCTTATCCGTGAAATACCTCTAAATATAAAGTTTGGAGAGTATTGATAAATTAGAGAGTGTAACGACCCAATTCCTTTTAACAAGTTGACCAAACAAACTAAGTATCCAAAATCAATTCACAGATTTCAACTAAATCATCACAATCTCAACTCAATTTAGGCACTAATAAATTAAAAAGTTTCAACAATCAAACGAAACCAAGCTAATATTCTTCCATGAGTATATCAGTGATTATTTGTAATGAACAATCGAAATTCCCGAACTAACAATTACACCACAAATCACTAAAACACAAAACATTTTCCATTATCTATCAAAAAAATACTGCCAACACAAAAAACCTAACAAATCCAAACAGAGTTCCATTATCAAAAAACCACAATCAAATCAAAAATAATCAAACAAAACTGGGAACTAAATCAACAAAAAGGATGAAAGTGAATATGTTTACCACTTGAAGAAGCTGCAAATGGTGAGGTAGTGACGGAAGCGAGACAATGACAGAGACGGAGACAGAGGTTTCCGGTGAGGCAGCGACAGAGACGGAGACAGAGGTTTTCGGTGAAGGCAGTGACAAAGACGGAGACGACGAGAGACAAAGATGGAGATGACGAGAGACGGAGACGGTGAGAGATAGAGGTTTCTGATTACAGGTGAGAACGATGAAGATGAATAGGGACGGTCGAACGATTTTTGAGAATGAAAGAATGAGAGAGTACAGGTTTTATTAATTTTAATTAAAAAATAATATATGAAAGCGCTTTTAAAAGCGCTTTCTAAAGCCCAAATATAAGAGCGCTTTTTTTCTTTAAAAACGCTTTCGTATCATAGGCCTATAGCAGCGCTTTTAAAAGCGCTTTCTTAAGGCCATCTAAAAGAGCGCTTTTGAAAAGCGCTTTCTAAGGTTAACCTTTAGCAGCGCTTTCTAAGATGAGATCTTTCTAATGCCTTTAGCAGCGCTTTTATATGGTACCCTATGAAAGCGCTTTTTGAAAAGCAATTTTTTTTAAACCTATGAAAGCGCTTTCTCTTAAAAGCGCTTTCGTAGAG
Source organism: Vicia sativa (assembly GCA_021764765.1). NCBI lineage: Eukaryota > Viridiplantae > Streptophyta > Magnoliopsida > Fabales > Fabaceae > Vicia > Vicia sativa. The sequence goes on along the minus strand of CM038792.1, from coordinate 110,077,388 downwards.
GTGCTGCCAAAACTTATTTTTGGCGTGGTGTTTGGTCTCACATACACGTTTTATTCTATCGGTAAAATAAAACAATTTGATTTAACAAAATAAAATCAAACATTAAGATTTAATTTAGACAGATAAAAAATTTACTATATGTTTTGGTCTAAAAATCAAGCATAAATAATTACAGTCTTAAAAATATTGGGAAATTATTAAAGACGGTAAGAATGTTTTGGTCTAACAATCAGACATCAATAATTACAGTCTTCAAAATATTGAGAAATTATTTAAGACTGTAATTATTGATCATGATTTTGCCTGAATTTTAGACCAAAACATACAGGAAATTTTTTACTAAATTAAATCTTAACGTTTGATTTTATTTTGTTAAATCAAATTGTTTTATTTTACTAATAGAATCAATAGAATAAAGTGTGTATATGAGACTGAATTGAGAATAATTTCTCAATATTTGATGAACAACTACATTCTTAAAAATTACACATAGGCTAAAATTGAAAATATATTTTCGGTTCACACCCAATCCTTTTCAATGTAATTTTTAGGGTGCTAACCGAAAGTATATTTTCGATTTTCATAAAAAATTTGGAAATTTCGTCGGAGTAAACAAGAAGGTCATGGAATAGAATGAATTAAAAAATTCACAAATATTAAAAAATTCACAAATATTACATGAATTATGAAAGATATATTAATCCCAAAAAATATATATAATCAGAAATAACTTTCTCTACTATTTCATTCCCGTTATTGTTTTTCAATTTTGTATTTGAGTTGGAGATTTTTTTTAATAAGCAAAACAGATATGTTATGAATAATAAAATATAAATGGGTTGGGTTTGAGTAACTTTGAAAGAATAATAGTTTGTAACTTTGTCTATATCTCCCTCTAAATCAATCACTCTCTCAACAAATAATTCATTTTAATTATTTTTTCACATCTAAATTACACTAAAGTTACCATGTCACCATTATTTCAAAGTCACTCAAACCAAATTTAATATAGAGTATTTTAAGCCAAAAAAACATGATGATGAAATAAAAATAACTTCTTTCTTACTCAAAAATGAAAATAAGTAAAGCATATTACAAAAATCAATTATTCCTAGATCGAAAATTTTGAGTTCGCACACCATTCAAATTCAAACAGTTATTGGTTGGAGTATTTTTTTTTACAATCCTTTGAGTATTCCTTTGTCAACGAATCTAAACATGTCGGCTTATATTTCAACCATGTCTGACAATCATGATATACAATAACACATATACGTACAATTCAATGAACTTAATGAAACAATAACCCAGCTTTTAGCGGTTACTACATCTTAATGAAAAACTTTCAGGTAAGAGGTTTACAGATCCATCTACTTTTTCAAACTCATTGTTTTGTATGATATTAATACCATGCCTCTCACCTACTTAAGCATGCAACTAGCTTATCATAAACTACTAGGTAGTGTAATGTAATTCATCCTCAGAATATTTATATAATTATCTTACTATTTTTATGACGGTAGAACTACATATTGAAGGGTAATTTAGTATTTTTTTATTTATGTATCTTTTATTTTGGTCATTAAATTTATTTTTTAAGATGTAGTGACAATTTATTTTGTGTGTAAATAAATTAGTGGTAGCTGTCATTTATAACAACAATTCGTATTTCTTTCACTCTTTTGGCACCCATTATTCTCTCATTATTTCTATCATCTTTATAAAAACTTCAATGTTAATTGCCTTGGACCCAAAGTTATATAAAAACTTACCTTATATTTTTATAATGATTTTTTTGACTCTTTTTGATGAAAAATCCATAAAATAATTTAAAAATAATTATCAAAAAAAGGGCCTAAAATGGGAAAACGAAAATAGAATTAAAGTTAGTAACAAAAAAATGTCAGTATATGCAAGATTCGAACTCGTGACCTTATATTTGCAAAGCTTACCTCCTTACCAATTGTGTCAAACTTACTTATTCAAAAATAGAAATGCAACTGAAAGTATATGGAGACGAGCAAGTATTTGTCATATTTAAAAATACAAATAATTTGAAATAAATTATTAATTTTAATAAACCAAAAGAAATTTAAAATCAATTTTGACCGTAGCACTGCACTGGGGCGAACAAATTTTGGGATATAACATGTATGATTACAATCAAAAGTTGATATGCAATCTGAACAGGCAAGCAACAGAACATTCAAGGTGAATGTAGAAACAACTGAAACAGAGTGTCTTAGTGCAAAAAGCTCTGAAGGAGATACTAAGTTGTGGCACAAGAGATTGGGGCATCTAAACTATAGAAGCTTAGGGCATATAAGTTCTATGAAGCTTGTACGTGGCATTAGAATATTGTGAAACAGTCATGAGGTATCCATGAAAGCAACAGATTTCCATTTGTATCAGAAGTATCCCCAAGAGCAAAACATGCTCTGGGAGTAGTATATTCTGACGTGTGTGGAGCATTTCCAGAACCTTCACTTGGAGGAAATATGTATTTTGTGTCTTTTGTGGACGAGTTCACAAGAATGATGTGGGTAACACTCATCAAGTTTAAGAATAAGGTGTTTATAGAATTCCAGAAGTTCAAGGTGAAGGCTGAGAATCAAAGTGGTCAGAAGTTAAAGATTCTCAGAACGGATGGTGGAGGTGAGTATAACTCTACAGAATTCTAGGAGTTCTATGATGAGAATGGAATTGAGCATGAGGTTACTGCTCCTTATACTCCTCAACACAATGGTCTTATTGAATGAAGAAATCAAACTTTGCTTGATATGACGAGAAGTATGCTAAAAGAGAATAAGTTTTCTCAAAATTTATGGGGAGAAGATGTTGCTACTACAACATATGTGCTCAATAGGTGTCCAACGCAGAAGTTGAAGGAGATTGTTCCTTTAGAGAAGTGGACTGGAGTAAAGTAAAGTGTTAGTCATCTGAAGGTTTTTGGTTTTGTGTGTTACAAACACGTTCCAGAAGCTAGAAGGAAGAAGTTGGATGACAGAAGCAAAGTGATGTTACTGGTGGGGTACCACATTACAGGTGCATACAAGCTCTATTGCCTAGAAACTAACAAAGTTGAAGTCAGCAGAGACATTATTGTGAAAGAGTCAGAAGCTTGGGATTGGAGAAAGTATCAACCCATTTTTGGTGTAGAGATAACTTCTGAAAATGAGTTAGAAGTTGAAAGTTCTGAAGAAGAGTCAGAGTCAGGAGATGATTCTGAAGATGATGATGAATCTGATTCTGATCCAGATTCTGATGATGATCCAGAATTTGGTGGTGATCATGTACGGAAGGAAAACTCGAGGCGTAGGTTCTGGAGGACAAGCTTCTGAAGATGATCATGGTTTTGAAGGTGGTAATTCTGAAGATAGGGTTTCTGGAAAAGGTCTAGAAGCTAATGTTGTTCCAAGTTCTGGAGAATATTCAGAACAAGTTCAGAGACCACAAAGAATCAGAACTATACCTAGAAGGTTTGCATATTTTGACATGTTGTAAGACACTGAAGTTGACTCAGAAGGAGAAGTCATTCAATGTGTCATGTTAGTAGATTCTGAACCATTGGGTGTAGAAGAAACACTCAAGAAGAAATACTGGATGAATTCCATGAAAGAAGAACTTGAGCTATAGAAAGAAACAAAACTTGGGAATTAACTAAGCTTCCGAAGAAGAAGAAAGCCATCAGCGTCAGATGGGTTTTTAAGGTGAAGGTTAAGCCAAATGGATTAGTTGGTAAGCACAAAGCAAGGCTAGTGGCCAGAGGTTTTCTTCAAAAACCTGGGATAGATTACTTTGAGTTGTTTTCACCTGTAGCTAGACATGAAACAATCAGACTGCTGATTGCTCTAGCTGCAAATAGAAATTGGCCTCTGATGCATTTGAATGTGAAGTCAACATTTCTGAATGGCCCATTACAAGAAGAGGTATACTTGTCACAACCTCCTGGCTTCGTGAAAAAGAATCAGGAAGGGATGGTGTACAAGTTACATAAATCTCTGTATGGACTGAAGCAAGCATCCAGAGCTTGGAATCAGAAGATTGATTCATTTTTCAAGAAGCAAGGGTTTCAGAAGTGTGAGATGGAATATGGAGTTTACGTGCAGCATTTTGGAAGCAATATGATTCTGGTGTGTCTTTATGTTGGTGACATATTGCTTACAGGGACCTGTCCAGAAGAAGATATAATCAAGTTCAAGAAAGTGCTGATGAACGAATTTGAGATGGCGGATCTGGGAAATATGGTATATGTTCTAGGGATGGAGAGTATGTACTCGGAGAAGGGTATCATTTTGCATCAGCTGAAGTATGAACTAGAACTTCTAAAGAAATTTAAGCTGGAGAATTGTAAGGCTGTTGTTACACCGTCAAAAACCAATCATAAATTGAATTCTAACTATGAGGGTGGAGGTGTGTATGCTACGATCTTCAAATAACTGGTTGGTTCTTTGAGGTATTTGTGTAATACCAGACCTGATATTTCCTATGCAGTTGGATTGGTTAGTAGGTTCATAAGTAAACCTAAGTGGTCCCATTATCCAGCTGTTGTCAGAATTCTGAGGTATATCAAGGGAACTCTGAATTTTGGAGTATTATTTCCTTCTGTAAGAAAGGCAGAATCAGAGTTGATGAGTTACTCTGACTCTGAGTGGTGTGGATATAGAGTTGATAGAAGAAGTACTTCTTGATACTTATTCAAGTTTCTAGGAGGTCCTATTTCTTGGAGTTCCAATAAGCAAGTTGTTGTTGCTTTATCAACGTGTGAAGCTGAGTATATTGTAGGCATTGTACCTGCATGTCAAGTTGTGTGGCTTCTGAACTTATTGCAAGGTCTGAAGATTAAAGTAAAGATGCCTCTGAAGCTGATGATTGATAACAAGTCTATAATCAATCTTGTCAGAAACCCTGTGTTGCACGGGAGAAGCAAGCATATTGGGACTAAGTATTATTTCTTGAGAATCCAAGTCCAAAATGGAACATTAGAAGTTGTGCACTGTAGCACCCAAAAGCAGTTGGCAGATGTTCTAACGAATGCAATCAAGACAGATCAATTTCTCCTCTTAAGGGATGGAATTAGTGTTGTTAGTTTTGCATAGAAATATAAATTAAGGGATGATATTGAAGGGTAATTTAGTATTTTCTATTTATGTATATTTTATCTTGGTCATTAAGTTTACCTTTTAGGGCATGTGTGGCAATTTACTTTGTGCATAAATAGACTAGTGATAGCTATCTTTTATAACAACAATCCTTATTTCTTTCACTCTTTTGGTAGCCGTCATTCTCTCATTATTCTCTCATTATTCCTATCATCTTTAATTCTTGTGCACCAACACTACAATTATCACAAACTACAGTAATGGTTCCAATTTAGGAATATTTTATAAGTGGGAAGTCAATTAGTCAGTTTAGCTTAAAATAGTTAGAGTGGTTAGTTCAATTCTGTTACATTTTGGAACTAATTATTGTGATTGCTTAGACTATATAAATGCATATTTGAAACAGTTGCAATTCATCCGATTAGGAAAGCTCTCCTTAGTCTCACTTTTGTGCGTATACTCTGTTGGTGTAAGTCTTAGAAACTAATAATTTTGATATTTATATCGAATTATTTATTAATAATAAAATTTATTTTTTATTATGTTTATTTATTTAAAATAATAAATTCAATAGAATAATTAGCTCATTTAATGAACATTAAATGTGAATTAATCATGAAATTTGATTAAATATAAAGATATTTTAGTTAAAGTATCTATAGTCAAGTTTTACTGTGAAGTGAGATAATATTAAAGTATTGAGACTATTATGTGAATAATTGATGATCACATCTCATGGATTATGGATAAATAGTTATCAAGTCTTTACATATGTGTGAATGATATGAGTAATATTTAAATTGGATTGATCCACCATGAAAATATTATACATAAAATATTAAGCAAATATCATAAGTTATTCACAAGGTGATAGTGGTGTATCCAGCCTTCGACCTGAAACCACTACGGATGTGGAGTTGAGTATTTTATTGACAATGAAATGGTTTCCGTAACAAGAGGACTATAAAGGGGGTTGATGGGTACTCCACAAATTATGATGAGGAACATACAAATTATGATGAGGAACATGAGCAACCTAGATGAAGTTTTTGCATTATGTGTAACATGATATATATCTAAGGGCCCAATATTCAATTGGACAAGGGTGACACGATTTATGTCTTGTGTTCAATATAGATAAGAGGGAAACACTACACCGTACAAGCACATAGACAACGCTTTTGGGCTTTAGGCAGTTAGGCAGCGCTTTTCTTTAACGTAAAAGTGTCGCCTAACATTGCCTTTAGGCAGAGCTTTTTTCCATAAGTTTTTCCTTTAGTCTACATTAGGAAGCACTTTTTTTAGTCAAAAGCGCTGCCTAATGTGGACTTTAGGCAGCGCTTATGGAAAAAAGCGTTGTGTAAAGGAAACGTTAGGGAGCGCTTTTTTAATCAAAAGTGTTGTCTATTGAACCCCTTAGGCAGTGCTTTCTTAAAAGCGTTGCCTAAGGCCTTTTAAAAATTCTTTAATTTTCTATTTTAGGCGGCGCTTTCTTATAAAGCGCTGTCTAAAGTCCTTCTTAGGCAGCGCTTCTAAAAAGCGCTTTTTTTTGTTCTCTTTAGGCAACAATTTTTGATATAAGCGTTGTCTAATGTCAACGAATTTTTTTAAATATTTGACTTATTTTCTCTTACAAAAAGCGCTGCCTATTCTTTCTTTTTCAGAAGGCATATTTTTGGAAATAATCCCATAAACCTGTAATTCAAACCTTATATTTCAACGAGCCTTTATTTCAACAAACAAGCCTTTATGTAAACATAGGCATTATATACCATTATAATCCAAAATATATACACCATTATAATCCAAAATATATACACCATTATATTATAATTCAATACGCATAAACCATTTGATATAACAGAACCAAAATCAGCTCTAACAATAACAAGTGGGTTCGCCAACCTTCAACGAGCGAACGGTCCTGGTCCTGCAAGGTATGAACAGAACAACATGGTCAATTAAACTAACTTGGTTTCCACACAATGAAACCTAATTTTTCATAACACTTTTCAACTTCCAATACCTTATATGAATCTTTTCTCAATAAAGTATTAACATAATTCCTCCTTGATTTCTTCGAATTAATATTTCGTGTAATGAGCACACTTGTATTCATCAAAGTACTACATAACAAAACATAATATGCATCATTTAGTTATAAATAATAAATTATATGAAATTTTCGATAAATATTAAAATAAATCCTAAGTTATAAATCCATACCGTGGTTGGAATCTCTATTCGATTCAAATGAATGATTTCTCACATAAACCTCATAACGAAGTATCCACAATCTATACCATTTCGTTGACGAGCACACTACATAGAAAAACAAATAAGAATATATCGTTGTCTTATTTTATCAAATAGCATCAGTATTATAAGCAAAATTGTGAAAATTAATATACCTCCAATTTGATCCATGTAATGTTGGTTGATCTAGATCGTGATACTCGATCGTCTCTTTGAGATCGGAATACTTGTATTTCTCTAACAAAAACAAAACATATATTTAGAACAATCTCACAGAAATAATTAAATATACAAATACACACGATGTAACACGGTGGGAGAACTGACTTGTTTTTTTTGCGTTTTATCGCAAATGTTGCGGATAGCAAGAGTCGCCACCGACTTTTCTTTTATCCAATTAAGGGAAAAGAAAGGAAAATACCTTCGTTAGATTCTGAGTAAGGGAGGCGGTTATGAAAAGGGAAGGTATTAGAACCCTTTCCATCCGTAGTTATCTACAGGCTCTTAATTGCATAGCTCACTTTATAAATTGCTTTTGTATGTGTGTTTGAAAATGTTTTTGAAAAGGCATTTCACTTTGACTTCGTAATGATTCTCGCTGGAATGTATGTGAAGTGTTTAGAAATGTTTTGTTTTGGAAAAAGGGACTTTGTAATGATTCACGCTGGAATGTATACAAAGTGTTTTGAAAAAGTTTTGAAAAAAAGTGTGAGGTGTAAAAAGTATTTTGATTGAGCAAGCAAACGAAACTTATTTTACCCACTCAGAACGGTCGTTTCCGTGTTATTTTGCTTTCCTTTAGAATAAGGATATCCATACCATTATTTGGTAGGTAATCGTATTCGTTGGATGTAAAGGGACATTCGAAGGGAAATCAGATGGTCATAGAAGGTAACTTGTAGGGATATCCTAGCATATTCGTTGGGACGATCATCACTTTTCGTAGGCAACAATCGAGGGACGAGATCATATATTCGTAGGCAACATCGAGGGTCATCGCGGGACTATGATCTTTAATTCGAAGGGACTATGATGATATGTTTGTAGGAAATTGTGCTAAGATATCCCCACGTTCGAGGGACATGACCATTGTATTCGTAAGGCAACGAGAGAGGATACCCTAAGGGGGGTGCATGTGTTAAAAGTGGGTTGCATTCAAATATTTATCTTGTGATTAATGGTCTAGATTAATTAAGTTAATCTTGCCATACACACCTAATTACTAGCAGTTAATAGGTGCAAAAAATAAATTGCAGAAATTCTGTTGGTGTCCCTTCTAGAACTTCTGGAATTGCTCCTTCTGGAGTTGCTCCTTCTGGAACTTTTGGGATTGTTCCTTCTGGAACTTCTGGGAATCCAGCCGGTTGACCTGCAGTCAAAGACGCTGAAGGGAAGCTTTAGTCATCTTCTCCGGTTGTTCCAAAATCAAACCTGCAGAAATAATGAAAATAAATGCAAACAAAGGGACCCTACCCCCTAAATCGAGGGTTGCGAGTTCAATGGTGGCCTTGGTTTGATCTGAATCAGCCGGGAAACAAGGATACAACGAAGCAGTAGCTTCGTGCCCTAACAATGGTGTATCATGATTCCTGTGTAAAAACTCATGCACGATGGTTCTAAATAATCACAAACATCAACATAAGCATTAATATGTAAATCGAATCAGTTTGAACAACATGAATTGAGAGTTTGAATTTCGTGATTTTTACCAAACTAGTGCAACTTGGTTGGCACGTTCTGGGCACGATCGGGCTTGTGTAAGGCTTGGGATTGCCTCCTGGAAACCTCAGGAAGATGATGGAATGCTTGAAACGCCTTGGGGACGGCTGGAGGATGTGCTTCGTGTTTGCTTTGAAACTTGAAAAAGTGAGAGAAGTTTGTGTAGGGTTTTCTATTACAGCCAATCCTCTCCTTGTGGTCCGATCTAGTTATGTATTTATAGGAGTGTGCATTAGGTCAAACATAATTGGAAAATATATTGCCTTGAATGGGAGAATATTTGATTTGGAATTTTCATCATATCTTGCCTTTTTTGAACAAATCTCCATCAAGTCTCTTGCCAATCTCCATTATTTTGAAATAATTAGATCATTTGGCTTGCTTGGACCTCAAGAATGAGAGAAAATCAATCTTGTATTTAATATTTGATTTTATATCTTTTTATTTTAATTAAATTGGTTTTAAATGAATAAAAATCCAAAATAAATAAAAAGTAAAAGAAAAAAATATGGCCTTGGGCTTGGAGGCTCCAATTCAGATGAGAAGAAAGTTTGAACCAAGAAAAGTTAGGCCCATTTAGAAAAAAATTGATTTTTTTCAAGTATTTTTCTTTATGCACCTCCTCAAAAATGCTCAACTTGCACAACTTGTATCTTGCTCAATTTTTAACATTTTTGGGTGTTCTTGGACTTCTTAGAAAGTTCAATATGTCTTATAAACAGCCCTTTTGGTTTCATCTTCATTGAAGTTTCCATATTCATGAACACTTCTTTGCAAAAAGATGACTTTTTGTTGACTTTTAAAAGGACCTGTAATGTTTTGATCCATAACTTCCAAATGAAGCATTTCTAGCCAAAGCTTGTGAGACATGAAGTTGTAGAGAATTTAATTCCCTTTAAAATGAGCTTTTTTGGAAAAAATTCTGATAAATTATGTGAAAGTTATGCCTGGTCAAAGTTCTGTTGTCTTTTGTTTGAAATACCCTAATTTAGAAACTTTGACTTTTGATCAAATCTTGACTTTTCTTGAGGAATCATGGTCAACCCTTGATCAAATGGTGAATATTACTTCAAAATATTGGTGTTGACCAAAAATTATGAAGTTTGACTATATGTTGACCACAGTTGACTTTCTGTCCAACACAGTTGATTTTCAACCATATGAGCAAGTGGATACGCAATTTTGACTCGTAAATCTTGAAACTTGACATGGTGATCCCTTGAAGCATAGGGTGAGGTATGATGACCACTTAGAGTACTGGAAATCCATCTTGACTTGAGAGGAGAAAAACCCTAGTTTGGATCGATTGCTTAGAAGAGTGTTTGTCTGGTCAACCCTTGTGAAATCTTTGAGTATGGAGTTGTGGATTGTCTTGAGAAATGGGAGGGAAAATTTAGGGGTATAACAGTTGCCCTTGTTCAACATTCTTGTACCGAAAGGGTTAGATTGGTATGCTTGCCTTTCGTGACCTGAAGGTAGAATATGATTGAACACTCGAGTACACCTGAAAATTTGCACTCGTTGTTGTATGGAATGGGATCGTCGGTTGACGATGCGCGTGAATGGGCTTATAGATGCCATTTAGAGAATCTGATGCTGGAGAGGGAGTCGTACGCTAGACTCTGTATTCGTCTTTTTGATGAAAGAGAAATCAGAGATGGGCTTAATATGCCATCCGAGGCGGTTGATAATAAGAGGATCAGAGTAAACCTTCGTCTTAGTTATTTCTGAGATGGATAGTTGTCAACATGCGGATAATTTTCCCGTCTTGTTTCGGGTGTTAATCCATGATCTGTTTCCTGGAAATAATTTGCTTGGTAGTTCAGATAGTTCTCCCGTCTTGTTTCGAGTAATAATCTTCGACGCTCCGTTTTGAAAATAGCTTTCACCTGATTGAGAAATGGATCTTGACAGGATATGGTTAGTCCTATGCAGATTATGATTCCTGCGAGTATATCACAATGTTATTATGATCTATGCACATATTATGACTTGTATGAATAATGTATGAATGTAGATGTTGTGGTATTTCAAAACATATTGATCTTGAAGAAGATAGGCACGTTCTACTGGAGATCTTTGATTTCGCTTGGGGATGAAGTTGTTGAAAACCCTGACTAGGGAATAAGAGATGATTCAGATTCCTCCGATGCACTATCTGACCAAGTTTCGAGTCTGGATATTGCTATTGTTGGGAGAATAATAATGATTGAGAGATACTCTGCTGAGGATGAATATCTTGCGTGTAGACCTTGTTGGAGATGATTATATCGTCCATAGACCCTACTGGGGGAAAATATGATATGGCATAACCTGTTCACTTCTTGGAGACTGATGTAATATGGTGAAGTTGATAGGATCACTGCTCGGGGACTAACGTGATGAAGTTTGAAGATGATGAAGCTGATAGGATCACCGCTCGGGGACTAATGTGATGAATGTAGGGGATCACTGCTCGGGGACTAATGTGATGAATGTAGGGGATCACTGCTCGGGGACTAATGTGATGAAGTTGATAGTACCACTGCTCGGGGACTAACGTGATGAAGTTGAAGCTGATAGGATCACTGCTCGGGGACTAACGTGATAAGGTTTGAAGTGTTGGAACACTGTTGGAGAAGATTAGTACTTCGTCGGAGAAGATTTGTCTTTGTATGGAGAACGATAGCTCTGTGGGGATTGATGATCCTGCGGATGTATTTCTTGCGAAAGTGACTCTGTGGGATGTAATAATGACTTTAGTCGTCATCTCAATTCCTAGAGCTTGTAGTAATTACTATTTCGGTTCGCTTTTCATATGTTTGTGAACAAATGCTTATTGTCAGATGCATATAATCATTCAAAGCAATCATTGGACTTTATGCAATAAAAACAATAAAATCTAGAAAAGAGAAAGCTGCATTAAATTTGAAAAGTGCCCTATAGTCAGGCAATTTGTATACAAAAGACAAATATCCTAGTAAGAGGAAACTGTCGGAATAGTAAAAAGCTATGTGGAAACAATCCCGTCGAGTTTCAACTATGTTATTGCTCATATATTTTTGACTATCTCATCTCCTTGCTGTCAGAAGAAAGTGATTGAACTAATTTGCACCATTCGAATATTGAAGTTGATAGTAGTGTAGTCTGTAAGTAGGTGATCTAGACGAGACATGGTCATACGCTTAAATCCCTAACTTTTGCCTAGACCGCCCTTTCGGGTTTTCAGTCTACCGGGATACCCTTTTTTGCCCAAGCCGCCTTTTAAGGTTTTCGACTTGCCGGGTGTACATTTTTGTATATATATCCTTAACTTTTGCCCAAACCTCTTTGGTTCGTCAGAATGCCCTTATTTTTTCCTAGTTCAATCAACCCAGAGGGTCTCGTTTATGCGTAGTATTTTTTGACTACGTCTGCGTTTACAGGGTGCGGGAAGTCTTCTCCATCCATAGTGTTTAGTATCATAGCTCCGCCAGAAAATACTTCTTTGACTACAAATGGTCCCTCAAAGGTGGGAGTCCATTTTCCCCTAGTATTTTTTATTGAATGCTCTGATCACTCGTTTCTGGTATATTTACCCATGGCAGATGGCTGCGAGCCGTTTTTCATCGATCAAGTTGATCTGGTCAAGGCAAGTCTAGACCCATTCGTCTTTGTCTAACTCTGCGTCCTAGAGTACTCTAGTTGAGGGTATCTGAACCTCGATGGGTAGGACCGCTTTTATACCATATACAAGAGAGAAGGGGGTTGCCCCTGTAGATGTTCGTACTGTGGTGCGATAACCGTGGAGAAAAAAATGGCAAAATCGCATGCCAATCCTTGTAAGTCACTGTCATCTTCTGTATGATCTTTTTGAGATTCTTGTTGGCGGCTTCCACTGTGCCCTTCATTTTTGGCCGATATGGAGAAGAGTTGTGATGTTTAATCTTGAACTGCGTGCAGAGTTCGGTGATCATTTTGTTATTGAGATTGGTACCATTATCTGTGATAATCATTTCGGGGACGCCATACCCATAGATAAGATTATGCTTGATGAATTGAGCCACAACATTCTTGGTAACAGATGCGAACGAGGCTACTTCTACCCATTTGGTAAAGTAATCCATTGCAACAAGGATGAAACGATGTCCATTGGAAGCGGTGGGTTTGATCTCTCCAATCATGTCAATTCCCCACATTGCAAAAGGCCACGGAGCAATCAGAACATTCAATGGAATTGGTGGTATGTGCAGTTTATCTACGTATATCTGGCATTTGTGACAAGATCGCACATGGTGGTAACAATCAGCTTCCATGGTGGACCAATAGTAACCTTCTCTTAAAATCTTCATAGCTATTGTATGTCCACTGGAGTGGGTACCGAATGCGGCTTCGTGTAACTTTTCCATGATCCGATCTGCTTTTTTCTGATCTACACAGCAGAGTAAGCACAAGTCGTGATTATGCTTTTATAAGATGTCGTTGCTGAGAAAGAATTTGGAGGCGAATTTTCTTAAGAACTTCTTATCGTTGACAGATGCCCCTGCGGCATATTCCTGATCCTCGAGATACCTTTTCACTTCGTAGAACCAAGGTTTCTCTCCTGTTCCTCCGGTGTCAAGTTCGCAACAGTAGGATGGTTCGTCTAGTCTTTCAATGATGATTTGGGGAGCTTCGTTGTCCCATATGACCTTGAACATAGATGACATGGTAGATAATGCGTCTTCCAACTGATTCTCTTCTTGTGGGATGTGATCGAAAGTGATTTCTTCAAAGTAAGGGATCAGACTCAACACATGCTCTCGATATGGAATGAGGTTTGGATGCTTTGTATCCCACTCGCCTTTAATCTGAGTGATCACTAATGCTGAGTCTCCGTACACTTGTAAAAATTTGATTCTTAAGTCAATAGCAGCTTTGATACCCATGATGCACGCTTCGTATTCGGCCATTTTGTTGGTGCAATTGAAATAAAGTCTGGCGATGAAAGGTGTGTGTCCGCCTGTAGGAGATGTAATGATGGCGCCAATACCGTTCCCAAGTGCGTTTGAGGATCCATCAAAGACCATGGTCCATCGGGATCCTTGTTTAGGTCCTTCATCTGGTCCAGGTTCTTCGCAATCGGTGACTAACATAATATCCTCATCCAAAAACTCGAAATGCATAGACTGATAGTCATCTATGGCTTGATGAGCCAAATGATTGGCTACTATACTCCCTTTGATCGCTTTCTGAGTAGTATACTCGATGTCAGATTCAGTCAAGATCATTTGCCATCTTGCTATTCTTCCAGAGAGAGCAGGTTTCTCGAATATGTATTTTATCGGATCCATCTTAGAGATCAACAAGGTAGTGTGAGTCAACATATACTATCTTAGTCGGCGAGAAGCCCAAGCCAAAGCGCTGCAAGTTTTCTCAAGTTGTGAGTGTAACGCCCCGTTTTAATTAATATTATATTATATTAATATTTTCGAATTACCGATCGATATTTATTTTGCGACGAGAATATTTATATTAATCAATATATCTGATAATATATTTGGCGATGTTTCGTTCGGTCCGGTTTTTATTCCATTCGGTTTGGTAAAATAATATTCGGGACGATATTTAATTCCCCGGAATTATTTTAATTGATTGAGTTAATAATATTATTAGATATTATTAAGGTATTATTTAATAAAAATAAGTTAGGGGTGTGGGGAGTAATTGATGAGAATTGGGTTTGCACCCTTAAGCTTGCTAGTAGAAAAACCACATTATAAACCATTTTCCTCAATCTTTCCATTTACCACCCAAAGCCAAACTTAGAAGCTTGAGAGAAAAGAGGATTTTGGGAATAAGAAGAAGAAGAAGAAGAAGAAGAAGAAGAAGAAGAAGAAGAAGAAGAGCAAGAACAAGCATGAGGTTGGGATTTTGTTGGAGCATCTTGCAATCAACCAAGCTAGAGGTAAGGGGTTTGATTTTCCACTTCCTATAATTAGGGTTTGATAGGTATATTGTGAATTTGGGATAGAAATTGATGTTGTGGTTTATGAGTTGTGTATGTGATTGTTGGAATAAATTAGGAAAATTGAGTTAGGAGTATTGATCTAGGTGTTCTATTACCATGGCTAGTAGGAATAATTTATAAGAATAGAAATTAAGAAAAACTGTAAAACTGGAAAACTGTAAACAAGAACACTGTGCAAGCATCGAAGAAGAAGAAGATGGAGGCTTTAAATGAAGGGAGGCGCCCACCTCAAGTGAGGGGCGACCGTCCCACATGTTAGGGCGTCCGCCTCATGCCCTTGGAGGCCCTGGGACTTCCGTCCCTGCTTGCTGGAAGGAGGAAAATCCATTTCTCCATTTTGCTGTTTTCTATTTGCATTGGTTTTCTGTTTTCCTGCATAATTATGTTACCTGCATAATTATGCAGTTTGTCTCTGTTTCTCTTGCTTTTCCCAATTCCACATACTACTAGTTAGTATTAATAAAATATGACTAGGGCATAAGTTATCCGATTAAATTTAGAACCCGATTATGTTCCGATTTTTCAATTTCGGTAAATTCAACGACGGAGCAAGTTGCTCCGAATTCAATGAAAATTGACGTGATAGCTAAGTTCGGCGTGTATAACGTAGTGGTGAGGTTAGTTTTTCGAAATTACGAGTTTTTACGAAACGACCCGAAATAGGCCAAATTACTGTTAAATTGAATCGGGTTGCGTTTTAGTAGATTTAAGGCACGTATGGACGATCCGATTGCGATGTTGACGATTATGATTAATGCCGGTTATTAGGAATGGCTTTCGCAACGATTATAGGTGTTTGACTATTTTTTCCGTATTTGGAAATTAGTGAATGAATCGATAATGATGTGGTGTGATTAAACATGATGTTTGCGACGATGTATTTATTAATGAATACTTGATGATATATGTCTTTGTACATGATGATGTGATGATTATATTGATGTTGTTAATAAATGCTTTCGATTTGTGAATGCATGACTTTTAATGATGATGAATTATTGGTGATGTTTTGTATAATGCAAATATGATGCAATGATATAGTTATCTTGATGTGGATAAATTATGGTGATGTGGGCTTTATGCCAATCTTGATGAGCGATGATGATGTTTTTGTTGTGTTATTTTATTGCCGAGTCACATACATTGCATTGGCGACGAGGGCTTTTATGCCAAGCGACGAGGCTTTTATGCCAAGTGTTCCTAATTATGGACAAAGCGACGGGTACCACATGCATAACATGGTCGTGTCTCATGGAATCAGTTATGTTTATGTTTGAGTTGTTTGGCGTTGGGTATAATTGATGGATGATGTTGAATTACGATGATATATGATGTTTTGTTTAGTGATGATATTTATGATGAACATGAAATGAATATGACTTGATAATTTCATGATAACTATGTGATGAATATAAATGATGAGTTTTGCGATGATTTAACTTTGATGAAATGCTTAATGCAAATATGATGTGATGATGTTTGTGAGGATGGACTTTTATGCCAAAAGCGACGATGGGCTTTAGCCATTTTGTGATTGAAATTCCTGGCAGCAGATACGTGATGTCACGGAGAATGTTATGATACACTATCTGACACTCTGTTAACAATTTACACAGTAAATATAAATAACAGTAAAGAACACAATAAGTTGTTTACCCAGTTCAATGTCTAACTACACCTACATCCTGGGGCTACCAAGCCGGGGAAATTCACTATTAGTAGAATTAATTGGGAATAAACCACGGTTTATCTCCTTCACTTAAAACCTACCCATGCAACTTCAACCTAAGTCCTACTTAGATCCGGTACCTACTCACTCCCCTCAATCACAAATGATATCGACCTATTGACTAATTGAATTGTGAAGACACACTTCAATAAACTATCTTGATCTCGCTTCAAAGCTTTCAATCAAGAGACAAACACTCGTGCTTTAATGCTTTGGTGATAAACTACCCTTACAAACAAATCCTAGTCCATGCACTTATCAATTGATAATTGCTTGGCTCACAAGAAAACTAAATTACAAATACCAACGGTTACTAATCCTAACGATACACAAAAACAAGCTGCTATCTCTTCAATACATTTAAAGGCGCTGACACGGTTATGAGGTTGAATTCCTTTTATAGAAGCGATCCACGAAACTTCGTTTGGGCTTCCATAAAGATAGCTAGGGTTCATAATTTAATCCTAAAAACATGGTCTTTTCAACAACCAATTTAGGTTTAATTAAGATTAACCTAGCAGCCACGTGAGCATGCTTTCTAATAACAAAAACAATATTTAGCACCAACAAACTTCGAAAAATCTCGGAAAAAGATTCTGAGCGAATGTCACATGAATGTCATAACATCCGTTATGACCTCGGTATTTCTGCAATTTCCAGACTTTAGCTTCGATTCGAGTCTTTTAACATCCTTAGCAGGTAGGATTTATCTTCAATCTCTGAATGTGATGACATCTATCATGACATTGCTAAAGCCTAGTTTTACCAAAATTGATGCCAACTTAAAACACTAACAGTGATGATTTTATTTATGTTGCTTATGTTATTAGCATTGTGTGATGTTGTTGTTTGATGTTGTTGTTAATGATTACCGTGTTGATTAGTGACGCATTAACTTGTGATGATTTATGCCAATGAGGTTATGGCGATAAAGTGTAGATTATACACATTAGAATGACGATAAAAGTAAGTGAGTTTTGGATATGCATTGGAATTGCACTTATTAATCTATACCCTTTATAATTCTGAAATACACACACACACACACACACACACATATATATATATATATATATATATATATATATATATATATATATATTATCATGCCTTTAATTATATGTTTTGGAGTATCTCACCCTTTACTTGTTTCGCCGTTACCTTTATATTGGTAACGTGCAGGCTATGAAGACGAAGTTTATAGGCTGCTTATTAGTCAGTCGGTGTCGCTCTGATACGTAGCACTCGGGGGGAATATTTATGTTGTCTTGTTGTTGTTCTTTTGTTGTTATTCCTTTTGTGTTTAAGAATCATACTTTATGAAAACATGATTTGATGAAGAAGTTTAATTAAGAAGATGTTTTGATTTTATGAATCAATTTATGATTTCCGACGATGCTATGTATCCGAGATTTATACTTTAAAGCAAACTGTTTAAAGTGATTTGGTTTTGAAGGTGTGATGCCTCAGTATTGAAATTATGAAATTTTAAATTACTCTGATTTTTGCACATAAAACCTTGGGTAATATTGGGGTGTTACAGTGAGTATCTTATTTCACAGTCGGTAAACTTTTTGCTAAGGAAGTATATTGCATACTCTTTTCGACCAGACTCGTCATGTTGCCCCAACACACACCCCTTTGAGTTCTCTGACACTGTTAAGTACATGATGAGAGGTCTTCTTTTGGCAGGTGGTATCAGAATAGGAGGATTTTGTAATTACTCCTTGATTTTGTCAAAAGCTGTCTGGCAATCGTCGTTCCAGTTCACTACTTGATCTTTCTTCAGTAACTTGAAGATTGGCTCACAAGTAGCAGTTAGATGTGCAATGAATCTGGCAATGTAGTTTAGTCGTCCCAAGAAACCTCTGACTTCCTTCTCGGTATGGGGAGCTGGAATTTCTTGAATAGCTTTAACCTTGGCAGGGTCAACTTCGATACCTTTACCACTGACAACAAATCCCAGGAGTTTACCGGATCTGACTCTAAAGGTACACTTGTTAGGATTAAGTCTTAGTCTGTATTTCTCCAGTCTATCAAACAGCTTTCGCAAATGATCGAGATGCTCTTCCTCAGTATGTGATCGAGCTATCATGTCGTCGACGTAGACCTCTATCTCGTGATGAATCATGTCATGGAACAAAGCTACCATGGCATGTTGATATATGGCACTAGCGTTCTTCAGTCCGAACGGCATGACTTTGTAACAGAATGTGCCCCACTGTGTAACAAAAGTAGTCTTTTCCATGTCTTCGGGAGCCATTTTGATCTGATTGTAACCGGAGAAACCGTCCATGAAGGAGAAAACCTTGTGTTGAGCAGTGCTATCAACCAGGACATCAATATGAGGAAGTGGAAAATCGTCTTCGGGATTTGCTCTGTTCAGATCTCGGTAGTCCACACACATATGCACTTTACCATCCTTCTTAGGTACAGGCACCACGTTCGCAACCCACTGTGGATAAGAAGTAACGACTAGGAAACCGGTATTGAATTGTTTCATAACTTCGGCTTTGATTTTCTCAGACATCTCGGGACGCATACCACGAACCATCTGCTTCATAGGGAAAAAAACCTTCATTCGTTGGTAGTCGGTGTACCACAATGTCAATGTCTAAACCTGGCATGTCTTCGTAGGACCAAGCAAAAATCTCGATGTAATCTCGCAGCATCTGGACCAATCTCTCTTTGACACCGCTCTCAAGATCTGCTCTTATCTTGATTTTCTTTCTGTCTTCGTCAGTACCTAGATTCACAACCTCGACTGACTCCTCGTGTGGCTGTATAACCTGTTCTTCCTGTTGTAGTAGCCTGGCAAGTTCTCCTAGCACTTCACAATCTTCCTCACCTTCGTCTTCGACTTGGTAGATCGGATTATGGAAGTCATATTTAGCAATAGCAGAGTCGTTATCGACGAGATTAATAGTGAATTTACAGTGTATCATGTGGGTGTATGTAAGAACACATAGCTTTTTGAAAGGGTGATAAAGTAAAAGAAATAAAAGATAATAGTATTTGAATGCAAAAGTCCAATTATTTATTGAATGAAAATATGCAAATGACAAATAATAACCCTCGCAAACGAGACGTGGTGCCTCGGGCAAGGCACTAGGCTTAATGTTTATTGTTCGAAACGTAAAAAGCGAAAAGCATAATAGAAAAAGCAATTACTCCTGTCTAAAGGACATTGGTTGACATCTTCAGTCTTCCAATTGTTGAGTCTATCGTATGGAGTTGGGAAAATCCAATTGTTGATGTCGAAGTTGTCGTCGTCGTCTTCTATAGCATGGACTCCGCTTTTGTTGATGTGGAAAGGAAGTTTGTCGGCACATTCGCGGTGTATCATCTTCTGACCTTTGCTAGTAAAGCCTAAACCAGTCTTGTCATATTTGAATGGAAAATCGGGGAGCTGACCCCAAATAGTACGACCTTCTTCTTCAACCACAACTTTGGCGTCTTTCAGTGAGGCCATCTTCGGTGGAACTCTAGTAACTTCAGGAGTGACAGGAGAGTCAACAGGCATGACTCGTGGAATTCCTTTGAAAGCTTGACAGGGAGTTTCAATGAATTCACCTTCCATTTCGAGGTATCGGGATGACTGCAGATGGCTTACCATATATTCTTCTTCACCACATACTGCAACAATCTTTCCCTTCGTTGGGTACTTCAACTTCTGATGTAGGGTAGAGGTGATAGCGCCTGCCCCATGTATCCAAGGGCGTCTGAGTAGGAAAGAATAAGCTGGACGAATGTCCATGACAAAGAAAGTAGAGTTAAAAGTCTAGGAACCGACTTTAACTGGCAGGATGAGCTCTCCAAGTACTGTTCTTTTCGAACCATCAAAAGCTCTTACGATTATGTCCCTGAGCTTCATGACCACTTCTTCAACATTAAGTCGGTCGAGAGCGCTCTTCGGCAGAACATTCATAGTAGAACCAGTATCCACCAATATGTGAGACAATGTAGTGCCCTTGCATTCAATGTGTAAGGCTTTGTTGTGATTCCTTCCGGCATGAGTTAAATCAGCATCAGAGAAACCTAAACCATTATTAACGGTCAGGTTAGCAATACACCCTTCGAATTGATCAGCAGTAGTGTATTGCGGTATGTAAGCATTCTTCAGAAACTTTACTAAGGATTTAGCATCAACCTCATAGCATAATAGCAGAGCTAGCATGAATATCTTCGATGGAGTTTGCCCCAACTGTTCCACAACATTGTAGTCTCTCTTCTTGATGATTTTCAGAATTACCTCCATTTCTTGCTTGGAGTATCCTCAGCAACTTCCTTTGTTACTTCTGTCTGAGCAGGATGAGTCACTGGTTCTTTCCCTTTAGCTTCGGGAATTGGTTCGATAGCAGGAATGCGAATTGGTGTAGCAGTGTTTTTCAGAGGAGAGATCTCTAGAGAAAATACTCTTCCGGTTCTGGTTACTTTGCTTGATCCGGTGATGTTGCCGATGCCAGGATTGGTAGCTTCAACTACAATGTCTTTAATGGTCAAAGGTTCTTGCTTGACGCCATGATAGTAAACTTCGGCTCCATAGTTCCAAGGTATAGCCTTGTCAGAGGAATATGGAATTAGTCTGGGCGAGGTAATAATCAGAGGTGTCACTCTAGGTGCGGGATTGGCAGAGGTGATCCTTATTGTGTTCACATCAGCATACTCTTCTGGGTAATCATCCCCCCATCCGGTTGCCTTGATGTCTTTGATTGGAATCTTGTAGCTTTCGGGAGCGGTATATTTAACCATGAAATCAAACTTTCCACTTGGCTGCCCCAAGGTATCCCAGACTTCTGGTATGGCTTCACTTATGTCTTCGATCTTCAGATTCTTAGAAATTTCTTCGCACAGATTCTCCACAGATGGAGATTTCATAAATAGCACTTCTCGATTGTCCATCATGCGTTAAATACGCCTCTTCAACCAAGCACATCCGTCAGATTCAGATGCACACCAACGACAGTCATCAGGGCATCCTAGAAATACACCGGCTTGCAGCAAATCTTTCTTGACAGTCATTAGAGGAATAGTCAGCTTGTTCACATCATAAACATAGGAGTCATTGTCAATAGCATTGGAACTTTTACTATAGTTAGGCATTGGTGCGTTGATCACATTCGGAGTTTCGACAGGAAGGTCGAATTTAATTTCCCTTGCTTCAATCATGTCTTGAATCTTGTTCTTCAGGGCCCAAAAATTGTTGGTGTCGTGCCCTGGGCTGTTGGAGTGGTATGCACATCTCGCATTAGGATTGTACTTTGGAGAGGAAGTGTTGACGTGTTGAGGAGGATCCCCCAAAGTAATGAGCTCTACTTTCAACATGTGTTGCAATGCTTGAGACAACGATATGTTGATCTTCGTAAACTGTCTTCGTGGCGGGTTCTGGCTATGCGTGTTGTCTCATTGAGGTCGTGTTGGTGTGGGATTAGAGATCACAACTGCCCCCATAGATTGAGTACGATCGGCTTTGTCACGACTTTTCTGACCATACACAGCATTGGCTTCTTTCTTACCACCAAAAGATCTCTTCGCAGCATTTGAAGATGACTCTACTTGAATCTTTCCGCTCTTGATTCCAACTTCGATACGCTCGCCTGTCAATATCAGCTCGATAAATCCAGTTGAAGAGTTTCCAATCAGATGATTGAAGAATAGGCATGTCAGTGTTCCCATAAACATGTCAACCAACTCCCTATTGGACAAGGGTGGTTGAACTCTACCTGTTAAATCTCTCTATTTTTGGGCATACTCTTTGAACTTCTCGTCACGACCCATAGACATGCTTTGTAGTTGCATGTGGGTGGGTGCCAATTCAGCATTGTACTGGTCGTGCTTGTAAAAAGCACCTGCTAAGTCATTCCATGTATGAATGTGGGTACTCTCTAGCTGATAATACCACTCCAACTGAGTTCCGGATAAACTCTCTTGAAAGAAATGGATCCATAGTTTCTTGCCTTCGGTATGAGGATGGATCTTCTGAACATAGGACTTCAGATGCAGCTTCGGGCAAGAGATGCCATCATACTTGGAAAAGGTAGGAACTTTGAATTTTCGGGGAATTACCATGCCAGGAACAAGACTCAGATCATCAAAGTCCATCCCTGACATTTTCAGATTTTCCACAGCATTCATACGGTCTTCTAGTTGTTTGTACTTTTCGTTGTCAGGAGGATACTGCTCACTCAAATAGTCTTCATCTTCGTTTTCAAACTCATGATGGCTTCCTTCATTGTTCTTGATACTTCCTTCAGTTTCACCGCTCTTGTCTGAAAATTCGAGCTATCTGACCACCTTGACTGGACCCTTGTGATGTCTTCCCATGTTGAGAATACCAATGGTCTTCTTCTTTCTGGTGATGAGCTTCTTTAGATCTTTCTGGCCTTGGACCAAGTTAGTGAACATTTCTTGGAATTGAGCGTTCTAATCCTGGAGATCTTTGACAGTCTGTTCAAGAGCCATTTCTACTGAAATAAACAGCGAGAGAATAAGAAAATCGGTCTTCAATGTACCTGTTATGGAATGTTATGTCATGATATGCGATGTTATGCAATGCAATGTTTTCAAGGACCTTAGGAATTTAAATTTGTTAAACAAGCACGAACAAACTTTTTATTAGTTTACTTTTAGCATGGACAAAAGAAAGTTTAAACAGATAAAAAGAAATTCCTAAAGCTTAGGTCTCCCATGGGCGCTTCATTTTTGTGTTGAAGTAGGTATTGATGCTTCGCTCCTCGTGAAGTAGCTTTTTCAACTCTAATACCTTCTTCTCGCTTGCATAGCACTGAGCTTCGAATGTACCCCTTTCTTTTTTAAGATGAATCCAGGATCTCTTCAAGTTTTCGAAATTAGTAGGCATGTCTGGATGAAGAATGGTATAGGGTTTGTCACCTACAGCAACAGGTTCCATAAGCACTGGTAGAACAGCTCTAAACGGCATCATGAGGTTTTGAGCTCGAGCTCGCACCTATTTGAGGTAAAGTTCCCAAGGAATGGAATTTTTGTGTCCCAAAGTCTTGGTATCAGTCTTCTTTACCATGCCCCAAGCGTGCACAAATCTTCAATGGTAGTTCTAGAGATCGTTTTCGTAGTCAAACACAATGTCTTAGAGAAGCATATCATGAGGACCATCTCTTCGAGCATAACCAAACTGACGTAAATCTAGAGAAGGGTTGTAAGTGATACCTCCCCTTATGCCAATGAGTGGTACATTAGGGAATTCCCCACAACGCTCAATGAAAGTGAAGTCCTTTTGAGAAACAAGACACCAATGAATATTTAAATGAGAGAGTGACATCAGCCTTTGAGACCACTTCAACCTTTGTTCGTTCTTCATTACTGATTGAGGAAGGTGCGAAATAAACCACCTGGAAAGTAACAGTATGAAACACATGAGAGTTCCTTGTTTTTTTATAGTACGAGTGTGGAGAGAATGCAGAATGTCCCCAAGTAAGGTAGGCACAGGATTACGAGTGAGGAATATCTTGATGGCGTTCACGTCTATGAACTGATATGGATTAGGAAATAGCACCAAGCCATAGATTAGCAAGGCCAAAATCTCTTCGAATGCATGGAAACTAATAGCCTTTAGGAATTCTCGAGCTTTCTTAATCAGAAACTTAGGAAGCAAACCCTTAACTCCGCTTCTTGTTTCCCAATTAGCTTCAATGTCTGATCGCTTTAGATATAACGCTGATGCGATGTCTTCGTATTTTAGAGCTTTTTCTGAACCGGTGAATGGTGTCTGATCAAGAATAGGTATTCCAAGTAGCTTAGAGAACTCTTCCAATGTAGGAACCAACTGATAATCTGGGAATGTAAAGCAGTGATGTTTCAGATTGAAGAACTGGAATACGACGTGCATCATATCTTCTTCAAAACCAGAGATAAACAAGTCAAGAAGATAACCATGTCTTTTGATAAACTGAGCATGATCGGGAACTTCTGAAACCAATTCTTTGAGTTGAGAAGGTATGCCCATGAAATTGATTCGGATAGTCTTCCTGGAATCCATAACTCCTACAAAACAGAGCAAAGATAAATCCCTAGGTCCTTGAAATAGTTAGAAATGATATGATGTTATGATGTTATGATGTCATGATGTCATTTTTAAGACAAATAGAAAGCACAAGAAATTCACACAATAGCCCTAGGTTTAAGGCTTGCATGAGGTATAGGTGTCTACCCTACCAAAGTTTGAGTTGATTTAACCTGTCCTATAATAGTAACCAGGTTCTAGGAATCTCATATCATTGATCTTTCTCATAGGCTTTATTTCAATACGACTACCAAATGGTCGACCGAAACATCCTGAAAGTCGAATCTTAATGAGCGTAGCATCGAGTATCAACCAACCTTAGTCTGCACCGAAGCAAGCCATCTCACTACCTTCTAATGGCCAAGATGGGTCAATTAGGGTTCTAAAAGTTGAGTTATTGCTTGTGACACCATGCAGACGCCAAATACTTACCTCAACTGAACATGAGGAGCATTGGGACATCCAAAGTGCCGCACTAACGTAGCCATCATATTGACCATTTTGGTATACGCCTAACGGTTGCGACGATTTATTGCTACTTACCTAAGGAAACCTGGATCCGGGTGTAGGATCCCTCACAAGTATAATACCCAAGCAACCCTTAAGATGAAGCGTACAAGTCAAATAGAAAGCAATAAAGTGATCTAAAAACCCTAAGGTAGCCTCTATTTAGGGTGTCCCCAGCAGAGTCGCCAGTTCTGTAATACGGTGGGAGAACTGACTTGTTTGTTTTGCGTTTTATCGCAAATGTTGCGGATAACAAGTGTCGCCACCGAATTTTATTTTATCCAATTAAGGGAAGGCGAAAAGAACAGGAAAATACCTTTGTTAGATTCTAAGTAAGGGAGGCGGTTAAGAAAAGGGAAGGTATTAGCACCCTTTTGTTCGCGTTAAAAAGTGACGTGCGAGGGAATCAAATCTGAATTCGGATTCTCTGGCTCGAAACGATTTACTCTTTTGATTTGTTTATAAAGATGCCGCGAGCATCAAGCTTTATTATTTTCAACACAAGAAAAATGATTATGAAAAAGGGGAAAGCTATTAATACCCTCAATTGATTATGATATGCATTACGACTAGTGTAAACTAGACGCAACGCATTTGGGGAGATTCCGGGTAAGGGGGTTTGTTATATAAAGGGAATAGATGGAGCACCCTAAATATATATAGTTATCTATAGCTTTGTATATGAATATGTTTGATATGTTTGTGTGTTTTAAATTGCTATTTCTATGATTGGGAAAGTTTCTCCTTTGGGATTTTAAGAAGGATAGATTATGTGGGATCCTATGTTTTGTTATTATTGTGCTCGCAAAGATCATTGGGATCTTCTGCATACATATCCCTTAATGGGAATCAGAGCATTTGTAGCTCGGATCTAAAGGGAGCTATGGTTTGTTTGGTTTGAGGGAGAAAGAAATTTGCTCGGCAAGGATGAGACCTTGTGCCTACGTATTCTCAAAGGGATGTTTAGAAAGTCAGAGCAATCGTATTTCCCACTTGTGCTAGTGGAAGCAACGGGATGTTATTAAGAGACACAGACAAATGTCATCTTAATGAAAAATGTATCTAATCTATTTCATCACATACATTTTGAAAAGTTGATTGATTGAAATCTTTCGTCGTAAGTTATAGGTGTTTTGCTTGAGTGTACAAGCGTTACCACTTACGAGTTTTAGAAAGATGTTAAAAAGAGATGATTGAATCTTTTAATTGTAAGCATTGGGTGTTTTTCTTGAGTGTACAAGCGTTACCACTTACAGATTAAGAGATGTTTTTGTTTGAAAAGAGTTTGAAAAGTTTTTTATTGTATGTGATGTGATAGATGAGATACTTCTTCCATAGAGATGATAAACGTCTAAATCTCAAGGAGAAATTGATTGGATTAGGGGGATGCTTTTAAGAAGCCCATGGGTCCTTGTATTGTAAGCCCAAGATGAGGCATTCTGAGGGTCATCGAGGGTCCTTGTATGAAGCTCAAGAGGAAGCTATAGGGTATGGCGGCTTTGGCTTTAAAAGGATTTCACCGAAACCATCCTTTTAGGATTAAGAGCAATTTCACCGGAAATTATACTCTGGGTTCTATCCTAGCTGGTGATTATTTGTATTGGAAGCCCAATAGGAGGTCGTTAAGAGATTTCTGATCTCTTTGTTTGATGCCAAGAGAAGGCTAAACTCAATGAGGAGTTCTTTGAACGAAGCCCAAGAGGAGGCCGACTCACAGGAGTGTTGTCTTATATGAAGCCTAAGAGGAGGCTAAACTCAGATGAATGAGTTTTCTTATATGAAGCCTCAGAGGAGGCAGAACTCAGATGAAATGAGTTGCCTTGTACAAAGCCCAAGAGGAGGCTAAATCTGTGGGGAACCTACTGGTTAGACTAGTTGTTATGTTATAACTAGACAGTTGTATAAACAAGCGTATGAAATTTATTCACAGGAGTTTATGAAGGAAATATAAACAATGCGTGTAAAATTTATTTACAAGAGTTTATGAATGAAATATAAACAAGTGTGTGTAAAACGAACGTTTAAAACGAGTGTAACTTGATTATTTACAAGTTTGAATTGTGTACAAGGAAGTAAATATGTACACGAATGAGTATTTATGTACAGGAGGATGTGGATGTACATAGGAGGGTTGGGACTTACACCGTAAGGGAGGCCCATTGGTTTAAAAGCAGTTTCACCGGGAATAATGCTCCTTTTAATACCAATGGTATTCAGTGTATATACAAGTGAAATGAAAACAAACGGACGAAATTTGTCTGTACTTGAGCATTTACAGAGTATCTGTATTATGTACAAGGAAAATTAATATGTACATGAAAGAATTTGATATGTACAAGGAAATATGTCTGTACATAAAAAGAATTTTGGGACTTACACCGTAAGGGAGGCCCATGATCGGTTAAGAAATTCGAGAAAAAACGAATTTGGTTTTATCGTTTAAATCGGATCGATCATGGAAAAAGATGTAAGTTTGATGAAAAGTTTTGAAAAATGATTTTGAAAGTGTTTTTAAAAGATGAAATATACCTATGAGAAGCTTGGAAAAGAATCGGGCTTTGAAAGTTTGAAAAAAACGTCTTTGAAAGTGCTTTAAAAAGTACTTAAATGTATCGTTATCGGCTCGGTAAAAATATAATCGGATGAAAGTTTTTCTGAAATTTTTTGACACTATCATAAAATAGATATGTTAATTGACATGTGTACAAAAAATCACCTCAAAATGAGGAGTTTTGATTGGGTTTTGAAGAAGTCAAAGTTTGAAAAAAAATATGAAGTAAAAATGAAAAATTTGGCAAAAATGGTCCCAAGGCTACTCGAACCCGGGACCATTAGGCAAGGCGTGGCAAGAATGACTTAAGAGTGAGTTGGCAACCGCTGGGGCGGCAATACATCCGTGTATTGAAATAAAACAATGTTATAATATTATAAACTGGATATTTGAATTTGAAAAAACGCACGCAAGCTTCTTCTTCTTCCTCCAATCTTCAATCAGCCATGGATTCTTTGTTTCTCAACGACATTGCTCGATGTAAACATCAAACTTGATCGTTTTAAGCCCAGGAACATGATGATGTCATTTAATTCCATTTATTTTAAGCTTAACATGATTAAATTTCTTAGAAATATGAAGAACCCTAATTCTGAAAATTCTAATTGAAATCGTGTATGGTGAAAGAATTGGTCAATTGATTGAGGGTTAAGCTTCAGTGAGGGTGCAGAAACAAAACGGCCAAGAGCTTTTTGAACTGTAATTCAAGAATCAAAGAGTTCGAAGTTGAGTTACTTACCCTTTGAAGCTGAGATCGAAAACTGTATTGGAGTGTTTCCAATTGTGAATTGATGATGGCTATAGCACCAGCGGACCTTATGGAAGGTGTGAGGATGGTCTGCTTGCTTTCGAATGGTCTGAACTATTCTACCCAAGTCCACCTGCAATTGCTAAAAAATGAAACTCGAATTCTTGGTTAGAGATGTTACAGGTCAAGATTAATGGTCTGCATCATCCATATGGAGTATGTTGATGATGTTTGAGTCAAAAAATCACAACTTGCTCGAGCCAAAGATCAAATTCGAAGGTTAAGGCAGTTCTGGCAAGTTTGGAAACATGAAATGCAATTCTCGGGCTTTTAGTGTTTCTTGTGTTGATTTTAAGTTACAAACCAATTACATATGATGTTTATGACATGTTAGACACCAAATCTCTCATGTTTTTTCACAAGTTTTGAAAAATGCAAGATTTCTCAAATTGAACTATGTTACTTGAAAATTAAGAAAGAAGTGAGAAATCTTGTTTTGGCATAGCTTTGGTGTGGTTTGAAATGGCAAACATGACCTCTATTTATAGGTCAAAAGATCAGAATGGCAAGTGAAGAAGATAGGCTTTGGTTTGGACAACTTGCCTTAGAGGGTAAGAAAGTCATTTTTGCAATAAATGCAAAAGGAAGCTTCCTTTTAACCATGGTTAAATCTCACCTTGATATTATCTCATCATAATTACCTCTCAACTGATTTTTATCAGCTCTATCCCTCTTGGCTAGGTGGCA
This sequence comes from Vicia sativa, assembly GCA_021764765.1. Taxonomy (NCBI): domain Eukaryota; kingdom Viridiplantae; phylum Streptophyta; class Magnoliopsida; order Fabales; family Fabaceae; genus Vicia; species Vicia sativa. Next base: position 110,048,023 of record CM038792.1, on the reverse strand, counting down.
TGGCTTCTAGAGGAAGAAAACTCAAAATGACTTGTAATTTTGAAAGTCTCTATGTTTCAAAATCAAAAGTATAGCTAGACACCATGGATTTGCAAGTTCTTGGACATTTTGGAAATCTTGTTTCAAGAGCTACAACTTTAATGTTTTGAGTTTTTTCTAATTCCAAATGGAACTATGTGGAAAAATGCCATGAAGTTTGGAAAAAATGTGAAATTTTAACACTATGAAAATTTTCTAAGTGTTGAAAATTTTGACTTTTTGTTGACTTTTCCAAATTTCTTGATTTTTAATGATCATGATGGATAATTTGAAGTATTTTGATGATTGAAAGAGTTTTATCTTGAAAAAGTTGACCAAAAGTCAAAGTTTGACTTTTCAGTGCAGATGAAATTTCATCAGATGATCCAGAAATTGACTGATGAACTCTGTGAACTTCTGTGATGTTTTGAATCCAGAAATTAGGTCAACATGTTGTATTGAGGATATGAAGATCAATCTCCAATCAAAAAAGTCATTCATTGATCAGAAAATCAGTGATTGCTTATCCTCGATGAAAACCCTAATTGGTCGATCCTCGATAGATCATGAGGAAAAATTTGATATCTCAAGATCGAGGTTGATGATTTGAACAAGATATATCAATTTAGGTGAGTGAAACGCAAACCCTAATTGATTACCTCTTGAATCAGATGAAAATTTGATGAAACTCTAATTTTGACCTGTAGAAGCTACACCCGATTAATTCTGTTCTGAACTGTTAGTGATGCAGTGATGTAAATGTAAGGTGGTATATTAGGTCAAGAATTGGGGTATGACAGATGCCCCTATTTAAGTTTCTTTAACCTAAGATATGAAGATGAATATCTTCGTCTCGATAGGTGTGAAGAGACTTAAATATCAGAATACGCAAATTTTGGACCTAAGATACCAAAAGATGCGAGTGATGCAAAATGATTGCAAAAAGATTCACCCAAGAGATATCAAAGATTGATATGATGGGGAAATATTTGTGAGGATGACTCAATCTGTCTAAGAAAAGAGAATCATGTTTGTTGGGAAACAAGTAATATGTTTTGATGGGGAAAATAGATTCACAATGTATGTGAATATCTGTTTCGCTTTGGGAAACGAGGAGATTACCTTCTGTCAGCCTTGTGACAATGTTTAAGGTAAATGAAGATGATATTACCATTTATCAGCCCTGTGATAGTTTATGGTAATGAGCTCTGAAGATATTACCAATTATCAGCGAAGTGATAACTATAACAAGGTAATTTCTTGAGAAACTTACTGAGTATTCAGCCTTGTGAATAACAGTCAATGATGGAAACAGATCTCAAATGAGTTTCTATTTTCACGGATACAATCTTGCCGAGGATCTCTCTCTTGAGAAGATACGGGCATTTTGATTGACAAGACACAGGTTTTCTTTAGACAGAAAGACAACCGTGGAAATTTCTTGAACTGTCATGATTTGAACTTGCTGAGAAGAACAATTGTTTTATGACAAATTGCAAGATGAAAAGGAGATAAGCAGCTCTGATGTCGAGGCTATTGCTTATCGTTTGCAGGTAAATTTTTCTATGAAATCTAAACTTGAGTTGGCCAGAGACGGGGTTTTATCCAGGAATGAACTGGAAAGAAAAGGTCAATCAAGACTTCGTTCCTAATGAGAAATGGTCTCAGTTGGGGAACATGATAGAGAAAAGATGTATTTCTCTGCTTGGGGATAATCTGTTGGAGATATGACATACCTACATGAGTAAATGCAATCTAAACCAGTGATATGGATATGCACATTGAGAAATGCAAAAATGCATTAATGATGTTATTATGTATGATGAATGTTATGAATGTCATATGCATGTTGACGATACTTGACAAGACAATGAAGAAGGTATTTGGGAAAAGGACTACGTCACAGTTCGAACAAATACTTAGCAAAATCTGCAGCAATGGTGTAGATGTTACTGTTTGATGAACATGAGTTGCATGCTTTAAACTTTCCGAAAAAGGCATTTCATTGGCAACTTTGTTGGGAATTCTTTTAGGATAAGAATGTCGTCCTTTGATGATCTCTACTGAGGAGAAGAAGACTTCTGTAGCAGTTGTTCTATCTTTCGGAGATCGAAACACTTCATGGAGAAAATTGTTGAAATTCCTTCTGTGTTCATAGTTCAAAGGAAAATTTCGCTTTTATTTCAAAATTTTGAAGTAAAAATTCATTTAAAACTTTTTAGTTTCAAAAAGTGATTTTCACAATAAAAGCGTTATTTTTGCAAAACTGAATAAAGCAAGAATTGCAAATAAAAGGCACAAGGCTCAAATTTATTGATAGAATGGTAATCAACCAAAGGCGTGATTCCATGAACTATTTACAAAAGTTGGAAATGATAATTTATTGGGAAAAGGCTACATTGAAAGCAAATAACCGCTATTATCCCTAACAACTTTGAATTCCAACTGTGCTTGTTGCTTCAGAAGATTTGATTGAAGATCCGTTGATGGAAGATTCTTTCAGATTGACGAAGTGCGGACTGATTGCAGTTACTTTTTCATTTTTGTATCCTTATTTTTGCCTAGATTGCCTTTTCAAGTTTTCAATCTATCAGGATAATTTCTGTTTATTATCTCTAATTTTTGCCTGGACCGCCCTTTCAGGTTTTCAGTCCACCGAGACGCTCCTTTTTGCCTAAGCCGCCCTTTTCGGGTTTTCGACTTACCGAGCTGGTTTTTTTTTTGTTTTTAGACGAAGTATTTCTTGACTGCATCAGCATTCACAGGATGCGGGAGTTCATCACCGTCCATGGTTGCGAGAGTCATAGCACCGCCAGAAAAGCTTCTTTTGACGATGTATGGGCCTTCGTAATTAGGAGTCCATTTGCCCCTAGAATTAGGTTGAAAAGATAGAATCTTTTTAAGCACGAGGTCGCCTTCTTGGAATTCACGAGGTCGGACCTTTTTGTCGAAATCTTTCTTTATCCTTCTTTGATATAGTTGTCCATGACACAGAGCGGTCAAACGCTTTTCTTCGATTAAGTTCAGCTGGTCGTATCTGCTTTGACACCATTCAGCCTCAGATAATTTAGTTTCCATGACAACTCTCATTGATGGAATCTCAACTTCTACGGGGAGCACTGCTTCCATGCCGTAGACTAGAGAAAAGGGAGTTGCCCCTGTTGAAGTGCGTACTGAAGTACGATACCCATGCAGAGCAAATGGAAGCATTTCGTGCCAGTCTTTGTAGGTGATGACCATCTTCTGGACGATCTTTTTGATGTTCTTGTTGGCAGCTTCAACGGCGCCGTTCATCTTTGGCCGGTAAGGAGATGAGTTATGATGCTCGATCTTGAATTCCTCACACAGTTCTTTCATTATTTTGTTGTTCAAGTTTGATCCATTGTCTGTAATGATCTTACTCGGAACTCCATATCAGCAAATGAGATTGTTCTTAATGAACCTCACAACCACTTGTCTCGTGACGTTGGCGTAAGATGCTGCTTCGACCCATTTGGTGAAGTAATCAATGGCCACTAAAATGAAGCGATGTCCGTTGGACGCTTTTGGTTCGATCATCCCAATCATGTCGATGCCCCACATGGAGAAAGGCCATGGAGAGGAGAGAATATTGAGTAGAGTCGGTGGCACATGGATCTTATCTGCGTAGATCTGGCACTTATGACATCTCTTGACATGTTTACAACAATCGGATTCCATCGTTATCCAATAGTATCCTGCTCTCAAGATTTTTCTGGACATTGCATGCCCATTTGAATGGGTTCCAAAGGACCCTTCATGCACTTCATGAATTATCGTGTTTGCTTCATGTCTGTCAACGCATTTGAGCAGAACCATGTCAAAGCTTCTTTTGTATAGCACATATTCATTCAGGAAGAAATTTCTAAAAAGTCTCCTTAGAGTTTTCCTATCTTTGTACGATGCCCCGAGTGGATACTCCCGGGTTTGAAGAAAACGTTTGATGTCGTGGAACCACGGTTTATCATCGAAAACTGCTTCAGTTGCAAATACATATGCAGGTCTTTCAAGGCGTCTGATACGGATCTTAGGCATATCGTTCCAATGGTTGACATTGAACATGGAAGATAGAGTAGCCAAGGCGTCTGCCATTCGATTTTGATCTCGAGGGATATGATGCAGCTCAACTTTGTTGAAGAAAGTCAACAAACGTCAGGCATAATCTCTGTAAGGAATCAGACCAAGATGATGAGTTTCATACTTGTCTTTGATTTGATTGATTACAAGGGCTGAATCTCCATATATGTCAAGGATCTTGATCCTCAAGTCGATGGCTTCTTCAATACCCATGATACAAGCTTCGTATTCTGCGATGTTGTTGGTGCAATCAAATAGCAATCTGGCGGAAAACGGGATATGAGAACCCTCGGGAGTGATGATGACTGCCCCAATTCCATTGCCAAAAACGTTAACTGCTCCATCAAAAATTAAGCCCCATCTGGATTCTGGATCAAGACCTTCTTCTGGTAGCGGTTCGTCGCAATCTTTCATCTTTAAGTACATAACATCCTCGTCAGGGAAGTCAAACTTGAGAGATTGGTATTCGTTGATCGGCTGATAAGCCAAGTGATCGGCGAGAATGCTTCCTTTAATTGCTTTTTGAGCACGGTACTGGATGTCATATTCAGATAACAGCATCTGCCATCGAGCAATTCTTCCCGTTAAGGCAGGCTTTTCAAAGACGTACTTGATTGGATCCATTTTGGAGATTAACCAAGTCGTGTGATTGATCATGTACTGGCGGAGACGTTTCGAAGCCCACACCAAAGCACAACATGTTTTCTCGAGCATGGAGTAACGAGTTTCACAGTCTGTGAACTTTTTACTCAAGTAGTAGATGGCATGCTCTTTCTTACCGGTTTCATCTTGCTGTCCAAGCACGCAGCCCATGGAATATTCTAGCACGGTAAGGTACATGATTAATGGTCTTCCTTCGACTGGAGGAATTAATATTGGTGGTTCTGACAGGTATTCCTTGATACTGTCAAACGCTTTTTGGCAATCTTCTGTCCACACAACCTCTTGATTTTTGCGGAGAAGCTTGAATATCGGGCCCACAGGTAGCAGTCATTTGAGAGATAAATCTGGAGATGTAATTCAACCGTCCAAGAAATCCTCTTACTTGCTTTTCTGTATGCGGCGTAGGCATTTCTTGAATAGCCTTGACTTTGTCAGGGTCAACTTCAATACCTCTTTGACTGACGATGAAACCTAGGAGCTTTCCAGATCTTACCCCAAAGGTGCATTTGTTAGGATTCAGGCGAAGCTGAAATTTCCTTAGTCGCTGAAACAACTTTAAGAGATATTCTATATGCTCTTCTTCAGTGTCAGACTTTGCTATCATGTCGTCCACGTAGACTTCGATCTCTTTGTGCATCATGTCATGAAAGAGAGTAGTCATCGCCCTTTGGTAAGTTGCGCCTGCATTCTTTAGTCCGAACGGCATAACCTTGTAGCAAAAAGTGCCCCATGGCGTGATGAAGGATGTCTTCTCCATGTCTTCGGGAGCCATTTTGATCTGATTGTAGCCAGAGAAACCGTCCATAAAGGAAAAGACGTTGAATTTTGCAGTGCTATCTACTAGCATGTCGATATGCGGTAGTGGGAAATCGTCTTTAGGACTAGCTTTGTTCAAGTCCCGGTAGTCAACACACATTCTGACCTTTCCATCTTTCTTGGAGACAGGCACTATGTTGGCTAGCCATTGAGGATACTCAGAGGTGACGAGGAAACCTGCGTCGAGCTGCTTTTGAACTTCCTTTTTGATTTTGTCAGCCATTTCAGGGTGAACTCTTCTCAGTCTTTGTTTAACTGGTGGACACTCCGGTCTTAATGGCAAGTGATGCTCCACAATGCTGGTATCTAATCCCGGCATATCTTGGTAAGACCAAGCGAACACATCAACAAATTCTTTGAGAAGATCTATCAGTTTACCCTTGACGTTACTGTCGAGTAAAGCTCCGATGTTCACTTCTCTTTTGTCTTCCTCAGAACCCAAGTTGATTGCTTCCAAAGGCTCTTTGTGAGGCTGAATGATTCTTTCCTCGTGCTTAAGTAGTCGAGAAATCTCATCCGGGATCTCTTCTTCAACTTCTTCCTCGGCGACTTCACTGGGGATTTCAAAGTTGGGAGAGAGCATAGAGTTATTGCATTCAATGGATTTGTCCATCTGCTAATCTGCATATTTGATTTATGTTTGATTAATTAACTTTTTTTTTTCATTTTTTTTTTGAAAAAGTTAATGTGAAAGTGGATGCAGATTATATTTTTTTTGAAGATTTTTATTGTGTTTTTTAGGATTATCATTTCCAAGAAAGGGTAAAAATTAAAAACAAACACAAAGTGTGGAATCAAAACAACGCGTTTTATTTATGATTCACAATATGAAACAGGGCCCTAAAATACAAACTCATTCGTCTTGGGAAAGACAAAGAGAAATTATTTAAAAGCTAAACCCTATAAAACATCTCTTCACTTTGGGCGAAGCGAGAGTTCAAAACAAAAGCAAAGATAAACTACTTAGAACTATGAACATTAGTCCGAACTTCGACAGGCTTCCAATAGTGGCGAACTCCTTGGAAGTCGAGGTACTCTGGTAGCTTTCCACTTGGCTTAATTCTCGAATAGACTTTGGTCGTTGGTCGAGCAGGCTTTGAAGACTCTGGACGGTTGACCTTGCCTTTTGTGTTGCTGAAACGATCTTCTTCTGCTTGATGGACAGATCGAGAAGCATGGGATACAGCATATGTACTTTCCATTGGCATTTGCATTGAATTCTGGGGATGTACTCTCCAATCTTCTGAGTGAAGAGACTCATTGTCAGCGACACTTTCCAATTCGTATCCCGAGTCGTATCCTTGATCCTCAGTAATTATGTTGATGTAGTGATAGTTGAGATCTGTTTTGACAAACTCCACGGGCGCATCAAAGCAGAGATCTTCATTTGGAACTTCAATTGGTTGATGAGGTCGGGAAGACGTGCACACCTCTTCTGGTTGACTAGGATACTTAAAAGAATCACCCCATCCAGTTGGCTGGATATCTTCAATTCTGATTTTTGAGCTTTCAGGCGCAGTGTATTTCACCATGTAGTCAAACTTTCCACTTGGTTCTCCCAAGGTATCCCAAACTTCAGAAGGGACAGGTGGATTTTCATTCTTTTGTAGGGACATGCCTTTGAATTGGTCAGTCGGAGGATAGAACGGTGCGTACGATTCTTCCTGAGACACATATTCAGAGCTGGTGAGATAAGTGTTCCACTCTTCAGATCCGGAGAGATCGTCTTCATCACCTTCATTGGTAAGAACATTAACTTCTTGAAGAATAGGGTTTAAGAAACCCCCACTGTGAAATACTTCTCTGATTGGGCAAAGTGTTTCATCCCTTTGATTGTCTTTAGGAAATACTGGAGAAAAACCAAGCCCAGCCTTTGTCTCGTTGTTGACAGGTTTTATTACTTGTCCCCAACCTGCAGCATTACCGTCTTTCACTATCTGCACCGCTTCTTTATAAGAGGAGATAGATGATCTGCTTTTGCTTGTAGACTCATCTTCTAACGGACGTCCTTGGAACTGTGTTCCTTCAACGTTGTTGGCTGTGATGAAAGAAAAGTTGGATAAATGGCTGACTAGTAAGGCTTGTTCACCGATGATGGTTACTAGTTTTCCATTTGCTGCAAACTTTAGTTTTTGATGGAGAGTGGAAGTCACAGCTCCTGCTTCGTGTATCCATGGTCTTCCTAGAAAACAATTGTAAGCAGCTGGCACATCCATGACCTGGAAAGTGATTTGGAAAGTATGTGGACCGATTGTAATCGGGAGATCGACTTCCCCAATAACAGACTCCCTTGACCCGTCAAAGGCCCTTACCACTATGTCATTGAACCTCATCGGCGTTCCTTTGTAAGCTAAACGAGCGAGAGTCGTTTTTGGCATCACGTTTAAGGATGAACCGGTATCCACTAGTAAGTTGGACAAAGAATCTGATTGGCAAATCATTGAGATATGCAGAGCCAAATTGTGATCTTTCCCTTCCTCTGGGAGTTCTTCATCACTGAAGCTTAAGTTATTGTAGGCTGTTATGTTGCCTACGATTCCACCAAATTGGTCGGTAGTCACATCGTGATCTACGTAAGCTTGATCTAGCACTTTCATCAAAGCTTCTCGGTGGGCTTCGGAATTCAGAAGTAGAGATAGTATTGAAATCTTGGAGGGAGTCTGCATCAGCTGATCCACAACTCTGTACTCGCTTTTCTTGATTAACTTTAGTATCTCATCAAAATCTGAATTGATGTTGGTTCCTTCAGATGGACCAACATTTATGTTTGGATTAACAACGGGAATCCTCGTGGGATTCTCGGGAGGCGTATCAACTGGATTTTGCCTAACAATAGGAACAACAGGCGGCTTTAGCGGCAACGGAGTATGTACTCGTCCACTTCGCGTTACTCGTCAAATTTCAGTTATGTTGACATTGGCTGAAAGAGTTGGCATGGGTTTCTCCTTCCCATCTTCTATCATAGTTGCACTGTATTGATAGGGAATTGCTTTGTTAGAACTGTATGGAACAGGACCAGGTAAACAGATCACCAAAGGAGACTCTGGAACGTCTGAACCGTTATATTCAATCTCCACATGCTTGGGCACGCTGAAACAGGGAATAACGACGTTTACTTCGGGACTTTCCGAGTTGATATCTGAGACTAGAAGCTCATGCGGAAAATGCCCTACCATATTCACATCATAGTCATTTCTGTTTCTGAAGATATGTATGTCACCATTGTCTAATAATCGTTGAATGTCTGCTCTTATGGTTGGACATTCTCGACAATCCTTAAAGCAGATGTTGCAAGTTGCATAATCATGTTTAGTGAAAGCACCCATTGTACTGTATGTATCATGGAGTTGTACCAAGCTTTCTCTGATCAGATTCACATCTGTGACAAGATACCGATCTGTATTTCTTAGTATCAAATTCACAGTAGGTCCATTATGGCTGGGAAGTGGATTTGCTTGCACGTTTCGATTTGTGTTTCTAAAGGAAAGAAGATTAGACCTTACTAACCTTTGTACTTCAGCTTTTAGTGATATGCAATGTTCCAGATCATGACCCGGTGCCCCTTGATGAAAAGGGCAAGATACGTCTGTTTTGTACCACCATGGCAATTTGTCTGGTACCGGAGGTGGTGACCTTGTTTGCACAAGATTCCTTTCTATTAATGCAGGATATAGTTCTGTGTACGTCATCGGAATTGGATCAAATTGTGAGACCCTGGGCGTACGGTTCTGATTGTTGAACTGTTGAGCCTGTTGTCGAGGCTGTTGAGTTTGTTGGAATTGCGGAGCAATTCTTGTATTTGGACTTGTATTAACAGCGGGTGCTATAGCAGCTACCTGTTGTTGTCGGCTGACATTCTTTCGTGGTTTCCCTCGGGATACCATTCCTATGTCATGTTCCTTTTTCTTTGGAAAACTGGTTCCGATCCTCTTAGTTCCACTGGAGGATCCTATTTCTCTGGTCAGACGTCCTGTTCGAACTCCTTCCTCTAGCCGCATTCCCATGCTTACCATCTCGGTGAAATCTCCGGGAGCGCTGGCGATCATTCGTTCGTAGTAAAATGGGCCAAGAGTGTTTAAGAAAACCTTGGTCATTTCCTTCTCCTCTAACGGTGGGTTGACTTGGGCAGCAATTTCCCTCCAACGTTGGGCGTATTCTTTGAATGTTTCTCTTTCCTTCTGAGACATGGAGCGGAGCTGATCCCGATCTGGAGCCATGTCCAAGTTAAATTTGTATTGTTGGACAAAGGTTTCCCCTAAGTCGTTGAATGTTTGGATATTCGCGCTGTCTAGTCCCATGTACCACTTCAGTGCAGCACCGGTGAGACTATCTTGGAAGTAGTGAATCAATAGTTGGTGATTGTCATTGTACGTAGACATTTTCCTTGCGTACATCGTAAGATGACTTTGTGGACAGGAATTTCCTTTATACTTTTCAAAATCAGGGACTTTGAACTTCGCAGGTATCCTTACGCGAGGAACTAAGCACAAATCATGGGCGTTCTTCCCAAACAATTCCTTTCCACAGATTGTTTTAATCTCAAGTTGCATCTTGAGGAGCTGTTCTTGGAGAGTCTCCATCTGGCCACGAGGATTCGTGTTATCGCCTGGACTATGGTGGACTTCTTCGTCTGCAGTAGTGTGAACTACGGATGCTGAGTTCGTCATGATTGGTTGAGAAACCTTCATAGTGACTTGCGGAAAAGTTACTCTATGCTGTGGAGTAAGTGTTGAGTTCTGCAAAGTAGGTACTTCAAGCGTGGTTGTTTGTACCTGAGAAGTCGGTTGATGAAATCCAATGCCGAAATTGAAAGGCATGCCCCATGGATACCCTTCTGGCATACTGAAGAGTGAACTACTAGCTGCAACAGTTGAAACTGGAGTAGTAGTGGTCTCTGAAATCGCCGCTTGATTTTGACTGCTCAATGTTGCTTGCTGACTTTGCGCAGTTGCCAATGAACTTACCAAAGAAGTGAGTCTCTCCACCTCTTCTTGAAGTGTTGTCACTGTGCTACGAAGCTCAACATTTTCTTGCTCAAAGCCTTCCATTATTTTTCTTCTTTTTGAATGTGTATTGTATGTACGAGTTGGCTATGGACGTGGTCGAGAAACTCTAAGACGCGACAGCTTGGCGATCTTTTCCTTTCTGGAAAGAATTCCAAAAGATCAGGCTCTAAACAACAAACTTGATATGCAAAGTATGATGCATGATTATGAATGCAAAGAGAAAAATTTCCAAAGAATTTACACTAAAAGAGAAATTTCTGGCAAATATTTGGATGGAAAACACATATTTTATTAATTATTGAAAGAAGATTACAACAATTTTTGTTTTTGAGCATGGCTCATACAAACGATAAATTAAATGATAAAAATTACAATCTAAATTAATTAATCGTCTTCGTCGGATGAAGATCCAAAGGCTTGATGTAGCTTTAACTTCAGGATTTCCTTCCCATAGTGAGCTTTCAGTTCAGCTTTCTCGGCTTTTAGTTTGCTGATCACTTTCTTCCACTCGTCGGGAGCAGGATTGCTGGTTGTCATTTCCTCAAGCTTTCTTTTCCTTTCTTTGATGTATCTTTTGATCGCGTTATCTTTCTGGCGAATCTTCCCATCTTTCTCCATGAGCCATTCATCCTGGAAGTAAAGCGTCTTTTCATGATCATTGACCTGCTTCTTGAGCTTCTCATTCTCGAGATCAGTCTTAAGGAACTTGTTTTCCAAAGCTTCTTTCTCAAGCCTCATCTTGGCCAAAGCCTCTTGGTATTCTCCCATAGTCTCGACGGGAAAAATTGTTGATTTGGAAGCTGTTGAGAACATGGGTTCCTCATAAGCATAAGGCATTCGAAATTCCTTCGCTCTTTTCTTTACCCAAGAAGTGTAGATTTCCATGGCTACACAATTCCTTGCATTACCTTTTTCCTTCCTTCGGATGTGATGCCAAGCTCTGATCATTCTGGCTTTCAAACCTTGGGAATCCTCCCCTTCATGATAGAAGTAGCTCTCCACTGTAAAACCAAGAGGTTTACTAGAGTTTGCGTACCCGAGTTGACGTCTTGCCAAGAACGGGTTGTAGTTGATTCCTCCTTTCGCATCGATGAGAGGTACGTTGGCAAATTCTCCACAGCTCTCAATGATTTCCATCTCATTGTCTGCCAAGGTATACCAATGGAGATCGTCGTTTGTAAGAGACATGAGTCTTCGAGACCAATGCCAATCGTCTTTGTTTTCGCGGAAGATAGGAGATTTAGGCAAGTGTGAGACAATCTATTTGAAAAACAGAGGTACACAACACACGATAGTTCCATCTCCTTGACGATTCCTATGACGAATGGAGAAATACGCGCCACCAAGTAAAGTGGGAACGAGATTTCCAATCAGAAAGATCCTTATGGCGTTGACATCAACGAAACTTGGGATGTTGGGAAACAACACCAATCCATAGATGAGTAAAGCTAAAATAGCTTCAAAGGCTACCATACTACCGGCTTCAGAGAATTTAAGAGTCTTCTCCATTAGGAACTTTGAAGTTAGTCCTAAGAGTTTTCCTTTGGTAGTTAGGTTTTTGTCTATCTCAGATTTCTTTAAGTGAGTCATTGTTGCAATGACTGGTGACTTAGGAATGGCTTCCAAACCATTGAAAGGCACTTTATCTGAGACTGAGATACCTAGGATGTATGCGTACTCTTCCAAACTAGGCATCAACTGATAATCAGGGAAAGTGAAACAGCGATAGACTGGATCGTAAAACTGAACAAAAGTTTTGAGAAGTCCTTCATCAACGTTAGTGTTCAGAATAGTTAAAAGAGTTCCATAGCGTTTTCTGAAATCCGAGGGATCTTCTACCAAGGATGCTAACTCTTTCAACTTTCCTACATCAGGAATTCTAAAACTGTATCTCTTGGTGAATCTTCCTCTGACGTCCATCACTCTAACCTAAAATATTTACAAAGAAATATCTCTAAATTCTTTGGAAATGGGAAAGAAATGAAGTTTTTTTTTGAATGAATGCATGAATGCTACAAACATGGTTAGTAGTTATACACACGGTCAAGCGTTCGAAGTCACGAGCATGAGGCCAACGATAAGAATCAAACGTGGGTAAGTTCTAAGGGCTTATTCATCCGTGAAACGGGTTCTACGATAATACAGCTCAACGCTTCTCTTTGAAATATTATCGGATTTGTTGAATACTCAAGTCCAATAATATTTTTCAAGAAAACTCGCCGATCGTAGTCTCACATGACACTATTCTAGGCTTACGCCCGAATAATTCGCACTACATCCTAAATGGCCGGATGGGTTATGTGTTCTACACCACCAAGATCGCAAGTTCTCTTGAAAGCAAAATCTCTTCGCAAATACTTGCTAAACACTAATACTCCCAAGACAACCTCCACTGAGAGAGGGATCTCAAATTAACTCCGTAAGTACCGAGACTTCTCACAAGTTAATAGGACTATACCCCACCTAGATCTTAAAATGTTTCTTAAACCGGTTAGATTTCTTTCCATCGATGAAATCGCGAAAACACACAATAAAGAAAAACAAACATATGCACATATGAAAGCTTAACCCTTTTTTTCTTTTTTGAAAACAAAAAGCTTGGTGCTCTTGAGCAGAGTCACATTTTTTTGAAAATCAAAATTTAGCGTACTCCCCAGCAGAGTCGCCATTTTTTCTGTTCGCGTTAAAAAGTGACGCGCGAGGGAATCGAATCTGAATTCGGATTCTCTGGCTCGAAACGATTTACTCTTTTGATTTGTTTATAAAGATGCCGCGAGCATCAAGCTTTATTATTTTCAACACAAGAAAAATGATTATGAAAAAGGGGAAAGTTGTTAATACCCTCAATTGATTATGATATGCATTACGACTAGCGTAAACTAGACGCAACGCATTTGGGGAGATTCCGGGTAAGGGGGTTTGTTATATAAAGGGAATAGATGGAGCACCCTAAATATATATAGTTATCTATAGCTTTATATATGAATATGTTTGATATGTTTGTGTGTTTTAAATTGCTATTTCTATGATTGGGAAAGTTTCTCCTTTGGGATTTTAAGAAGGATAGATTATGTGGGATCCTATGTTTTGTTATTATTATGCTCGCAAAGATCATTGGGATCTTCTGCATACATATCCCTTAATAGGAATCAGAGCATTTGTAGCTCGGATCTAAAGGGAGCTATGGTTTGTTTGGTTTGAGGGAGAAAGAAATTTGCTCGGCAAGGATGAGACCTTGTGCCTACATATTCTCAAAGGGATGTTGAGAAAGTCAGAGCAATCGTAGTTCCCACTTGTGCTAGTGGAAGCAACGGGATGTTATTAAGAGACACAGACAAATGTCATCTTAATGAAAAATGTATCTAATCTATTTCATCACATACATTTTGAAAAGTTGATTGATTGAAATCTTTCGTCGTAAGTTATAGGTGTTTTGCTTGAGTGTACAAGCGTTACCACTTACGAGTTTTAGAAAGATGTTAAAAAGAGATGATTGAATCTTGTAATTGTAAGCATTGGGTGTTTTGCTTGAGTGTACAAGCATTACCACTTACAGATTAAGAGATGTTTTTGTTTGAAAAGAGTTTGAAAAGTTTTTGATTGTATGTGATGTGATAGATGAGATACTTCTTCCATAGAGATGATAAACGTCTAAATGTCAAGGAGAAATTGATTGGATTAGGGGGATGCTTTTAAGAAGCCCATGGGTCCTTGTATTGTAAGCCCAAGAGGAGGCATTCTGAGGGTCATCGAGGGTCCTTATATGAAGCTCAAGAGGAAGCTATAGGGTATGGCTGGCTTTGGCTTTAAAAGGGATTTCACCGGGAAACCATCCTTTTAGGATTAAGAGCAATTTCACCGGGAAATTATACTCTCTGGGTTCTATCCTAGCTGGTGATTCTTTGTATTGGAAGCCCAATAGGAGGCTGTTAAGAGATTTCCTGATCTCTTTCTTTGTTTGATGCCAAAGAGAAGGCTAAACTCAATGAGGAGTTCTCTTGAACGAAGCCCAAGAGGAGGCTGACTCAGCAGGGGAGTGTTGTCTTATATGAAATATACCTATGAGAAGCTTGGAAAAGAATCGGGCTTTGAAAGTTTGAAAAAAACGTCTTTGAAAGTGCTTTAAAAAGTACTTAAATGTATCGTTTTCGGCTCGATAAAAATATAATCGGATGAAAGTTTTTCTGAAATTTTTTGACACTATCATAAAATAGATTTGTTAATTGACATGTGTACAAAAAATCACCTCAAAATGAGGAGTTTTGATTGGGTTTTGAAGAAGTCAAAGTTTGGAAAAAAATATGAAGTAAAAATAAAAAATTTGGCAAAAATGGTCCCAAGGCTACTCGAACCTGGGACCATTAGGCAAGGCGTGGCAAGAATGACTTAAGAGTGAGTTGGCAACCGCTGGGGCGGCAATACATCCGTGTATTGAAATAAAACAATGTTATAATATTATAAACTGGATATTTGAATTTGAAAAAACGCACGCAAGCTTCTTCTTCTTCCTCCAATCTTCAATCAGCCATGGATTCTTTGTTTCTCAACGACATTGCTCGATGTAAACATCAAACTTGATCGTTTTAAGCCCAGGAACATGATGATGTCATTTAATTCCATTTATTTTAAGCTTAACATGATTAAATTTCTTAGAAATATGAAGAACCCTAATTCTGAAAATTCTAATTGAAATCGTGTATGGTGAAAGAATTGGTCAATTGATTGAGGGTTAAGCTTCAGTGAGGGTGCAGAAACAAAACGGCCAAGAGCTTTTTGAACTGTAATTCAAGAATCAAAGAGTTCGAAGTTGAGTTACTTACCCTTTGAAGCTGAGATCGAAAACTGTATTGGAGTGTTTCCAATTGTGAATTGATGATGGCTATAGCACCAGCGGACCTTATGGAAGGTGTGAGGATGGTCTGCTTGCTTTCGAATGGTCTGAACTATTCTACCCAAGTCCACCTGCAATTGCTAAAAATGAAACTCGAATTCTTGGTTAGAGATGTTACAGGTCAAGATTAATGGTCTGCATCATCCATATGGAGTATGTTGATGATGTTTGAGTCAAAAAATCACAACTTGCTCGAGCCAAAGATCAAATTCGAAGGTTAAGGCAGTTCTGGCAAGTTTGGAAACATGAAATGCAATTCGGGCTTTTAGTGTTTCTTGTGTTGATTTTAAGTTACAAACCAATTACATATGATGTTTATGACATGTTAGACACCAAATCTCTCATGTTTTTTCACAAGTTTTGAAAAATGCAAGATTTCTCAAATTGAACTATGTTACTTGAAAATTAAGAAAGAAGTGAGAAATCTTGTTTTGGCATAGCTTTGGTGTGGTTTGAAATGGCAAACATGACCTCTATTTATAGGTCAAAAGATCAGAATGGCAAGTGAAGAAGATAGGCTTTGGTTTGGACAACTTGCCTTAGAGGGTAAGAAAGTCATTTTTGCAATAAATGCAAAAGGAAGCTTCCTTTTAACCATGGTTAAATCTCACCTTGATATTATCTCATCATAATTACCTCTCAACTGATTTTTATCAGCTCTATCCCTCTTGGCTAGGTGGCATGGCTTCTAGAGGAAGAAAACTCAAAATGACTTGTAATTTTGAAAGTCTCTATGTTTCAAAATCAAAAGTATAGCTAGACACCATGGATTTGCAAGTTCTTGGACATTTTGGAAATCTTGTTTCAAGAGCTACAACTTTAATGTTTTGAGTTTTTTCTAATTCCAAATGGAACTATGTGGAAAAATGCCATGAAGTTTGGAAAAAATGTGAAATTTTAACACTATGAAAATTTTCTAAGTGTTGAAAATTTTGACTTTTTGTTGACTTTTCCAAATTTCTTGATTTTTAATGATCATGATGGATAATTTGAAGTATTTTGATGATTGAAAGAGTTTTATCTTGAAAAAGTTGACCAAAAGTCAAAGTTTGACTTTTCAGTGCAGATGAAATTTCATCAGATGATCCAGAAATTGACTGATGAACTCTGTGAACTTCTGTGATGTTTTGAATCCAGAAATTAGGTCAACATGTTGTATTGAGGATATGAAGATCAATCTCCAATCAAAAAAGTCATTCATTGATCAGAAAATCAAGTGATTGCTTATCCTCGATGAAAACCCTAATTGGTCGATCCTCGATAGATCATGAGGAAAAATTTGATATCTGAAGATCAGAGGTTGATGATTTGATCAAGATATATCAATTTAGGTGAGTGAAACTCAAACCCTAATTGATTACCTCTTGAATAAGATGAAAATTTGATGAAACCCTAATTTTGACCTGTAGAAGCTACACCCGATTAATTCTGTTCTGAACTGTTAGTGATGCAGTGATGCAAATGTAAGGTGGTATATTAGGTCAAAAATTGGGGTATGACACCTTTCCATCCGTAGTTATCTACGGGCTCTTAATTGCTTAGCTCACTTTATAAATTGCTTTTTGCATGTGTGTTTGAAAATGTTTTTGAAAACGCATTTCGCTTTGACTTCGTAATGATTCTCGCTGGAATGTATACGAAGTGTTTGGAAATGTTTTGTTTTGGAAAAGGAACTTTGTAATGATTCACGCTAGAATGTATCTTGTGATTAATGATCTAGATTAATTAAGTTAATCTTGCCATACACACCTAATTACTAGCAGTTAATAGGTGTAGAAAATAAATTGCGGAAATGTAAAGTGCGGAAAGTAAAGGTCTTATGCTATTACATGGCTTTGGGGCATATCAATAATATAGGAGTGCAGAAAGTAAAGGCAGAAATGTAAAGTGCGGAAAGTAAAGGTCTTACGCTATTACATGGTAAAAAAATTTGCAACCTATACAACCTTTCTAGAATTTAAATGCGGAATAATAAATAAACAAATATCATAATGAGAAAATATTAGTGAAAAATGTTCGAAGTTAGTAGAAAAAATTTTAGGTTAGCAACCCTAATTACTAGAAATAAAATTATCTTTTTGAGTTTTTTGTGATTAGAAGAAAAAAACTAATTCTAATTAATGATTTAATTGAAAAGAAAATGCCCCTTTTTTATTGTGTGAAAAATTAAATAAAGGTGTTTTGAACTTAAATCCTAAAGTTAGGCATTTTTTAGAGTTTTTTAGAAAATAGTTTAAGAGAAAATTGAAAGGAAAATAAATTGTTTAGAAGGAAAATAAATGAATAAAAAAGGATTTCCGTCAGAACTTCTAACTAGGCTCGTCTCAGAACTTCTAACGGAAGTTCCGTCAAGAACCTCTGGAAACCTATTTTCCAGAGCTTCTGGAGGCTGGCACGGAAGTTCCTTCCTTCTGGAACTTCTGGGGTTGTTCCTTCTGGAACTTTTGTTGGTGTCCCTTCTGGAACTTCTGGGGTTGTTCCTTCTGGAACTTTTATTGGTGTCCCTTCTGGAACTTTTGGAATTGCTCCTTCTGGAACTTCTGGAATTGCTCCTTCTGGAACTTCTAGGATTGTTCCTTCTAGAACTTCTGGGAATCCAGTCGGTTGACCTGCAGTCAAAGATGCCGGAGGGAAGCTCCGATCATCTTCTCCGGTTGCTTCCAAAATCAAACCTGCAGAAATAATGAAAATAAATGCAAACAAAGGGACCCTACCGACCCTAAATCAAGTGCTGTGAGTTCAATGGTGGCCTTAGTTTGGTCTGAATCGGCCTGGAAACAAGAATACGACGAAGCAGTAGCTTCGTGCCATAATAATGGTGTATCATGATTCCTGCGTAAAAACTCATGCACGATGGTTCTAAACAATCACAAACATGAATGTAAGCATGAATATGTAAATCGAATCAGTTTAAACAGCATGAATTTAGAGTTTGAATTTCGTGATTTTTACCAAACCGGTGCAACTTGGTTGGCACGTTCTGGGCACGATCTGGCTTGTGTAAGGCTTGGGATTGCCTCCTGGAAACCTCAAGAATATGATGGAATGCTTGAAACGCCTTGGAGACGGCTGGAGGATGTGCTTCGTGTTTGCTTTGAAACTTGAAAAAGTGAGAGAAATTTGTGTAGGGTTTTCTATTACAGCCAATCCTCTCCTTCTGGTCTGATCT
Organism: Vicia sativa; assembly: GCA_021764765.1. Taxonomy (NCBI): domain Eukaryota; kingdom Viridiplantae; phylum Streptophyta; class Magnoliopsida; order Fabales; family Fabaceae; genus Vicia; species Vicia sativa. Next base: position 110,029,365 of record CM038792.1, on the reverse strand, counting down.
TGTTAGGTATTTATAGGAGTGTTCATTAGGTCAAACATAATTGGTAAATACATTGCCTTGAATGGGAGAATATTTGATTTGGGATTTTCATCAAATCTTGCCTTTTTTGAACAAATCTCCATCAACACTCTTGCCAATCTCCATTATTTTGAAATAATCAGATCATTTGGCTTTGTTGGACCTCAAGAATGAGAGAAAATCAATCTTGTATTAATTATTTGATTTTATATCTTTTTATTTTAATTAAATTGGTTTTAAATGAATAAAAATCCAAAATAAATAAAAAATAAAAGATAAAAACGTGGCCTTGGGCTTGGAGGCATCAATTCAGATGAGAAGCAAGTTTGAACCAAGAAAAGTTAGGCCCATTTAGAAAAAAAATTGATTTTTTCTAGTATTTCTCTTTATGCACCTCCTCAAAAATGCTCAACTTGCACAACTTGTATCTTGCTCAATTTTTAACATTTTTTGGTGTTCTTGGACTTTTTAGAAAGCTCAAGGTGTCTTCTAAACAACCCTTTTGGTTTCATCTTCATTGAAGTTTCCGTGTTCATGAACACTTCTTTTCAAAAAGATGACTTTTTGTTGACTTTTAAAAGGACATGTAATATTTTGATCCATAACTTCCAAATGAAGCATTTCTAGCCAAAGCTTGTGAGACATGAAGTTGTAGAGAATTGAATTCCTTTTAAAATGAGATTTGATGGAAAAATTTCTGATAAAGTATGTGAAAGTTATGCTTGGTCAAAGTTCTGTTGACTTTTATTTGAAAAACCCTAATTTAGAAACTTTGACTTTTGATCAAATTTTGACTTTTCTTGAGGAATCATGGTCAACCCTTGATCAAATGATGAATATTAATTCAAAATATTGGTTTTGACCAAAAATTATGAATTTTTACTGTATGTTGACCACAATTGACGTTTTGTCCAACACAACTAATTTTCAACCATTTGAGCAATTGGATAAGCAATTTTGACTTGTAAAGCTTGAAACTTGACATGGTGATCTCTTGAAGCATATGGTGAGGTATGATGACGACTTAGAGCACTGGAAATCCATCTTAACTTGAGAGGAGCAAAACCCTAGTTTGGATCGATTGGTTAGAAGAGGGTTTGTCTAGTCAACCCTTGTGAAATCTTTGAGTATGGAGTTGTTGATTGTCTTGAGAAATGGGAGGGAAAATTTTGGGGTATAACACACGAATATTTAGAACAACCTCACTTACGTATCAATCATTAACTTTATATCCAGATAATTTGTCCAATCACTATCTATCGAATTCAGATAATACACCACTTATTTTATCAGATTCATAGCAACCAACAACCAGTGATGTCTGTAAATTAAAACAAACTTTTAGATGGAAATTTAATACGCACAAGATACAAAGATTAAAATGAACTGAGAATTAAAATCTAACCATGTGCCAGTATTATATGGTAACAGATACAAACTTTTTGTATTGCGGTCTATAAATCTCTCGACTAAGTGATCTCTTACTGAATCTGGATCCTTAACAATTATCGGTTCGTTGACACGGGCGGAAGACACGAAATAGAATTTGTTTGACAATTGATTCCCACGCATCAATTTTTCATACAAGAACCTCAAATAAAAACATAATAAATATTAGACTATTTTCATTGAAATGTGTAAATAAATTATTCAACTAATTAAATAATAGATTGATCGGAGTACCGGATGTATGAATGTACAACATTGATGCCTAATTTTGTATTCTGAAAAATATGTTCCATGTCCTCTTCTGCAATTGTTTCGGAGCAAGAAAAATCAAAGATACCTTCCCCCATATCTATTTGACGAATAACACCATGCATCAAATCGGATGTTCCCACAAGTGTTTCAAGACACATCCGAAATCGAGGTACATAAGCTTATTTTGGCACGGTCCTTGGAAAATCCTTTTTTGTTGGATATGTTACTAATTTTCTGGCTGACTTGTTGTGACTCTAGAGCAGGTACCTAAAAATTATATAACTTAGATAAATTATAAAATCATGTAGTTTTTGAATTTGGATCATAGAATTAACACTTTCAATGTACATCTTTTTGTGATGCAACAGACTCGTTGTGCTGCAAAATCCCTTTATCCTTAGATGCGGGTTTTGTAGGAGTCTAACATTACCATGTAAAAAAATTGTACGTAATGGTTCAGAATTGACATTTGAATACTAAAAGATTCTTAATGATTTTCAAAATACCGCATCATCTATGAAATGAGGTCCGACGACCATGCAATAAACGATCATATTGCATCTCGCAAATGTTGTCTCTAAAACAATGTCGATATCGGTAGCAACGCATCCGCATCTAATGCAACATCAACCGATACTTTCGATGTCCATCGTGAGCGATCTATGGTGAAGTAAATCTCCAAAGTGTTATGCACTTTTCCCTTGCCAACTATGCGATAAGTCGGTGACGATAAATATAGCTTACAAGATGAGATGCCCTAAACCAATAATAAATATGAGATTTTGGTAGTCCAACGGATTGAACATTGGACAAATATTCAGTACAAAACTCAACTGCTTCTTCAACAATGTATCGTTCAACAATACAACCCTCTTACCTACTTCAATTTTTCACGTACCTTTTTAATATTTTCATATAACGCCAACAGAAACATCCATCTCATATAAACTGTCCACAGCTTTTGTATCTTTCACAAGATGAACAACAAGATGTACCATTATATCAAAAAATGAGGGAGGAAAATATATTTCAAGCTCACACAAAGTAATAACTATTTCTTTTTGCAATACTAGTAAGATCTCAGGATCAATCACTTTACTACAAATTGACTTGAAGAAAAAACATAATTTAGTTATGGCGCTTCTTACTTTATTTGGAAAATAGAACGATACCTATTGGTAGAAAATGCTCCATTATAACATGACAATCATGTGTTTTTAAACTCTTTAACTTTAAGTCTTTCATAGACACAAGTCTTCTAATGTCTGAGGAGTAACCTTCTGGAACTTTAACTTCACTTAGAAACTTACACAATATTTTTCTCCTTTCTAGATAAAGTATAAGTAACAGGTGGTAGATATGTTCGTCTTCCTTTCTTCACGGGTCCTAATTCAGTTCTTATTCCCATCTCTACCATGTCCTCCCTTGCTTTAAGGTCACCCTTAGACTTTCCTTTTATATTGAGTAACGTACCAATAACACTTTTGTTCGCGTTAAAAAGTGACGCGCTAGGGAATCGAATCTGAATTCGGATTCTCTGGCTCGAAACGATTTACTCTTTTGATTTGTTTATAAAGATGCCGCGAGCATCAAGCTTTATTATTTTCAACACAAGAAAAATGATTATGAAAAAGGGGAAAGCTGTTAATACCCTCAATTGATTTGATATGCATTACGACTAGCGCTAACTAGACGCAACGCATTGGGGAGATTCCGGGCAAGGGGGTTTGTTATATAAAGGGAATAGATGGAGCACCCTAAATATATATAGTTATCTATAGCTTTATATATGAATATGTTTGATATGTTTGTGTGTTTTAATTGCTATTTCTATGATTGGGAGAGTTTCTCCTTTGGATTTTAAGAAACGGTAGATTATGTGGGATCCTAGCTTTTGTTATTATTGTGCTCGCAAAGATCATTGGGATCTTCTGCATACATATCCCTTAATGGGAATCAGAGCATTTGTAGCTCGGATCTAAAGGGATCTATGGTTTGTTTGGTTTGAGGGAGAAAGAAATTTTCTCGGCAAGGATGAGACCTTGTGCCTACGTATTCTCAAAAGGATGTTGAGAAAGTCAGAGCAATCGTAGTTCCCACTTCTGCTAGTGGAAGCAACGGGATGTTATTAAGAGACACAGACAAATGTCATCTTAATGAAAAATGTATCTAATCTATTTCATCACATACATTTTTGAAAGGTTGATTGATTAAAAATATTTCGTCGTAAGTTATAGGTGTTTTGCTTGAGTGTACAAGCGTTACCACTTACGAGTTTTAGAAAGATGTTTTGAAAGATGATTGAATCTTTTAATTGTAAGCATTGGGTGTTTTGCTTGAGTGTACAAGCGTTACCACTTACGATTAAGAGATGTTTTTGTTTGAAAAGAGTTTGAAAAGTTTTTGATTGTATAAGATGTGATAGATGAGATACTTCTTACATAGAGATGATATATGTCTAAACCTCTAGGAGAAATTGATTGGATTAGGGGATGCTTTTAAGAAGCCCATGGGTCCTTGTATTATTAGCCCAAGAGGAGGCATTCCGAGGGTCATCGAGGGTCATCGAGGGTCCTTGTATGGAGCTCAAGAGGAAGCTATAGGGTATAGTTGGCTTTGGCTTTAAAAGGGGTTTCACCGGGAAACCATCCTCTTAGGATTAAGAGCAATTTCACCGGGAAATTATACTCTCTGGGTTCTATCCTAGCGCGGGTGATTCTTTGTATTGGAATCCCAATAGGAGGCTGTTAAGAGATTTCCTGGTCTCTTTCTTGTTTGATGCCCAAGTGAAGGCTAAACTCAATGGGGAGTTCTTTTGAACGAAGCCTAAGAGGAGGCTAACTCAGCAGGGGAGTGTTGTCTTATATGAAGCCTAAGCGGAGGCTAAACTCAGATGAATGAATTTTCTTATATGAAGCCTAAGAGGAGGCTAACTCAGATGAATGAGTTATCTTGTACAAAGCCCAAGAGGAGGCTAACTCTGTGGAGAACTTAATGGTTAGACTAGTTGTTATGTTATAACTAGACAGTTATATAAACAAGTATATGAAGTTTATTCACAGGAGTTTATGAAGGAAATATAAACAAATGCATGATGTTTATTTACAAGAGTTTATGAAGGAAATATAAACAAATGCATGATGTTTATTTACAAGTTTGAATGTGTACAAGGAAGTAAATATGTACACGAATGAGTATTTATCTACAAGGAAATATGTATGTACATAGGAGGGTTGAGACTTACACCGTAAGGGAGACCCATTGGTTTAAAAGCAGTTTCACCGGGAATAATGCTCCTTTTAATACCAATGGTATTTAGTGTATATACAAGCGAAACGAAAACAAACGGACAAAGTTTGTCTATACTTGCGTATTTACAAAGGTATCTGTATTATGTACAAGTAAAAATTGGTATGTACATAAAAGAATTGGATATGTACAAGGAAATGATTATGTACATAAAAAGAATTTTGGGACTTACACCGTAAGGGAGGCCCATGATCGGTTAAGAACTTCGGAAAAAAAACGAGTTCGGTTTTACCTTCAAATCGGATCGATCATGGAAAAAAGAGTGTAAGTTTGTTGAAAAGTTTTGAAAAGATCTTGAAAGTGTTTTTTGAAAGATGAAATATACTTACAAGAAGTTTGACAAAGTTTCAGGCTTCGAAAGTTTGAAAGAAACGTCTTTGAAAGTGCTTTGAAAAGTACTCAAAATGTATCGTTTTCGGCTCGATAAAAATGTAATCAAAAGAAAGTATTTTTGAAATTTTTTGACATTATCATAAAATATACATGTTAGTTGACAAGTGTAAAAAAAATCACCTCAAAATGAGGAGTTTTGATTGGGTTTTGAAGAAGTCAAAGTTTGGAAAAAATATGAAGAGAAATGAAAAGTTTATAAAATGGTCCCAAGGCTACTCGAACTCGGGACCATTGGGCAAGGCGTGGCAAGGCAAAGTGTTAAGAGTGAGCTGGAAACCGCTGGGGCGGTAATACATCCGTGTATTTATCTCAAACCATGTAATAATATTATAAACTAAATGTTTGAATTTGAAAAAACGCACGAAATCATCTTCTTCTTCCCCGATCCTTCAATCAGCCATGGATTCCTTGTTTCTCAATGAAATTGCTCGATGTAAACATCAAACTTGATCGAAATTGAACCAGGAACATGATGATGTGGTTTAATTTCATTTATTTTTAGTTTAACATGATTAAATTTCCAAAACACGAAGAACCCTAGTTCTTTAAAATCAAATTGAAATCGTGTATGATCATGGATTTAAGCAATTAGTTTAGGGTTAATGATCAGTGATGGTGTAGAAACAAAACGGCCAAGCCATTTTTGAACTGGAAGTTAGAAATCAAGGAGTTCGAAGTTGAGTCACTTACCTCTTGAAGCTGAGATCAAAATCTTCAATAGAGTGTTTCCAGTTGTTGTTTAAGGATTGCTGGAGCACCAGTGAGCTTCATGGAAGGTGTGAGGATGGTCTGCTTGCTCTAAAATTGCCTGGATCATTCCAACCAAGTCCACTTGCATATGCTTGAAATGAAACTCGAATCCGTGCTTGGAGGTGTTACAGATCAAAAGTGATGGTTTGTATCATCCATATAGAGTATGTTGATGATGTTTGAATCAAAAAAACACAACTTGCTCGAGCCAAACTAACAGTTTGAAGTTTAAGGCAGTTTTTTACAAGTTTAGAAATATGAAAAGAAATTCTGGTTTTTAGTGATTCTTGTGTTGATTTTAAGTTTCAAACCAGTTACATATTGATTTTAAGACATGTTAGACACCAAATCTCTCATGGTTTTTCACAAGTTTTGAAAAATGCAAGAATTCTCACTTTGAACTATGTTACTTGAAATTTAAGAAAGAAGAGAGAAAGCTTGTTTTGGCATAGCTTTGGTGTAGTTTCAAATGGCAAACATGACCTCTATTTATAGGTCAAAAAATCAGATTAGCAAGCAAGGGAGATTGGCTTGGATTTGGACAACTTGCCTTAGAGGGCAAGAAAGTCATTTTGCCATAAATGCAAAGGAACCTTCCTTTTAACCATGGTTAAATTTCAACTTGATCTTATCTCATCATAATTACTTTCCATCTGATTTTTATCAGCTCTATCCTTCTTGGCTAGGTGGCAAGGGCTTCTAGAAGGAAAGAAAATCAAAAATGACTTGTAATTTTGAAGATTGTACTTGAAAATCATGGCTATTGAGCTCTATGTTTCAAAATCAAACGTGTAGCTAGACACCATGGATTTGCAAGTTCTTGGACATTTTGGAAAGCTTGTTTCAAGGGCTACAACTTTCATGTTTTGAGTTTTTTCTAATTCCAAATGGAACTATGTGAAAAAATGCCATGAAAGTAGGAAAAAAACATGAAATTTTAACACTTGAAAATTTTTCTAAGTGTTGAAAATTTTGACTTTTTGTTGACTTTTCCAAATTTCTTGATTTTTTATGATCATGATGGATCATTTGAAGTATTTTGATGATTGAAAAAGCTTTGTTTTGAAAAAGTTGACCAAAAGTCAAAGTTTGACTTTCCAGTGTAGATGAAATTTCATCAGATGATCTAGAAATTGACTGATGAAAATTGTGAACTTCTGTGATGTTTTGAATCCAGAAACTAGGTCAACATGTTGTATTGAAGATATAAAGATCAATCTCCAAGCAAAAAAGTCATTCATTTATCAGAAAATCAGTGATTGCTTATCCTCGATGAAAACCCTAATTGGTCGATCCTTGATAGATCATGAGAAAAAATTGGATATCTGAAGATCAGAGGTTGATGATTTGATCAAGATAGATCAATTGAGGTGAGTAAGACTCAAACCCTAATTGATTGCCTCTTGAATCAGATGAAAATTTGTGAAACCCTAATTTTGACCTGTAGAAGTCACACCCGAGTAATTCTGTTCTGAACTGTTAGTGATGCAATGATGCAAACGTAAGGTGGTATATTAGGTCAAAAATTGGGGTATGACAACTTTCAAATACTTTTTTTTTCAATATGCATAACATTACGTACAAAGATTTCCAATATGGAAATTCAAAAAAAAAAATCGACCTCTTCTTCCACCCACATGTGACAACTGTATGTACAAAAGACTTGCCAAACTGAATACTCACATCTTTCACCTTTTCAAAAATTTAATCACCTGTCAATCCAGGTGGAGCTCTACGGTATCTCCATAAATTTTACTTTTATTCTAATTTAAATCTGTTTTTTTATAAACAAATTATACAAAAAAAAAAAGTATATCAATCCTCTCAATCATGTAACTAATAGTAGAAGTTTATAAAATACAACCTGAACAATAATCAATCCAAACTGCATGTGGTTGGTTGGCTATAGGCGCTTATTAACCAACAATAATCTTATTTGTAAAAATTCTCACAATTACACTATATTACATTGTACTACATTTTTCATAAATACAATGAATAATAAATAACCAACATTTTATACACTAATTTAAATAATTAAAGTTGATTTATTATGTAAAGACTACTTTTGGATGAAGAGATACAATAATCAAAATATAAATTTAGAAAGTTTTATTATTTGGTTGAAATACTTTATCTCAAGTGCCTATAAATTTCAATGTTCTTATATGCTATACAATGCAAATGAGTTATTTTAATTTTTAGTACTCATATATTTTAGTTTTTAGTTGATGATCTATTAATTTTTTTTATATTTAAAAGATATATTTAGTATAAGAAATAAGTATAAAACATAAGTCAATTTAAATTTTAGTACTCGTATATTTTAGTTTTTAGTTGATGGTCTATTAATTTTTTTTTATATTTAAAAAATATTTCTAATATAAAAAATAAATATAAAATATAACTCAATTTAAATTTTAGTACTCATATATTTTAGTTTTTAGTTGATGGTCTATTAATTTTTTTATATTTTAAAAATATTTTTAATATAAGAAATAAATATAAAATATAAGTCAACATATCTGAAAAAACGTAGTCTATAAAGTGTTAGACTACGGCGACTTATCTAGAAAGAGTGAATATATCCTTAATTAAAAATCACATTTCAAAAATGATTTTTTAAAAACTTATCTGAATAACAATGTTGAGCGGAAGGTTATAGGTCTATATCAAAATAGTAGTCTAAACGAATCTAGTTATTGGAAACTTGGATATACACAAGCCATATAGAATTAAGATAATGATAAAATCAATCGCCATAATAATATATCAATTAATAGTTTAATATCAAACACAATGGTTTCTTATTTCCAACAAAATCATATTAAAAACATAACTTGACAATTTATCGAACATGTGACGCACAATCAATTTTTCAGAATTTTTTTGAGTTTTGTTGATATAAAAAAGCACTTACAACTAAAGTGATTATAAACTAATCAACAAAGCAATTTAAACTTTAATGATCAAAGAGACATTCTATATGAATCAATCGATCAACAACATATTCACCAAATTTCATATATATATATATATATATATATATATATATATATATATAGAGAGAGAGAGAGAGACATATACATGGTAAGTGTTCGAGAGCAACCCTACAAACCCATATCGTTTGATGTTGATTCAACCCCTTCTCACCTTTTGATCTTCATTAAGACCAAGACACAATATATAAGAATTCTATCTAGATCTTGCTACTCTTTTGCATACTTTATCTCCAAAGCTTTCGTGCACCGTCAATTTCACCTATTGCAACACAAGACTTCAATTTTGATCCATTGTTCTCTCGCTACTTCCTTTGTGTTCTTTATCTCTATAGAATATCTTGCATTCATTGTCTCCAAAGGAATTCATTTGGCTGCAATCCTCTTTTGAATGTTTTGTACGAAAACCCCTAAATCAATCAATGATATTGGAGGAGAAACCTGCGGTTTTCCCGGATGAAGACCTGCAAATCTCAACCTAATATTCTCGGCTATACAAAAACCTAATTAGACGTTATCGAACCTCGTCTAGACAGTACCCCAAAAAAGAAGTTACAATGGTTTTTTAGTGTGTAAGCGTAGGTTAGAGGTTGAAGATGAAAAGTACATACAGGATATTTGTATGGTACCATCAAGTTAGAATGATGCATTAATGATGTATTTTTAGTTGGGATCTTTTTAGGCAAAAGAGGAAATTTTTGGAATGAAAAAATGATCCATAAAACAGTATGTGCCGACCTGAAAAAATTATATGTCGACACATGCAAAACAGTAGGTACAAGCTTTAAAAATGCAATACACGTGTCGATGTAAAAATCGTATGAGTCGACGCATGTGCCTGTGTTTTAATGTAGAAATATTGAAGGCTTTAATATTGAAGCACATGTATCTGCGCATAAATCTTATGTGTCGACACATACTGAAACTTTAAAAAAAATGCATAAATTCTTATTTTATGTGTGGACACGTAAAAAATTTCAGGTCGACACATAAATATATTTGTGTGTAGAAACTGATTTTGCATGATTGTGACCAATTTTAAATTTGTTTTAAATTATTCTTAAGACCTCTAATGCAACTGAGTGCCATATTACATAGAGACACAGTACAATATACAAAAATGTTACATTTTCCTAATTTTGACATCATGTAAAACATCTAATGATGAAGTTGCACTCACATAAAACATTCGACATGAACAACCAAATTGGACATGAACAACCAAAATGTGGCTCGCTTAAATTATGAGCATTTACACCCTACCTACTAAAGCCCTGAGTCTTTCACGGAATTTTCCTAAGTGGTTCGAGTAGCTAATTTTGTCACCTCTACATCCAAGAGGTCAAGACAATATAGACCTAACAAGCCTCAACAATTCATTTGGCTCAATTATCAACTAATCTAACATCATATGTGCCGAGACTTGATGTAAATATTTCAATATTGATAGGTTCAATTATACCAAGATAAAATGGTCATTATATTGGTGAACATATATGGATTTGGAATCTACTTTACCATTGTAATTCACAAGTGACACTAGGAACTCCTATGAAAGGAAATACTCAACTCGAGTATAATTTAAACAAAATTTTCATAAAACCCCAGATAATATGTTGCACCAAGAAACTGCTATCAAGACTAGACATCCTAGGTAGAAGTTGTTAGATCCCAACCTAATACTTACAATCAATAGGTACTTTGAGATACATATAAAATTTATGGATATGCATATATATTTAAAAGTAGGTAAAAAAAAAAAAAATTCTCTTAACTATACCTCGAGGTATATAATTTTGGTCATTTCTCTCAAAAAAGTGTCAAGTTTCAAACTCAAGCTATATTAATGAAAGAGAAATGTACTTACCACTGTGCCATCTCACAATTTTTTATTATGTTTACATTAAATTTTATTATAAAGCCATCATTATTACTACTTCCGTTCCTAAATATAAGACTCTGTTGAGTAAATTACGGGAATTAAGAAAGTTTGTTAGAGTAATAAATTTATTAACTATTTTGTATACTTTTACAAGTTTATCTTTAAGAGAGAGAAATAGTTAATGTGTATGTAACTGTATTTATTACTGATTGTAGAAAAATATGTAATATTAGAAATATATTAAAAAAATAATTAATACACTTTAAAAGTTGAAGAGGGTCTTATAAATAAGGGCAAGAAAAAATCTCAAAAGAATATTATAATTAGGGACAAAGATAGAATAATAGTGTGCATGCACCATCATTCCAAGTCATTCACATGCCAGTAAAATACTAAGCATGAACATTGAGATTGCAGAAAATTGGCAGGACAACTAGTTATTTTGCAGCAAGTTACCAACCATTGCACCTAATAAATTCTAAGCATGAACATATATTTTGCCACTGGCTGGAGGAACTTAATCATTGAATCTATTAATCCATATGTCAAAGCTTCAAAAATAATTTGTGTACCAAAGTTGTAACATAATAAAAAGAGAAACTTTGGAGGCCAAAGACAATTTCTATACAACACAGCAAAAATAGAAAACGAGTTAAGATGAAAAGTAAACAACTCACCATCAATTAATATGTCTACATGTGAAGCATGATGGTTACAAATAAATAGTTAGCACATGCATAATTCCAGCTCTAGTTAGCACATACAAATAAATAGTTAGCAAATAATATGTCTTCTAGATTAATTTGGAGTGGAAATTCATAGTTAGCACATACATAATTCTCGCACTCAATAAAATCATAATATCCGGATAGTCTTAGCTTCAAACACAAATCTAGATTTCTCAACCTAACACCAAAATTTAAAAATAACAGCAAGAACAGTAGTCAAAGTAGAAAACCCATAATGAGCACAAACTTTCTAAACCCAGTTCACAGCCTCTACACAAATCTCTTCCAAAGGTCCATCGACAACAACATCACCACAACACAAATGGGTCTCACCCCCTATAGAAATAAACGAAACAAGTTCATAGTTTTCCCAAAACAAAGGTAAATTTTGATTAGAGCTTTGCGCCAGATGGGTCATCGAAAACGGTTTCAGAATTTGTAATGGTTGCATCGTTATCATCATCTTCAAAGTTGTGCTCTTCACAGAGAAGGATGTCAAGGAGAGATTGTGATCGTTATTGTTAGTGATTTTGTAAGGTATTACATGGTTTATGTTTTTTACTGATGCTATGAGAATATACAAGCAAGCTTCAACTTTCCTTTCCAAAACATGAAATTATAAGCTATTCCACCATTTCCATGACCATTGCTACTTTCTCAAAGTCTGCAAGGCTTCCGTTGCTTCCTGATCTAAATGACATCTTGTTAAAAATAGAAGAATCAGTATAATTGATAATACATTTGAATGAAAAATATAGCATAAAAGAAGCGTTAGCTTGGTGGTAAGTTGATGACACTTGCAAAATTTTGGCACTTTTTAGAGATAAGAGATCAAAAATGATATTTTTGTCTTAAAAATAATAATTAGAGATAATTCTAAGCTGATATAACATTATTGGTAAAGACCCCGACTAATGTCTCTGAAGGACAACCAATAGTCATACAGAAGAAAAAGACAAGTTGTCTCAAGCGATTACTCTAATCGTGATTCAGAAACAATATCAACTAAGGAACAAATAAAATCAAAGGATATTGTCTCTGGCAACACTTTTTTAGGTAACATGTAGAAATTGTTGCCTTAAATTCATATAGGCAACGATTTACGATTGTTGTCAAAAATATGTTTGCAACCCTTGATAATCGTCGCCTAAAATACTTTTGGGGACGTTTATGGAGCGATACTCTTTATTTTTTTGCCAACGATTGTTAATTCTGCCTTAACTGCTTTTGGGGACGATTTTAGAGCGTTAAAATATTATTTCTTTAATAATGTTTGATAATTGTCCCCTAAAATATTTTTGGGGACATTTTTAGATTGTTACATTAGTTCTAATAAAAGGCTACATTTCTGAAATGTTGTATAAATTTTTTTAGCATTATCAAATTTTTGGTGGCAATCTTCCCTCCAAAACTAATACACTAAAAAACAAATATTTTTCTCTAAACATTATTAATATATATATATATATATATATATATATATATATATATATATATATATATATATATATATATATTAAAACATTTCTAACACATAATTATAAAATAATATTTAATTATAAGCATGTATTTATCCAGATGGACTTAATAAAAAACACAAAATTATAAAATCTTATTACATGCTGTATCCACACTTAACAAAAAAAATTAAGTCAAACTATAATTTTCATTACTCCTCTCAATTGCCCATGTCTTATTAAAAAAAATAGAAAATAGAAAAAAGAAAAAAAAACAGAAAAGGAAAACAAAAGCTTTCGATCTCCTTCTTCACACCATTCCGACGCCAAACCTAACAGTACCGCTCTCAGACGCTCCAAGTCCAAGTCCTTCATCCGCTCCGACTCGAACCACTTTCGTCCACACCCTCCGCCGTGTTGTTCGTCACTCCGTCCAACTGCCTTCGTTCGTCGTCCGCTCGATTCCAAAAAAAACCACCCTAGATCTACCGTACCACATCCCACCGCCGTAAACTTATATTCATCGCCATTTCTAATCCACAACACGCCAACACTTGAGAACATAACAACACGACGTGCTCAAAATTGCATTATTGGTAACTTCTTCATTTTATTTCAATACAGTTTATCGTTGTTGGTTTATGTTGGTGAGAAGGTTCAATGAATGGATGTTAATTTGCTATTGATTATGTTTTTCTGACATGGGTGTATGTTGGTGTGTTTGTATGTATTTCTGCATTTATATTTCGATCGTCATTTCGTATCGTTGTGTTTGAGTTGAATCTGAGTGTTTTGATGGTTGTTTGAGTTTGTGTTTAGTTGTTCCCTTCATGTTAACTTTTCACACAATTTACTTGCATTCTGTTTTGGTTGATACTTTATTACGTGCATGATGCGGTTCGCGCAATGTTAGCTTAGTTTCTTTTGAATTGTCACTGTTAAGGTGTTCATGTATATGTGTGTTGTTGTACGGTGTTTTACGGTTTGGTGTTGTTTAGTTTGGATAGCATAATTGTGTATGTATTATCCACAAGAGAACTCTCCTTTAAATTTTGTTCCGAATCAGATTGATAAAGACGAATTGTTTTAGAATCGATTTTTCTGTTAGCGATGCTCATTGTTTTGTTAGCATGAAGTTTGTTTGTGCTCAAATTCATGTGAATTCCTTTAGGAGATCTCGTCTTTTCTTGTCTTCTAGATTAAAACTCAGCTTGATAGGTAGAGGTTTTAAGGGTCTTCGCGATGCATATGTTAGTTTTCTTTTTTTGTTAGGATTCACGGTGACATTTTCTTACAGTTTAAGAAACTCTCAGTATGTTTTATTCATGGTGGTATTCTATTCCTTTAAATTTTATATGATTAGTTAGATAAATTACTTTCTATTCTTTAAGTTTTGCATGAGTAAATACCTATATTATTCCTTGGGGGCACTTTATTAGATAACTATTACAGTATTGGTTCTTTGTTCAATATTATTTAATAAGTTTGTAATTGGAATACCATTAATTCATGTGGAAATTCATGTTAGCATTACATGGCCGGTAAAGTTAAATATTTCTCAGTAGCATGAAATCCACATGTACTTTATCTGTATCTTTTCTTTTCTTTAGTTTACTACAAACAAAAACTTTAGTTCCTTTCAAATAAAAGTATAATGTTATTTTAATTACTTGAGGGTGAGTTAACCATGTGATTATATCAATGTTGTGTGATGTGCAGGTTCTCCTGCGTCTTTCCCCATTCCCGCATTGTAACTTGCATCTGCTCAGTCTAACCAAGTTCGTTATGCCACTCTTGAATCCATCGACATCACCGTTCTTTCTTCTAAAGGTGACGTATTCCATTTCATCTCTTTTACTATTTTATTAAATTTGCGTTTCATTTTCTCATTTTCTAATTATTTGTCTTTAGATCATTCACCTCCGTTGTTTCGGTTAAACCTCAATAGATATTTCATCGGTTTCAACATTGTTTGGGAAAGAAACGTCTTCGTTTCATTTACTAGCTTTGTTGTTGTTGTTGCAGAAGGAAGTTGTGTTGAAATTGAAGTCGCTTTTAACTAAGGACAAGATTTTAGTTTCTATTACTGCTGGAATCAAGTTGAAAGAATTCAGGTAACAGAACCCAGTCATTCCAATGCTTTCTGCACAGTAGATTAGTTTGAAAAGAAACAAAAAATACATATTATATTAGACTATGAAATGTTTGTTCATAATTAGAATATAAATTAGTTGTTCTTGTTTTTAAATCTTAACACACACCCCTCATGCAATAGCCCTGTGTTTTCCTACTCATGTTTATGATAAAACTTCTCATCATTTTATCATAAGGAATCATACCTTATCAAGTTGTAGTTTGAAAGCAAGTAATATCTCTAATTTCACTTGATAAGATCAAATACTTGTATATATTATTAATTCAAAGTCACAGCTAGTTAGACTTATTGGTAAGGACAAAACACATGAATCCAAAGAAACATATGTAAAACACATCATCCAATGGATATAGACAAAGACAACCTTAAACTATCTCTTCCATGAAGTAACATATGTAAAATAGTTTAGCTCATTTATTTATGTTTGTAATGCATGTTTATATTAAAAGTTCACCAATTTATTCTATGTTTGGTATTGGAATGCATGTTTAGTGTATATTTAGATTATAAATGAAATTTTTATAATAACTATGCATCGCCGTTGGTTTACTTTAACAAAAAATGCTACAAAAATGATCCATTTGTGTTGGCATCTCAAGTTTAACAATGCTTCTTTATTGAAGATCCTTTAAACAAAAACAAACACTATGTTCAAAATGCATTTCCAATGGAATCATTTGACATGGGAGAATCTTTAAGTTCAGATTCCCAAGAATATGATATTTCAACAAATCTTAATGCATTAAGGGATGATTGTGAAGTGGATTTGGTTAGGAAAGATTTGTCGGATGATATCTTTGAAATTCCTTTGTCAGAACTTCACAACCAAAAAGCAATAGAGAGTGATCATAGTGACACGAGTTATGGAAGTGATGATGAAACCGATTATGATTCTAGTACTTATTAGGTAGCATTGACAATGTGTTTTACCAAAAAAATTTAATAGATTTTGAGTAGAAAATAGATTTGTTCAAAGTTTAATTTATGGTTATGCATGCTGTCATTTTTTTACTTAAACCATAACAAACTAGATTCAAATATACTGTTACTTTATGGTTATGCATAATGTCACTTTATACTCAATTTTTCATTATATAATTATGTAATTTCCCCCCTTTGTAGATCATAGTTATTGGCCATAATGGACAATGTAAGAAGTGTAAAAGATGGTGGATCACATAGGAAGAGTGTTCGAAGTCCTACTAAAAGATTTGATTTTCCTCTTCAAGTAAGATCAAGTGCAGAATTAACAAAGAAAGTGCTACAACATGTTAAGAAAGAAAAAATTGACAAGTTACATGAGATGCTACAGGGAAACAATAGAGAAAGGGTTCAGGAAATTATAGAAGTTGTGGACGGTAAATCATTTTCTTGTTTCATTTGATTTTATAAAATGATGTATGTTAAAGTTATGTTTTGGAATTCCTTTAGATATATTATTCCTACTGTTTTTTAATGAATTTTTACAAAAATTAGAAACACCAAAAAAAGGAACTCAACAAGAAAGAGTTCAAAAGGTTGATCACAATTTGGACAAAGAGACTATTGCAAAGAAAATGGAGATAGACAAACTCTCGCAACCAAAAGTAATGAAAGATCATGCACATGGTGACAAAGAAGTTGTACAAGGTAAGTGATTTTTAAAATTTTCTATTGCGCATATATTACATGAAATTATTCCTAATATCTTTTGGTGAATTTTTACTAAAATTAGAAACACCAAAGAAAAGAACTCAAGTGAAAGCTACAGTGAATAGAGAAAGAATTCAAAAGGTTGATGAAAAATTGGACAACCACATTGCTATGAAGAAAGCAGAGAGACCTAAGCTTTTGCAACCACAAGCTAAGGAAGTTTTTGCACATGGAAACAAAGAAGTTTCACAAGGTAGTTAATATCCCTGCATATACTTTAAATTTATATATTTCTTCTTATGACATTATTATGACGAGAAAATTACATTGAAACCAGGAATGCTGAAAAAAAGAATTCATGAGAATCTACTAGAGAACAATAGAGATAAAATTCAAAAGGTGGAAAAACCAGTTGCAAGGAAAATACTTATTTCTTCCAAAAATAAGAAACCAGAGAAATCTACTCTATCTTTGGACACAATGATGTCAAAAGTTGAATGCTCTAAAAAGCTAAACAGGGTACCAAAATGCCCATCAATGTTGATTGATGATTATGTAGATCTTCACAAGTCAAAGGAAATGGATGCAACCAAGTCAAACAATGGAGAAAAACCGGGCAGCAACGTTAACCGTAGCTCTAATCAAAATCAGCCAAAAAAAGGAACTCGACAAGAAAGTGTTCAAAATCGGGCAAAAGTCAACGAAGAAGATGCAATCACAAATAGAGAAGAAGAAAAAGGTAATTAATTTCATATTTCATAATAATGATTTCATGTATTATTTACATATTGGTAGCAAACATGTGATATCATGTTGTTGTGTTGATTACTTTATAGAAACATCCCAAAGAAAACTCGTGGGAAAACTTTGTGCAAAAATATTCATGCAAGAACTTTGGAAGAGCGAGTAGAAGTGACCTTTAATGAGGATTTTCAGCCAATTGGTCCTAGTGAAAAAGTAGTATCTGACTTGAGCCTCTTCTTAGGAACATTGACTAGGAACTCTGTGACACCCCGATTTAATTCGAATATTAAATAATAAGGAATTTAATTATTTAATTAATTAAAGGCTTGATTATTTATATTTTTGGATTTAATTGGATTAATTGAAGAAAGAAGGGTTGGTGGTGTGAAGAGTAAATAGTGGGTGTGAGGAGTAAATCACTCTACTTTTACTAATTATTAATTTATGAATTTTATTTGGAAATAATAAAGGAATATAACAAGGCTTATAAAAAGGAAAAGAAGGAAAGGAGTCTTTTTGGGAAAAGTTATTTTCACGTAGAATTGGAGAAGAGAAGAGAAGAGAGGAAAAAGCCAACGCCGAGGAAATCGAAGATCATCGCGAGGTAAGGGGTGATTTCATTCAATTTTAATGCCTTATGGGTTTTGGGAATCAACCGGGTGATTGGGTACGTTAGGGAATTCGAATTAGGTGATTATAGGTTTATAGGATTAAACCCTATTTTGTGTCGGAATATAGAATTTAAGACTGTTAATGTGTCGAACGATTAATAGGAAGGATGAAACAATGATGTTTGATGTTGTATTGGTGTATAATGGTCGTAAACTGGTGTTTCTAATGTTATAAGATATATGGAAATGATTGGAAGTGATGAAGAATACATGAATGCTGTCAAAATAGCATAAAATGATTCTGCAGGTCGTGGGAACCGGTTCCCTGTGGGGAGGAACCGGTTCCCTGTGGGGAGGAACCGGGTTCCCAGCGAGAATTTTTCAAAACAGGGCAATTTTGTACGTAGGAACCGGTTCCCAGTAGGGTAGGAACCGGGTTCCCATACAAATTCCAGGAAGCGTGTTTTTCAGACTTCGCAGGAACCGGTTCCTGTATATGGAGGAACCGGGTTCCACTGTGTAATTTTTTCAAAATACTTAAAACTTCAAAAATTCATATTTTCTAAACCGTAACTCCGATTTGGGTGCCGTTTTCGGAATTATTTCTTAAATTAAAAATACTATCTTATAAAAAGAGAAAAATATTATTTTGCTAAAATTATTTTAAAAATAGTCGAGCTTCCGATTTTTGAAAAAAGTGGATAGTTGAGGACGATGGTTGAATTGCCTGAATTGATGAATGAGTAATAATGCGTACCATGTTGTGTTTTGATAATCATTGTGATGGAATAAATTACATTGGTGATTGGCATTATGTGAATTATGTGATATCATAATCTGTGAGTTGATGTTGCATGCTTTTATGATGCATGCATAAGCATTGTTAATTGGTTCATTCCCATTGTGCGGAAGTGAACTTGCAGAGCCAATAAACTTACCAGGATGTGAGGTAGTGAGGCTAGATTCTTGACTCAGTGTTCTGGGCGAATCATGGATTTCCGCTGTTTCCAAGTGTGATGGAACAGAGGGTGAACTCGGTTCACATTTGGTACCACATGCATAGAGTATGCATTGCATATGGGATTGTAACATGCTAGGATGGTTTCCAGTGTTGCAATTTCCATTGATTGTTTAATTGCATAATGAATTGTGTATAATGTTCTTGTGAACTGAACTATGTATGTGTTTTGATAATGGACTAACGCAACAAATTATCCTATTGTATTTAAGAACGTATAATGCATTTTATATTGGATAGAGATCTCACCCTTACTTTAATGATTTCAGATCTGAAGTGATTAGCTGCTTGGAATCGGTGAGGATAGCTCTAGAGTTGAGTCAGTTAGTTAATCCGCGTGTCAGTGTCGTGCTCTGGTAGATGTAACACTGGGGAAACGTTTGTTTTGAAATCCTTTAATGGATATCCTTAATGGTTTTGAATTATGTTTTGATTTATTTTCTGGAATAGACATGGATGAAGTATCCAGGATTTGTTATGTTTCATTTCCACTGTTAAACATAACCTTAAGTCTGTTTTATTTAATGATTTCTTCTTCAGTGAAAGCATGACAACTGTTTGGTTATAATTATTGAAATATATTAAATTATAAATCACGGGTAATTAGAAGGGGTGTTACAAACTCAACATTTTGTCCTCTACGTTACGCCAATTGGTCAAGAATGCCAGATGATAATAAAAACCGTTTCTGGAGATATACTAATGTATGTTTTTATCTATGAATTTGAAAGTCTAATTATTAAAAAAAAGTGTTTTATTTCTTGATCTTGTCTTATCTTATAATTTATGTAGCGGAAGTTTATCTTGTCGGTTGAAGCACGAGATTGGATTGAGACTACTGTTAGAGAGGCATGGAGAAGATATAAGCACAAAATTAAGAAGAATCATTTTTTGAAGTATTCCAACATGATCGAGAGACTCAAAAATCGTCTGCCAAACGTGCCAATAGCCCAGTTTAAGAGTCTTTGTGCTTATTGGAGTAAGGAAACTATACAAGTAAGATTAATAATTTTTTTATGTATGTGTGTGAATTTACACCTTTCTATGTATGCCATAATTAAGTAATATTTATTATAATAATTTCGTCAAATTTAAATGTAGGCAAACAGTGATAATAACACTAGAAATAGAGCTCAACTAAAGTGGATGCATCGAATGGGTCCCAAAAACTTTGCTTAATGAAAAAGTGGTAACTTTCTTTTATTCTCAATAAAGTATTCCTTGTATGAATGTTTATTTGTTCAATTAAAGTATTCGTGAAAAACTTTTCTTTGACTCGTGAATAGGAATTTTAATTCACATGATTTGTTATGGAATTATTTTGATTTGTGCAGCGTGAAAAGGAAAAAAGAGAGCCCACTCAATCAGAAATGTTTGTTGAAACTCGAAAAGGAAATAAAGGAAA
Source organism: Vicia sativa (assembly GCA_021764765.1). Classification (NCBI taxonomy): domain Eukaryota; kingdom Viridiplantae; phylum Streptophyta; class Magnoliopsida; order Fabales; family Fabaceae; genus Vicia; species Vicia sativa. The sequence goes on along the minus strand of CM038792.1, from coordinate 110,008,563 downwards.
GGAACTGGATGTAGAAACGGGAAAAGTAATTGTATGTAACATTGTTTATATAATATGTTTGCTTAATATAATCGGCCAACATTGTCTATAATAGTAGTTAATATTTTTTTTGTAATTTATGCTAGTCCCAACTTCAAGAAATGGTTGAAAAGGAGGAAAGTGATACGGAAGCTTTTAAAGTTGTTTTTGGAAAGGAGTGTCCACGCAGGGTACGCTGTTATGGGAGAAACATAACTAAAACTTCCTTAAAGAGAAAGGCAGAGATTAATGCTTTGAAACAAGCCCACAGTGAAGAGGTCTATACATTAAGGGACGAGTTTCAAGATAAGATTGATAGATTGCAAAATGCTTTTAAGACCGTAATACAACAATGCAATCCTCAAATTAATATAGAGTCAATTGAAGATTTGTTAGGATTATCTCATGGAGATGCTAATAGTTCCCCAAAGGATATAAGACCGCAAATGCATTCATCTACATCAACTCATGCTCCATGTCATGAAAAGGTAACCATATAACCAATATTATTGATTTATATTTTTCTAATTATGTTATAGTATCAAAATGGTTGTTAATGTATGCAAAAATTTGCAAGTAGTGACAACACCTAGAATAAAGTAAGTGGTTGAAATTGTTTAAGTAGTGACAACACCTAGAAGTGGCTGAAACTGTTTAAGATTTGTTATATGCAAAAGAGAAAAATCTAAATTTTCAACTTTAGACATATAGACTTAAAGTAAAACATTGATTATTTTTTATGAATATTCCTGGTATGAGAAGATAAGTAAAGTAATATAAATCCCACCCATGACATGAGATGTGAAGAATATAAACAATGTGTTTTGCTCATTGGTTTAGTTTTTATTTATGCGAGGTTTAATTCTTGTTGATGTCTTAATTGTCCTTTGGACCAAAAATATTTATGGTTGATGTGTTTTATTTTATTTTCTTATGCAGTAATGTATCAATGAGGATGTTGAAAAGGACGATATAAATGATGAAATTCAAGAGGACGACATAAATGATAAAATTCAAGACGACGTAGATGACGAATTTCAAGAGGACGACATAGATCTAGATCATGAATTTCAAGAGGACGATATAGATGGTGAATTTCAAGAGAACGACGTAGATGAAGAATTTATGGAGGATGACATATCTAACGAATTTCAAGAGGACGATCTGGATGATTTACTCCTAGAAGACAAACTTGAATGAGTTGGATGATGTCTTTTTTGGCTTGTAGTTGAAATATGATTTTTGTTCTTTTGCTGAACTATGTTTTTAGTTATTTTACTAGGGTCATACTTCAAAGTATTAAAAGTAATTAATGTTACGTTAGGCATTTTGTGTACTCTACTATATCTTGAATTAAAGTTTGAACTCGATTTTATTATATTACAAATTTTATGGATGTATGGTTTAAGTTATATAATCAATATTATTTTTGAAGCCAATTATTATTGACTATATTATTTTGATAATAATTGCAAAATTGTATATTTTATGTGGACACTATAAAACAACAACCTATAAGCTATGGCTACACTTCAAAAACGATCTTCCTGATTCAGGTTTAAGGCAACGATTGTTAATTGTAGCCGAATTTGGCAACGCTTAAAAAACGTCGTCTCAGAGGCCGGAAATAATCGTCCCCTATTCCTTTTCTATAGGCGATGTTTTTCAAAAGCGTGCCCAAAAAACATTAAAAAAACGTCGCCTCAAACAATAGGCAACGCTCGCACAGGAGACGCCTAGAAAATGTCCCCTATTTGTTTAGGCAACGATTTTCAGAGTTCTGGCAACGTTTTTCAATTGTTGTTGGAGAGGCTAAATGTTGTAGTGATAAAGCAAACTATACATTTAATTGCTCAAACTAATAGTTTGATAAGTCAAAATTGTAGTTATTTTTGTGTATAAGTTTTGTTGCACTTAACGATACGTTTTGTCAATATTTGTTGAATAATTCCGACTTTGTTCGTAAATACGTTTAGTTGTATATATTTGTGTTTTTACATACATATTGTGCCGGTTGATTAGTTTTGTATTCTTTTTGTAGGTATTTGAGAAATGATTGGAGCAATGAGGAATACAAGTTTCAAGATGCATTTTTTAAGGAGTAAGAAGAATAAGACAAAGAAAGACCCCAAGAAAAGAAGTCAAAAGTTGTTGTCTGAGCTGCAGCGTCGGACGGTGCTATGGCGAGGAAAGGGCGCTGAGAGCACCAGGTCCGTCATCGGGCGGTGTAGGAGCACTAAAGAATTGTGAAAATCCAATAGCTCCTGACTTTGGCTCGCTAGCAGCTTGCAGGGCGAGGAAGAGTAGTGTCGCCAGGCAGTGATCCGTGTCGTTGAACGATGAAGAGATATTTTTGCCAGATGTTTATATGGAGCATTCTGGGCCATGAGTTAATAAGCCAATGTTGGACGATGAATTCCCAGCGTCGGGCGGTGCCTGCGGGACCAGAATTTTGTATATATTTTCTTTTGATTCATTTGTTAGGTTTATGGTTTTGGGGGTGGTTTTTTATCCTCATTTCCATCAACCTCATACTTTTGATATATTTGCTTAGAAAACAACACTAGGTCTTGCATCCGAATGATCCAGGTTGGATTGCTTATCGACCGACTCTGACAATCCAGAATATTTGTGGTTTATCTTTTCTCCTCTCTAAGTATTTCTCTTTTGTTGGGTTTTGTATGTATATTTACTCTGAACATGTGTATATTTGTCTCCCATGACGTTGTATAAAATCTGCTTTACTTATCTGTGTTGAATATTGTCCTGGCTTTTTACTATGTGTTAGTGATTTGAGTAGCTATATACATATATTTCTTAGATTCTTATCTAGGATGATTCTATGTTAGTTTGTAGACTCTAGAGATAGATTTAGAGCTGACTTTCACTTAGGGTATCAGAGCTTAATGCCTCTGTGTTGGTTGCATTATGCTGAGAGATCGTCAGTGTAGGTAACACAATTGTCTTTTGTATTGTTGAGATGGTTGAGAGATCACTTCCTTGGTGACACACTCGGCTTCTCAATATAGGTTAGAAATGACTTATATTGTGAGTGATATGTGATGAAATAGACGAGTATCATAGGTTAAGTATAACTGGTCAATAGGTTTAAGTCTTTGGCGAGTGGTGTACATTAGAGTCGGGTAAGTTGTCTATCCTTTTTACTTTTGTTTGCATTTATTTTATATTGATACTTTTCATACAACCCATTTATTCCCCTTACTCATTAACGAGAGATTTTTCGAACGACTATTCAATATATCAATCTCTGTGGACACGATACGATATAACTTACATCACTCGGTAAAATAATAATTTACTTTTTGCTTGCCGCTTTACCGTTTCAATAATAGTCAGAGACATAATAATATGTCTTCATCTAAGGCACAAGAGACTCTTGAAAAAGTTTCCCTTCTTTTGATTTGATGAAACACAAGAATGGAGATTTGAAATGATAAACTTGATTGAAAATGAATGAATTTTTGGAGAAGGTTTATGAAAAAATTGAAATGAACCTTGATCATGCAAGTGGTTGTTTTTAGCGATTTCACTTTTAATTTGTCCGGAGATACATCTTCGAAATAACCTGACATGCAAAGCTGGCAAAGTTCTGAATTTCCGCTTCAATTTTTCGGAGGTACTTCTCCAAATAACTCTATAATGGTTAATTGACAATTTATTTTATCAAATTTTAGTAAATGTATCTATGAAAAAAAATTATCATTTGATTTAGGGTAAATTTATTTTATTTATTTGTGTGTGATGCAAAAGGTGCGTCTAAAAATATATTTCTAGAATCATAAAGACATTTTCGATTTTGCATAAGATTTTTTTTACCATAGAATGTAGTAAGAGATTCACAAAATCTATATATACGCTTGGGGTGTTAAAAAACTGAGAAAGCTTGACTTACATAGTAGAGAAAAATGAACATATCCACCATGTCGAACTCATTTTGCGGCTATAATTCTGGTGAATTTCTTAATCCACCCCATGTCCTTCTTAGCCACCCCTATGAAATTCCATTTGCCCCTGTATACCAGAAATAAACTTTCGGTTAGCATCCTATTTAATGAAATCCAATTTGGTTTCAAATCGGAGATTTACTTATGGTATGTTACCGAAAATAAATTTTCGGTATATTGGTGAACTTATATCACGCCAGAACCTTTCCCCTCCCCATAACAGCAAACTTTCAAAATTTTCTCTAAACCCTTCTCACCAATATCAATTTTTCTCTCAAACAATCAACACAAATCATCAAGCAACAACCAAGGTTCAGTCAATCAAGCAACAAACAACTCTCAATCAATCAAGTAAGTGATTTACACATTTTTAGAGTTTATGTAAAATCGATTCAAACTAGTGAAATAGGGCTTGAAATGTGTTGTTTTTTGTAGTTTACATCATTAGGAGTCATTATAATACTATTTGTAAACTCTTTTTGATGATCAATCTGTGTATTTTGAGGAATTTGGGAGTTTGGGTTGGTTGATGCCGTTGTTCTGTTTCACAAAGGTAACCGGAAATTTATTTCCGGTTTCAGGGGATGAACAAAACCGGAAATAAATTTCCGGTATCTGTCTACATAATTTTTTCATTTTTCCCTATGTGAGTCGCGTCGTATGCTAAAGTTTCTGTCTTGTTTCTACAGGAGATATGTCTGACCGAGAAGATCGTCTAAGGCATGGGCGAGTTACACATCATGCTTTCTTGCAGAAAGAGAGGAGTCAGGTCACATGGTCTCCGAGGACTCAGGCCTCACAAGCCCCATCGACATCCGGACAGGCTATGTCTGAGGCACAATCTGCTCCTTCTGATTTTGCACCTTCTACTTCTTCCTCCCATAGCAGACGGGAGTCTCTAGTCCATCCCTCTCTGCCTCTGTCATACCGTAGACGCATATCCTCATTATCCTCACCATCGCGGATTTATGAGAGTAGATCTACATCTCATACATAGTCAGGGCCGTCTGAGGTGACACCTGATCCTACACAGACAGCAGAGGCCGCATCGGTAGCAGACACGACACCGGAGGCACCAGAGGTCCCTCAGGTCTTTGGAGGGGGCCTTCCGACTTATCTATGCTGGTGCATTATGCCACCCATATGGCAAAACATTTATGGGATGGAGAGGTACGAAATTTATATTTATGTTTCATTAATTAATTGTGTTATATTATGAATAATATTATGAATTCTAACAATGTGTTTTTTCTTGCAGAATCGGGATACACTAAAGGTCATCAACCATGGGAGGAAGATCATCAAGCTAACTCCCCCTTCCGAGCCATGGTTTGATGATATGCTGTTGACTATAGGGTTGAGAGACTTGACCCTCAATGGATATAGCGTGGTCAACTGGGGGATGACCAAAGCTTTTGTAGAGAGGTGGCACGAGGAGAGGTCTTTGTTTCATCTACCACACGGAGAGATGACAATCACAATCGATGACGTCGCTTGTCTACTTCATCTGTCGATCGGAGGGCGGTTTCTAGATCATGAGACGTTGGAGAAGGACGAGGCGATTGAGATGTTGGTTGAGAGGTTGGGGGTTACCGTAGAGGAGGCCCTGCAAGAGGTTGATAAGACACGTGACAGCCACGTGAGGTATAGCTGGCCGAAGACTATTTTTGATCAGGAGGTTGCGCGTGCTACTACTTCTGATGGTGATCCCGAGCAGGTTACACTTCACAGGGGGGAATGCCATGAAAGCATACCTCTTGTATCTTGTTGGGACCCAGATATTTGTGGACACCAGTGCCACCTACACTGACGTTATGTACCTCATATTCTTTGCTGATTTAGAGTAGGTCAGTGGGTGGAACTGGGGGGCTACTTGCTTGGCATACTTGTATACCAAGTTGACGGAGGCGGCTAGGTGGAAGACGAGGCAGATCACCTGCTGCATGACTCTTTTGACGATATAAAAAATTTCTCTTAGCTTCCTTTTTTAATTATTTTGATTTTGAAATTAACTGATATAATTTTGATATTTTAGGGATGGATCCTACAACACTTCCCACATATTTCAGGATGGATATTTGCTGATGGTTATACCGAGCGGATGCCTCGTGCATGTATATATGAGCCACTCAGAGGCAACCAGGCGACACTTGTGTATCGGGTTTACCTGGATTGGATTGTGCATGAGGACATCCACTTCGGTGCCTACGCCGACCACCGCGAGATGAATGCTTTTGATGAGGTTTATCTATTTACAGGTTGGTTGGCTTGTGGTACTCGGAAGACTGCTGCCTATATGCCCGAGTGAGTGATGCGTTAGTTCAGGTATACTCAGATTATTCCTCAGCATCCTGTTTTATCTACTCCTCTGACAGTGAAGAGGGGGAGATGGATGAAATTTTTGTTGATCTTGAGAGTCATCTTGTCCTTGAGGAGGCCAGGAGTACTATGGCTCCAGAAGACTAGAGTTACGCCTACGGTTACATGTTGTGGTTCTTCAGGATTTCCCATTCATACCTGATACAGGAGGCTCCAAGGGACCCACCTAGGTCGGCTCATCAGGAAATCCTAGAGGAGGAGCAGGCGACGAGGGATCATGCCCAGGACGTGTTGCCTAGGTGCCGCCATATCATAGAGCTTACTAGGGATGACATCGATAGATGGTTGTTTCATGACGGGTTCGATGTCAGAGGTGTTTTGGAGGCCATCATGGCAGAGGCTCAGGGTGTCCTGGTCTACAGGAGGCAGTGGAGGAATGCCTCGAGGGTTCCAGGACGGCTCCGCTATAGGCAGTAGTTCATTTTGTTTGTATTTTGACTTTGTTTTTTTTATTTCCTATTATATCGGATATGTATTATGAATACTATTATTATAAAATTTATTTTGGATAACATTTTTTGGTTCAAATTCGATTTAAATATTTCATGAATTTAATTTGAATCACAAATGTAAAATTTAAATCTATTGCTTATAGTTAATTATTTCTGCATACTGTCATGCCCAGCACCAGAAGCTTATTTCTGATAGCAAACCAGAAGTAAATTTCCGGTTTTACTCAAAAATTATAGAAAATGGTGCGTACCGAAAATAAATTTCTGATTTTGTGAAAGGTATTTTGAATTTTTCGTAGAGTTAGGGTGGGTTAAGAAATTCACTAATTCTGAAATGTCCAATAACATGCAATAATCTTAGTGGACCTTTAAAAGATTTGTTTGTGTTATTTTCAATGGTTTTTTATTCGATTAACCTCTACTCTATTCAGTTTTTCAAGTACTCACTTCACTTGAACCTTGATTCAGCTAATACCATTTTTACCTTACAACTTAATTATTTGTAAGATTAAATGAGTGTCGTCTCTTACTGCATCAAATGGTGTCACTACAACTTTTTTTTTATTTCTTATGTGAAATTTAGGAAATTTTTTCGCTCATAACTTCTTCTCCAAAGATACTCTCAAGTTTCGTAAGTGCATTTAGGAATTTATTTCGGAGATATATTTCGTAAGTGTACTTACGAAATAATTCAGAAATTTTTAAAAGTAAGATGAATTCGTAAGTACACTTACGAATTCATCTTATTTGATTTACTTTGTAAGTGTACTTACGAGTTCACCTTATTTCAGGGTATTTCGTAAATGCACTTACGAATTCGCACAATATCCCAAATTTATTAAGATTTTATTTTAAAAGATATATATATATATATATATATATATATATATATATATATATATATATATATATATATATATATATATATATATATATATAGGATCAATTACACTCGAAGAGTTACATCATGAGCTCAAAATCGGATTAATATTTTTAAAATCAACTTGGATTGAAACATACCATCATATAGATCATACCTATAAAGTTTGGGATTAATCTATAATTATTTATTATACGATCAATATATCCAAATATTAAAGTCGAAATGGACTTTCATATAACGTTAATTTTGATATAGTTCAATGACATAGTAAATCATTATAGATTGATCTCAAACTTTATAGGTATGATCTATATGATAGTATGTTTCAACCAACTTGATTTTAAAAATATTAATCAAGTGACGTTTTGTAATTATGGTGTAACTCTTCGAGTGTAATTTGATCCTCCTATATATATATATATATATATATATATATATATATATATATATATATATATATATATATATATATATATATATATATATATATATATATATAATCAATTGATATCAACTAAATCAATGCAGAAAAATCAATTATATCACTTCTTAAAGTAAATCACTATTATAATTAAAAATTAATTATTTTATATCATAAATTTATTTTAATAATTTTTAATTATAATTTTAATTATAAATTTAAGTTATTTTTTATTAATAATAATTCAATTTAATTATAGTGTTAAAAATATATTATACAATTAATGCAAATTAAGTAAATCAAGGCAAAAAAATCATTGTATCTCTTCATATAAAAATTCAAATCATTAGTATTAATGTATTTTTTATTATATGGGAGACACACCACTCGTCCACCTTCGAGTGAGGAGCATTCTAATTTTCGGGAATTTCCATTTTGAACAACAACATGCCTTTAGGGAGACATACCATTTGTCCACCTAAAATCTTAAGATGATAGGTGAGTGGGTTCTCTCACTTATAAATGTTCAAGTCACCACATTCTTATCCAAATATAAAATAGGGTTTTAATATATATATATTTCTATTCTTTTTTAATACGTGAAATTCTGTATTCACATGAAATAAAATTAAATATTCTATATATATATATATATATATATATATATATATATATATATATATATATATATATATATATATATATATATATATATATATTATCAAATAATAAATATTTTTTCAAAATAAAATTATAATATATTTGAGATATTGGTCGAATTCGTAACTTGACTTACGAAACACTTGAAATATTAACTCGTAAATGTACTTATCAAAATTTTCAAAATAAAAAAATTAAATTAATAAGTACACTTACAAATAATTTTTTTAAATTTTAAATGGTACGAAAGAAAAACACCGAGAAGAAATTTCAAAAATTTATTACAGAGTATAGCCAATTTCTTATCGTGAAGTCCTTATAGAAGTATAGACGAAGCTCCGCCACAGAACCTTTTGGGCAGACTCCGGTCATTGTAGTGATAACTTAAAATATTTCATGGATGCTGCAACTCCACAAATTATGAGAATTAATTATGACAATTAATCGCTAACAGAATATATTTCTCAATTATGGTAATACAGTCCCATATTTAATTTGATAGAGTAGTATTCATTATTTATATAATCTAAATTATTTTTTTACAAATTTTTATTAATTATTAATCAATTTCAGAAAAATATAACTAAAATTATAAATTAATTTTTAGTTAAAATATTATAAATTAAAATATTATTCCAATTAGCAATAATACATAATTAAAAATAATTAACTTATAAAAATAATCAAATTAAAAATAATTAAAATATTTATTTTTGTTTATACAAATTAAATTAAATTGATATACATTTACGATGTAAAAGAATTTTACACCGTCAAAAAATTATAACCATTAAATATTTAATAATATTTGATTTTTATTCTAATAATTTATAAAAAAATTAATTATAATATATTAATTAATATAAAAAAATTACAAAAACAAACAATACGTGACAATTAATCTCATACAAATTTGGAGGAGAGACCAATAAAATTTCTAATGAGATACTTTTAAAGATAAAAAATTGAATTTTGAAATAAAAATATTAAAACTTAAAAATAAAAGACCAAAAAATATTTTTTTTGAACAACCGAAATATATTTAAAACTATTTAAAAGAAAATAAACGTCAAATCAAAATCAAACAGACATAATCCCAAATTTAATGGGACAGATGAGATTTAATACGCAGCGTTATTAGTTGTATTTATTTTCAATTATTTTTCTTTTGCCCTTGACCATGTTTCTTGCATTATTTTTCTCATGGTTCACCTTAAAATTTCTATTTTTTGTTCTTTAGTGACAAACAAATATTTGCGTTTTTATAGCTTCACTAGCCACCACATGTTTTTCTTCTTCTTCCTCTTTTTCTTAACTCTCCAAATCCCAAAAGTGATAATTCCAGCTCCATAATGATTTGAATTCAAATTCTATTACCAATAAAGATTTTAATATTGAATTAAATTGTTATAAATGATTATATAAATTATAATTATTTATATACATATAATTTATATAATAAATAGACTAACAAATTTTAATTGGATTTGGGTTTAGGTTACACAATTTGTATTAGGTCTAATATCTCAATATACTCCGTATAATTCAAGTTGTCGACCATACTCTAAAAATAGTCAATATGAAATATTCTTAATTTCTTTATCAAATTCAAGAATTTGTCGATCTTCAATCGTTTGGTGAAAATGTTGGTCAACTGTGTTTCACTTGAGCAATGTCCAACTTCAAGTTCACCTCGATTTACCATTTTCTTTAAGAAGCAAAATCTAACTTCGATATGCTTACTCCTTCCATGCAGAACTAGATTCTTCGCCAGATTTATGGCTGACTTGTTGACGATTTCTAACACAAGAGGTTTCTTCACTTCGACCTCTATTTCTTCAAGTACTGATCTGATCCAAATTGCTTGACATGAAACATAAGATCATGCTATATATTCAGCTTCACATGATGGTAATGTCACCACAAGTTGCTATTTTTGAGCACCATGAGATTGAGGTACCAAATACTTGAAAGAAATATCAAGTTGTGCTTCTTCGATCTTCCTTATCTCCACATTAATCAACATTAGAAAAACAAGTAATTGTTGCTTCTTTTCTTTCAGAGTCTCATCGAAATATAATTTCATAGTTTATCCATCCTTTTAAGTATCTCCGAAATCTTCTTGCAACTTTCAAGTGTGATACTCTTGGTTCACTCATGTATCTGCTTATTAATTCGACTGCAAAATCTATATCAAGTCAACTATTGTACACATACCTCAGAGATCCAACTATTTGTTTAAACAAAGTTACATCGACTTTGTCTTCCTCTCCATGTTTCTCCAACTTCAAATTTGGTTCAACAAACGAAGATGCTGAAGTCGAATCATCCATCTTGAATCTCTTAAGTATCTATTTGACATACTACCTTTGATACAACAACATACCTTGCTCTGACGTTTGAAGTTTCATGCCTAGGAAATAAGAAAATTTTCCTAGGTCTAATATTTCAAATTTTCTCATCATCAGCTCTTTGAACTTTGACAAGTACTTCAAGCTATTTCCAATTACCAACAAGTCATCGATATATAAGCAGATGATTGTTATATCTTGTGCCACAACCTGAACATAGACACCATACTCAGACTTGCATTTTACAAATCTCAATTCAACTAAGTATGAGTCGATCTTCTTTTTTCATTCCTTAGGTGCATGTTTGAGGCCATAGAGTGCTTTGTGCTACTTATACACCTTACTCATTTTCTTTTGAATCACAAACGTAGAAGGTTGTGTGACATAAACCTCTCCATATAAAGGACCATTCAGAAATGCTAATTTCATATCTAAATGAAATGTCGACCAACCTTGGATACATGTCAAGGCTACCACTAGTCGAACAGTCTCCAATATTTCTACTGGAGCAGGTACATTAGAGTAGTTGAATCCCGATATTTAAATAAATCTTCTGTCTACCAATCTCGCCTTATGTCTTGATATTGACCCATCAACACTGTGTTTCAAATGGAACATCCATTTTACTTCGATAACTTTTGTGTGTGCTGACAATTCAACCAACCCCCATGTGTTGTTTCTTTCAATTTCCTATAACTATTCAACCATAGAAGATTTCCACTGTTTAATATTCAAAGCCTCACTATAGTTGATTGGTTTAACAACTTCAAGTAAAGTAAAATGAACTAATTCTCCATCTGGTGTTACTTCATCATCCCTCGTCACTTCATAGTGTTGAAGTCTTTTTGAACGAACTCTAGTTATTTGAGGTCTTGCGCTTGTGATAGCCACACCCTCTTCGAATTCAAATGTGTCGGGAATGTTAGCTACTTCTTTGGACTAGAACATTGGCAATTTCTTCATCTTCAATTGCATTTGTTTCTTCATCAAAACCATGGCTCATCAATGGCTTGCTAACTGCATCACTAGAATTCCAATTAAAGGCAGAATTTTCATCAATCATAATATCTCAACTTATCATAATCTTTATATTAATTGGATTGAATAGCCTGTATGAACCAAACTTGTGATGTCCTATTGGAATCATAGGTTCACTCTTGTCATCAAGCTTCATTCTTCTCTCGCCAGAACATGCTTGTAACACATAGAGCAAAACACCTTTGGGTGACTCGCCGATGGCCGTTTTCAACTCCATACTTCTTCAGGAACCTTGTTCTTCAATTTCTTGGTAGGACACCTAATCAGAATATAAACTGCAGCCGAAACAACTTCACCCCATAAATATTTTGGCGATTTTTTCTACTTCAGCATGTATTTCTCCATATCCAATATGGTTTTGTTTCTTCTTTATGTATTCAACACTTCTATATGTTCATAGAACTTTGATCTTCTTCTCACTCTACTTTTCAAAAAGTATCTTGAATCTCTTAAAGATTTCAAATATTTATCTTTTATTTTAATCACATAGATTTAGAGCTTTCGACTAAACTCATCGACAAACGAAGAAAAAAATGTTTCCACTAATGGTATGTTCTTCTAATGGGCTGCATACATATGAATGTACCACTTCGAGTATGTCTGACAATCTTATTGGCATAGTCAAACAAAAGAATATGTGGATTACTTTTCAACTAAACAACCTCCACGGAGTTTGGAAGATATCTCAAGAATTGGGATACCAGTTACTTTTTGACTAAATATAGGATTGAGTGATCGAAAGTTCAAAGGTCCAAACCTCAAATTCCACAACCAATTCTATCCTTGTGGTCGACAATAGTTTTATATATTGTACTTTAGTCGAACTGATCATGGTCCTAAACTTCCTATTCTTTGATAAACGTTAAATAAGTTATTGGTTGGTTGAAGTGTATTAATTTAATTTATTGTTATCATCCTATATTGAATTTTATATTTGCATATCCGACTTCCAGTAACTCGGTTTGTGTAGACAACTCACTTTGAAAAACTTCCGCTAGCACTATTTTATAAACAAATTTTAAAACCATATTTTAATTGAAATTTTGGCTTGGGGATCTATTCACCCCTCTCTAGATAAGGCGTCGCCATATAACAAGTGGCATCAAGAGCTCGGTTAATTTCAGCTTCGAAACTTATTAGAAAATGGCGCACGAACCTAAAAGGGGTTATAAAAAAGAGCTCCAATTTTCACGGGAGAAAACTATAATTATTGGAAAGATTGTATGCAAATTCTTGTCAAATTATATGACAAAGGTGTGACACCCCGATTTAATTTAAATATTTATTAAGTGAGGATTTAATTATTTAATTAAAGGAAGTCCTAAGTATTATTTTATTTGGATTAATTGGGTCATTAAATGAGGAAATGTATTGAGGTGTGCAGAGTAAACAGTGGGTGTAAGAAAGTAAATCACTCTACTAATTATTAAGTTTTAATTATTTTATTTTATTGGAATAATTAAAGGAACATTAAAAGGAATATAAAAAGGGAAAAGAAAGAAAGAATAGGTTTTGGAGAAACTGTTCACGTGGAATTGGAGAGAAGAGGAAAAGAGAGGAAAAACCGACACCAAGAGAATCGAAGAATCATCGCGAGGTAAGGGGTGGTTTCGATCAATTAATATGCCCTTATGGGTTTTGGGAATCATAGGGATAATTGGGTATGTTGGATAGTTTGAATTGTGATGATTATGAGTTATAGGAAATAAACCCTATTTGTGTCGGTGTTGGGACTAGAAATCATAAGTATGTCAAGTGATTGATGAGAGTGAATAAATCATGTCGATTGATGTTAAAATGGTGTGAAATGACGATGAATTGATGTTCCTAATGTGCCAAATCGTATTAGTAAGTTTGGGAATGAGTAAGAATGGAAAAAGCTGTCAAAAACTAGTAAAATTGCTGTCACAGGTCGTGGGAACCGGTTCCCTGTGGGGAGGAACCGAGTTCCCAGTGTTAAATTACGTAAACTAAAATAGACTCGGAACCGGTTCATATGACGGAACCGGTTCCCCATTCAAAATCAGGGCGTGTTATTTTTAACTTTCAGAACCGGTTCGATGCGGTAGGAACCGGTTCCATGTTCATTTTCCAATTTTTCTAAAACTTCAAAATTCATATTTTCTAAACCGTAACTCGATTCGAGTGCCGTTTTGTTATTTTCTAAATTTTGAATACTACCTTTTGAAAAGAGAAAATATATTTTGCTAAATTATTTTTAAAATGGTCGCTCCGACTTTTGAAAGAATGAGTAATTCAGATAATGTGAACTATTATGAATGGTATGAGTTACCTATGAGGTATTGATCTTGATGTTGTTATATAATTACTATTCATTTTGGATTGAATGAGCTACACCGGTGAATTGACATGATGTGTTTGTATTAATATCATGATATGTGAAATGATGATGGCATGCTTTTATGATGCATGCATATACATTTATTGATTTGGTTCATTCCCATTGTGCGGAAGCGAACCGGTTGAGCCAATATACTTACCCGAGGTTGAGGTAGTGAGGCTGGATTCTTGACCCAATCGCTATGGGCGAATCATGAATTTACTCATCCACATGTAAACGGAGCGGTGTGTGTGAACTCGGTTCACGCTTTGGTACCACATGCATAGAGTCGCATTGCATATGGGATTGTAACATGCTAGGATGGATTCCTGTTGCAATTTCCATTGTTTGAATTATGTACATGTTCATTGTGTGCTGTGTTGTGAATTGATTATGACTTGTGCTTGATTAACGGATTAATGTATCTTTTATTCTATTGTATTCTAAAACGTATAATGCATGTTATATTGAATTGAGATCTCACCCTTACTCAACATTTTCAGATCCAAGTGATTAGCTGCTTGGAGTTGGTGAGGATAGCTCTAGTATTGAGTCAGTCAGTTAGTCCGCGTGTCAGTGTCGTGCTCTGGTAGATGTAACACTGGGGAACGGTTGTTTGAATCCTTTAATGGATATTTTTGAATGACTTTGAATTATGTTGACTTATTACCCTGGAATTCTTTAATGTTTTGACTCAGGATTTCGTTTATTATTCCGGAATACTGTGAATGTTGTATTCAGAAGTTTTGGTTATGTTACATTTCCGCTGTTAAACATAACTGTTGCATTAATTATTGATAAGTCTTCTTCAGTGAAAGCATGACACAAGTTTTGGAAATCTTAATGTTTTAAAAATTGTGACGCCTTCTTGGTTATGATTAAATACTCTGATTATTATTATAAAACGCGGGTAAATAGAAGGGGGTGTTACAATAGTGGTATCAGAGCATAGTCGGTCTTGTCTTAGTGTTATTATCCCTTTTAGTATGCGACTAGTGTAAGTAACACTGTCGATACTTGTGTGCTGATGTAGGTTGTTTTGTAATGTTACAGAACAATGGCTGGAAGAGGTAACGGAAGGAATGATGATGCTATTGCTGAGGCTTTGGGAATGTTAATGGAGTACTCGAGGAATCGCAGGAGTCGCGATCGGTCGATGCATAATTGGGGAATTTTCAGAGGAATAATCCTCCATTGTTCAAGGGTGCACATGATCCCGAGGGTGCCCAGAAATGGTTGAAGGAGATCGAGAGGATATTCAGAGTGATTGATTGTGCTGAGGGGCTGAAGGTGAGATATGGTACTCACATGTTGGCCGAGGAAGTCGATGACCGTGGGTTGCTACCGGACCGAATTGGAAGAAGATGGAATTGCATTGACTTGGTGTTCGGAGGGCTTTTCGAGAAGGTATTTTCCGAAGACATTCGGGTAAGAAAGAGATTGAATTTGGAGCTCAAGCAGGCAACAAGTCCGTGAGTGAGTATGCGACCAAGTTTACTGAGTTAGCAAAGTATTATGCTAATTATCCTAATGATGCAGATGGAGAATTTTCTAAATGTATCAAGTTTGAGAATGGTTTGCGTGATGAGATCAAGCAGGGAATCAGGTATCAGCGTATTAGAAGGTTTCCTGACTTGGTTGATTGTAGTAGGATTCTGGAAGAAGATCTTGCTAGTACTAAGTCAAATGCTCAGAGTTATGCTGATCGTAAGGGCAAGAGACATATGGATCGTGGTAAGCCTTACGATAGAAATAATCAGAAATCTGGAGGTTGGAAGAAGCCTAGTGGGGGAGACTCTGGTTCTTCGGGTTCTTCCGTAAAGTGTTACAGATGTGGTGAATTGGGTCACCGAGCTCCTGAATGCAAGAATGATGCGAGGAAGTGCAACAACTGTGGAAGGTTTGGTCATTTCACTGCTGAGTGTAGATCCAGAAAGATAACATGTTACAACTGTGGTGAAGAAGGACACACTCGTCCGCAGTGTACTAAACCAAAGAAAGAGCAAGCCGGTGGAAAGGTGTTCGCTTTGTCAGTGTCAGATGTTAAGCCTGATGATCGGTTGATTAAAGGTACTTGTTTTATTAATGGCATACCTTTAATAGCAATTATTGATACTGGTGCGACACATTCTTTTATTTCTTTGGATTGTGCTAAGAGATTGAATTTGGAAATTTCCAATTTGGATGGAAGTATGGTTATTGACACTCCTGCGTCGGGGTCAGTGACTACTTCGTATGTTTGTAGGAATTGCCCTATTGTTATTTTTGATAGAGGGTTCGGTATGGATTTAGTGTGCCTACCATTAGAACAACTTGATATTATCCTTGGAATGAACTGGTTGGTCTTCAACCAGGTTCATATCAATTGTTTTGAGAAGACAGTCTTATTTCCTGGAGAAGTTAAAGTGGAAGATGAGACTATGTCGGTTAAGCAGATGAATTCAGAGATGGTGCTGTGGTGTTTATGTTATATTCTTCGACGTATGAAAGGAAAGGCTAAGAGTGGTGAACTTTGTTAATGAATTTCCGAGGTGTTTCCGAGGATGTGAATGAGTTACCACCGAGAGAGAGTGGAGTTTGCTATAGATTTAATTCCGGAACTAGTCCGGTGTCGATGGCGCCTTATCGCATGTCGGCATCCGAGTTGTCGAGTTGAAGAAGCGCTAGAGGAGTTGCTTGAGAAGAAATTTATTCGCCTAGTGTTTCACCGTGGGTGCGCCGGTATTGTTGGTTAAAAGAAAGAAGGTACAATGAGATTGTGTGTTGACTACAGCAATCGAATAAAGTGACCATCAAGAATCGGTATCCATTGTCGAGGATTGATGATTTGATGGATCGATTGGTTGGAGCTTGTATTTAGCAAAATTGATCCGAGATCCGATATCATCAGATTCGTGTTAAGGCGGGAGATATTCAGAAGACTGCATTCGAACGAGGTATGGACATTATGAGTATTCAGTTATGCCATTTGGAGTTACTAATGCACCTGGTGTGTTTATGGAGTATATGAACAGGATATTTCATCCGTATCTTGACAAGTTTGTGGTGGTGTTTATTGACGACATTCTGATCTATTCAAAGAATGATGAGGAGCATGCAAATCATCTTAGAATTGTATTGGAATTGTTGAAAGAAAAGAAACTTTATGCGAAGTTGTCTAAATGTGAGTTTTGGTTAAGCGAAGTGAGTTTTCTTGGTCATGTGATTTCCAAGAATGGTATTGCTGTTGATCCTACAAAAGTAGAAGTCGATCTCGAAAGCGCCAAGAATGCTTCGATTCGTAGCTTTCTTGTCCGCGTTATTACAGGAAATTCATTGAGGATTTTCGGTTAGCATTACCGCTGACTAAGTTGACGAGAAAAGGTCAAGCATTTGTTTGGGATATAGATTGTGAAAAAGGATTCCAAGAATTGAAGAAGAGATTAACTAGTGCTCCGATTTTAATTTTGCCGAATCCGGAAGAATCCTTCGTGGTGTATTGTGATGCGCTTTGATGGGTTTAGAGGTGTTTTGATGCAAGATAAGGGTTGTGGCTTATGCTTCAAGACGCTTAAAGACTCATGAAAGGAATTATCCGACTCATGATTTATAGTTGGCGGTCATTGTGTTTGTGTTGAAATTGTGGAGGCATTATCCGTATGGTTCACGGTTTGAAGTGTTCATGATCATAAGAGCTCAAGTATCTCTTTGATCGAAAGAGTTGAATATGAGGCGAGAAGATGGTTAGAGTTTCTCAAGGATTATGATTTTGGTTTGAATTACCATCCCGGTAAGGCAAACGTGGTAGCGTATGCATTGAGCGAAGTCTTTGCATATGTCGATGTTAATGGTTCGTGAATTGGAATTGGTGGAACAATTCGAGACTTGAGTTTGGTTTGTGAAACTACTCGTAATAGTGTGAAGTTGGGCATGTTGAAGCGACTAGTGGTATTTTGGAAGAGATTCAAATGGATGTAAGTCCGATGTTGGTTTAGTGGACAAGTCGACATTGATTAACCAAGGTCAAGGAGGTGAATTCCGAATTGACGAGAATGGTGTTATGAGATTTGGTGATAGAGTATGTGTCCCGGATGTTGCTGAGATCAGAAAGAGTATCTTAGAAGAAGGACATCATAGTGGATTGAGTATTCATCCTGGTGCTACTAAGATGTATCATGATTTGAAGAAATTATTTTGGTGGCCTGGAATGAAAAAGGAAATCGCCGAGTTTGTGTATGCATGTTTGGTTTGTCAGAAATCAAAGATTGAACATCAGAAACCGTCAGGATTGATGGAACCGTTGTTTGTTCCGGAATGGAAATGGGATGGAATTTCAATGGATTTCGTGTCGGGTTTGCCGAGGACGACGAAGAACTGTGATTCTATTTGGGTTATTGTTGACCGATTGACAAAGTCTGCTCACTTCATTCCGATAAGAATGGATTATCCGATGGAGAAGTTGGCAGAATTGTATGTCGAAAAGGTTGTAAGTTTGCATGGTATTCCTGTCTAGCATTGTGTCGGATAGAGATCCGAGGTTTACTTCTAAGTTCGGACAGGATTGCGGAGGCTCTAGGTACTAAGTTGCGATTGAGTTCTGCATATCATCCACAGGCAGATGGTCAGACGGAGAGGACGATTCAGTCGTTAGAAGATTTGTTGAGAGCTTGTGTGTTAGAGAAAGGTGGAGCTTGGGATAGCTATTTGCCGTTGATAGAGTTTACCTACAACAATAGTTTTCATTCGAGCATCGGTATGGCTCCGTTTGAGGCATTGTATGGTAGGAGATGTCGGACACCGTTGTGTTGGTATGAATCGAGAAAGTGTTGTGATTGGACCGAGATTGTTCAACAAACTTCGAAAGGATTAAGATGATTCAGAGAAGATGAGGACTTCGAGTCGTCGAAAAGTTATCATGATAAGAGGAGGAAAGATCTTGAGTTTAATGAAGGAGACCATGCGTTCATAAGAGTTACTCCGATGACGGTATTGGTCGAGCCTTGAAGTCAAAAAGTTGACTCGCGCTTTATTGGTCCGTTCGATTACCAAAAGAGTTGGGAAAGTTGCTTATCGATTGCTTTACCGTCACTTGCTAATTTGCATGATGTTTTCCATGTATCTCGTTGAGGAGGTACATTGCGGATCCATCTCATGAGATTCAAATAGATGATGTTCAAAAGGGATAACTTGATCGTTGAAGCGACTGCAAGGATTGAGGATCGGAAAGTGAAGCAATTGCGAGGTAAAGAGATAGCAGTAAGAGTAGCTTGGGAGGACCAGAAGGAAATGTAACTTGGGAGCCGGAGAGTCGATGAAGGACTCGTATCCCGAACTGTTCGTTTAAGGTATGTTTTCGAGGACGAAAACTCTTTAGTGGGGAGAGTTGTGACACCCGATTTAATTTAAATATTTATTAAGTGAGGATTTAATTATTTAATTAAAGGAAGTCCTAAGTATTATTTTATTTGGATTAATTGGGTCATTAAATGAGGAAATGTGTTGAGGTGCGAGTAAATGGGTGTAAGAAAGTAAATCACTCTACTAATTATTAAGTTTTAATTATTTTATTTTATTGGAATAATTAAAGGAACATTAAAAGGAATATAAAAAGGGAAAAGAAAGAAAGAATAGGTTTTTGGAGAAACTGTTTTCACGTGGAATTGGAGAGAAGAGGAAAAGAGAGGAAAAACCGACACCAAGAGAATCGAAGAATCATCGCGAGGTAAGGGGTGGTTTCGATCAATTAATATGCCTTATGGGTTTTGAGAATCATAGGGATAATTGGGTATGTTGGATAGTTTGAATTGTGATGATTATGAGTTATAGGAAATAAACCCTATTTGTGTCGGTGTTGGGACTAGAAATCATAAGTATGTCAAGTGATTGATGAGAGTGAATAAATCATGTCGATTGATGTTAAAATGGTGTGAAATGACGATGAATTGATGTTCCTAATGTGCCAAATCGTATTAGTAAGTTTGGGAATGAGTAAGAATGGAAAATGCTGTCAAAAACTAGTAAAATTGCTGTCACAGGTCGTGGGAACCGGTTCCCTGTGGGGAGGAACCGAGTTCCAGTTAAATTACGTAACTGGTAAAATAGACTCGGAACCGGTTCAGATATGACGGAACCGGTTCCGGTCTGGGTAGGAACCGGGTTCCATGTTCATTTTTCCAATTTTTCTAAAACTTCAAAAATTCATATTTTCTAAACCGTAACTCCGATTCGAGTGCCGTTTTCGGCGTTATTTTCTAAATTTCGAATACTACCTTTTGAAAAGAGGAAAATATATTTTGCTAAATTATTTTTAAAATGGTCGCGCTCCCGACTTTTTGAAAGAATGAGTAATTCAGGATAATGTGAACTATTATGAATGGTATGAGTTACCTATGAGGTATTGATGCTGACAGTGTTATATAATTACTATTCATTTTGGATTGAATGAGATACACTGGTGAATTGACATGATGTGTTTGTATTAATATCATGATATGTGAAATGATGATGGCATGCTTTTATGATGCATGCATATACATTTATTGATTTGGTTCATTCCCATTGTGCGGAAGCGAACTGGTTGAGCCAATATACTTACCCGGAGGTTGAGGTAGTGAGGTGGATTCTTGACCCAATCGCTATGGGCGAATCATGAATTTACACTGTCTATCCACATGTAAACGGAGCGGTGTGTGTGAACTCGGTTCACGTTTTGGTACCACATGCATAGAGTCTGCATTGCATATGGGATTGTAACATGCTAGGATGGATTCCAGTGTTGCAATTTCCATTGTTTGAATTATGTACATGTTCATTGTGTGAGCTGTGTTGTGAATTGATTATGACTTGTGCTTGATTAACGGATTAATGTATCTTTTATTCTATTGTATTCTAAAAACGTATAATGCATGTTATATTGAATTGAGATCTCACCCTTACTCAACATTTTCAGATCCGTGATTAGCGCTTGGAGTTGGTGAGGATAGCTCTAGTATTGAGTCACCATTAGTCCGCGTGTCGTTGTCGTGCTCGTAGATGTAACACGGGAACGGTTGTTTGAATCCTTTAATGGATATTTTTGAATGACTTTGAATTATGTTGACTTATTACCCTGGAATTCTTTAATGTTTTGACTCAGGATTTCGTTTATTATTCTGGAATACTGTGAATGTTGTATTCAGAAGTTTTGGTTATGTTACATTTCCGCTGTTAAACATAACTGTTGCATTAATTATTGATAAGTCTTCTTCAGTGAAAGCATGACACAAGTTTTGGAAATCTTAATGTTTTAAAAATTGTGACGCCTTCTTGGTTATGATTAAATACTCTGATTATTATTATAAAAACGCGGGTAAATAGAAGGGGGTGTTACAAAAGGTGCGTGGCAAGCCATTCAAAATTTTCCAACACTAGTGACATATGACGTTGAGGGCGTTACTATGCCTAAGTCGAAAAACTTATGGAATGAAGATGATAATAAGAAGTGGACACATGATTGGAAAGCAAAAAATATTATCATATCCGCTCTTGGTGTTGATGAGTTTTATCGCATTTCCTATTATGATACCTCAAAGGATGAACACATTAATGATAATGACTCTTGTGATGAAGAATTTTTCAATGGTGAATAATTGAGATTATTTGCGAGGAGATACAATAGATATATTTGGAAGAAATGTGTCAAACACTTTAACTATAATTTTGTGAAATTTAGAAGACAATATACATCCTCTAAAGTTGAAAACAACAAAAGAGATAAGGAAAAAGGTATACACTATGAATGTGGAAAGTCGAGTCATTATAGACCAGAGTATCCATCTCTTGCCAATAAGAAAGTAAAGGGCCAACGAAACAATTCTAGAAACTCTAGAAAAGCCTATCTTACTTGGGATACCGATAATGATATCTCAAGTGATAGCGATGAAGAGGCAAATTATATTTTCATGGCAAATCAATGTTAAAGAAATAAAAAGAATGTAAGTTTTTATAAATACTCCAACGTTCATAAGTTGTCTTTTAGTCAATTGAAAAATAATTTTGAAAATCTACAAATAGAAGCACTACCTGCTCATAAGAAATTAACTTCCAATGAAAAATATTTTACATACTTGGAAGCAAAGGTTGAAGAAACCAATAATAATTTTGATGCATTAAAGCGATCTATTGTAGATAATACAAATCTTTAAAATGTGGATGAGGAACCTTGTCGGTTTTATTGTGAAATTTGTCAAATTTGGCAACAAGAAATGAGTACTCTTGAAGCCCAAGTGGACAAGACATCACAACCTCATGATATTTTTGCTATTAATTCTTCAAAGATTGAAAAGCCTCATAAAAATTATAATTTGATAAAAAAGGAGTCAAATAGCAAAAGAAAATCTCATCATAGATTGTTTTGTCACTATTGTTGCAAGAAAGGTCATGCCATTGAAAAATGGAGATTTAGGTGCTTTCTAGTTCCTAAAGGCAATTTCCAATGGTTGCCCAAATGCAACAATTCGTTCACTTACTCCCAAGGACCTAATTAGAGTTGGTTTCCTACCAATTTTGATTGATCTTCGTAGATTGAGTTTCTTGAAGCCTTGTCGGGAAAATGGATTCTTGATAGTGGATGTTCAAGACACATGACATGAGACATATCCTTATTCTCCGACTTTGTGGCTAAGAAGACATGTTGTGTATCCTGCGGAGATCACAACAAAGGTGAAATACTTGGAAAAGGTGGTATAGATAATTCCTCAACTATTATTATCTTAAATGTTATATATGTTGAAGGCCTTAGACATAACCTCATTAGCATTAGTCAATTCTGTGACAATGGGTATAAGGTGACTTTTGCCTAAGAATGTTGCACAATAATACATAATGAAAAGAAGGATTTCATGTTTAATGGCATGATGATCAATAATATCTATTTTTTATACTTAAAAGAAGTTTCATTGAATAATTCTCAATATCTTGTCACCATGAGTGAAGACTCTTAGCTTTGGCATAGACGGTCGGTCTATCTAAAATAAATTTTTTAAAATATCACCTATGTGATGCATGTTAAAAGGGTAGTAAAAAAAGAGTCTTTTAAATCTAAAAATGTTGTTTCAACATCGAGACCTCTTGAGCCCTTTCACATGGATTTAGTTAGACCCTCATGGACCAAAAGCGTAGGTGGTAATAACTATGTATTTATAATTGTAGACGATTACTCAAGATTTAGTTGGACTATTTTCTTATGTAGTAAAGATGAAACATTCTTTGCTTTCAAACGTTTCGCCGAGTTATCTCAAAATAAATTAAATTCTAAAATAGTTGCCATTCAAAGTGATCATGGAGGTGAATTTGAAAACCATCTCTTTGAAGAATATTGTAATAA